>MU223379.1:161968-189257 GCA_018584345.1 Thuja plicata | reverse complement strand
AAACATTTTTGCACCGTGGTTGGTGCCCACAAACTTATCTCTTCTTGAATGTTTTCTCTCAAACCACCCATATACCGAGCAACTTTTACTGCTTCTTCTTCTTGCACTCTTGATCTCAAACATAGTTCATGAAATTCTTCAGTATATGCTGCCACATCCAAATCTTTCTGTCTCAAACTCTGCCTCTTTCTATGAAGCTAAATCTCATAGTCTTTAGGGAGACAATTCTCCTTAATCTTTGACACCATAGCCTGCCAATTTGCAATAGGCTTTTTACCTTCTCTTTCTCTTTCTTCTTGGATGAAGTTCCACCAAGTTAAGGATGCTCCTCTCAATCTAGACTTAGAAAATTTCACTTTCTGTGCTTCAGTCACTCCCTCACAATCAAAATGATTCTCCATTCCTTCAATCCATTCCATTGCCAGTTCAGAATCCATCTTTCTAGCAAGTATTGGTACTCCGTCCAATGTCTTTCCACCTAGTGCCTTGATAGCCTTCAAGAATGGTTCTTCTGGCATAGGAGGGTCTAGTTCTGGTATGACATCCTCCTCTAGAACAGCTTTTCCTTTACTGGAACTCTCTGCTTCTCCAGTTACTTTATCAGCAATATCCTCTAGTTTTTTTCTCATTAACTCTAGAGTTTCCTCAAGGAGTCTATTTCTCTCCTTTTGCTCATTCACCTCTTTAGCCAACTCTACATTTGTCACCATGGCTGATTCTCCTACTAATTCCTCAGTACTTTGAAACATCTACAAATTTCAAACCCAAATCTTTAACTTAGCTCTGATACCAATCTGATGGGGAGGTTACCTTTCCCCTAGACTCCTACTCTTTCTTAGGAATCTAACCTTGGACCCTGTTCGATTCAGGATCCTCTAGACTCACACTTGAGTCTCTTAGGGTTACTCACAGACCCTAACCAGACGGATTTCTATACTCCCTCTCTCCTAGGTTTCCTACCCATCGAAATGTTTCACTCTTCATCTTGTCTTTCTCTCCATGACTAAATAAAGTCAGTCATGCACCTTCTCCTTCTATCTCTCTCTCCTACAAGTTCTCTAGCAGGACCATTTAGCTCACCTAGGACTTGTCTATAATTCTGACTAGCCTCTTCTAAATCCCACACACAAAAATAGAATAAAAATACATGAGGGATGCTTCTTGACGGTCACACTCCATAAGATGGATTATAAGAGTCAAAAAGCATCCATGAGACTTGGCTGAATTCAAAATCCTACTCTACAGAAGTCTGCACACAAAAGAAGCACACACAGAAAATACAGGAAACTATTCTTTATTGAAAACAAGAAAATTACAATATGAACTCAAATCTTCTATGCTAGTCTCCTCAGTCTCTAACTTCTCCAACCTCTTTACAATGGTTCTTTCCTCCATTTTATAACTCGGCCTGTTCTTGATTTGTAACCATTTCTAGGTTACCTACCCTCTGAAGATTCTAACTTCCTCGGCTCTTCATCTTCCTCCTATAACTGTCATCATTATCTTTCTCAGCATGGCCATCGACGTGGACAACATTTTCCTCCGTGTCACTGACTTTTCCAATTCCCTCTGCGATGTTGACAAGTCAACATATTTTCTTCCTCTGTCTGTTAGTCGCAATGTCGCGAGTCTTAATAGCCATGCCTGTTGATCTTGCAATACATTGTTGTCACGTTATCGCAACACCGATAGACTTCACCGCCTGTTATCCTGCAATCACGTGACACACGGTCATCTCATTGTCGCAACACTTATTCCCTTAACCGCCGATCTCCTTGCAAATTGGTGTTACACTGCCATCGCGTTGTCGCCACACCTATTCACTTAACTGCCGATCTTCTGGCGACTTGGCGATACACTGTCATCACATTGTCGTGACTATTTCAGACTAACCGCCTATTCTCCTGTGACCTTGCGATCCACTGTTGTCATGTTACCACAGTACTTAGTAACTTAACTGCCTACCTTCTTGCGACTTGGCGATACACTGTCATCGCATTGTTGTGACTGTTTCAAACTAACCGTCGTTCATCCTGCGACTGTGCGATAAGCCTTGTCGCGTCATTGCCAACTGTTTCCTGTTAACCGCTGTGCATCTGCCGACTTTGTGATAACCATTTTCGCTTCATCGCAAGCTATTTCATGGTAACCGCTGAGCATCTACCGACTGTGCACTAAGCCTTTGTCACATAATCGCAACTGTCTCTTGTTAACCGCTGATCATCCTGCGACTGTGCGATACGTGATTTTCGTGCTCCCGCAACAGTTTTCCACAAGCCGCCGATTACCTTCCGACTGTGTGATGAGCTATCGTTGCGTCCTCGCAGCACTCAAACACTGACTGCTAGTTACTTGGCGACTTCGCGATACCCTATCATCGCCTTGTTGCAGCCGTTTCGAATTAACCGTCCATTAGCTGCCGAATGTGCG
This sequence comes from Thuja plicata, assembly GCA_018584345.1. Taxonomy (NCBI): domain Eukaryota; kingdom Viridiplantae; phylum Streptophyta; class Pinopsida; order Cupressales; family Cupressaceae; genus Thuja; species Thuja plicata. The sequence continues at coordinate 186,827 of MU223379.1, read as the reverse complement.
ACTGAGCCGCTCTTGTGCTAGGAGTTAAGAACTGTTAACATTTAGGAAAAAGACTGACTGCTAACTATGATCTGCTCCTGGACCACCATTGCTAAATAGCTAGGGCTTCAGAGCTAAAACCCTAGGGTGCTCTCCACCATAAAGTCTCACGAGTTTCCTCTTTGTTAGAGAAAGGAGGGGAAAAGCTTGTGATTCCTCATGAAGGAGAGAGATTGGTACTTCTATAAAAAGTCTACCTTGTGGGTCTGTACGATCTAGTATAATAGTGATGACAATTATGCATAGTGAGTTGTATAGATTTAGTTTATGATTCCACTTTACATCAATGGGGAGTACTAGAAATAGAATTAGTAATGTTAAATTTGAATTTTGTGTTTTGTTTTGGATTTTGCATCTACAGAACCTACAAAATCAATGCAGTTGCTGTTTCAGTGGCCTAATATTTATTTTAGCTGAAAGTTTTGGAAATTGATTTTTAGATATCAAATTGTTCAAATATTATCTAGGTTCTAATAGGATGGACCTCTAATTGCTTTGTTCCACAGTCTACAACATAAAGGAAGAAAAGGAAAGAAGAAGAAAGAGAACTCAAAGTCAGTTTTTGGGTTAATCTGGCATATGCTATGTGGCAAGTTTCTATTGGATAAGAGGAAAAGAAGAAGATTATAATTTTCAGAAGAGGAGGGGTTCAGCATTGTAGAAACTATGACAGATTTAAAGGAAGTTATACCAAAGCCTGGGAATCTTTCAGATCATGAAGACGACCCCTCTTTGGGTGGCGATACATTGCACCCTTGCCTACTGGCTTCACTACTTCTATTTCCCCTACACAGATTACAGACAGCTCGAGCGATTCAATGGTCGAGTCTTCAAAAAAATGATCACTCATGCCACCACAACAGGAGATGTGTCTAAAGGGAAAAAGCAGAGGGATCCTAAAAAGTCCAAGAAAGAGGGGAATTCTGAGAATAGTGGGCTAGTCACAGTTGAGTACCTAAATAAGAAGTTTGAAGTGGAGCAAAAGGAAGGAAACAGGATGGTGATAAAGGGTGGGCCTGTGTATTACATCACAGATAAAATGTGGGAAACTGTGCTGCACATCAAAGAAGTGGCTCCGTACACAGTGTTCATGAAAGACCATAAAGAAATATGGGAAGAAGTAGTGACAGGTGATATTATGGAGTTAGAACAAGTGTTGGATTCAGTCATATTGGATAACCGCGCGGTTGTTCGTCTGGACCACGACTACTTTCTGCCTATGAACTTATTAAAGTCAGAGGACAGATCACTGAAGATTCTAAACTTTGTGGCTTTGTCCCTGTGCAGTCAAAATCATATTCACTGGCTCATTCCTGCGTTGCTAAGCTTAACAGCGGCAGTTATGGGGTTTCGCACAACAGCCAGACTGTATGTTTTTTGAGTTATAAACAAACTTTTCTATAAAGAAATACAGTGGCTGTGTGAGCGGCTGCCTTTGTGATGGAGGATGCGGGTGTATTTTCTAGGGAATTGGGTGGAGAATTTGAAGCCCAGTAACGACTTGGAATTGAAGACTGTGAAGCGCGATATGTGCCCAGTCATTGCTGGAGGCGCAAAAGCTCATTTTCAATCCTCCGCTCTCTCCTGCAACATGCACGCGCTTGGTCTTCAGAAAAGGGGAGCTGAACGGGGAAAAAATTATTTGCTTGTTACCCACCGATTTGAATCCATGGCTGACTGTTTGCTACAGCAGGTTGGCCCATTTTTTTTTAAATGTGGCCAGTCAGAAGTTTATATAGAGTGGAGCTTCGACAATCATACCAATAAATGCTTGTTAAAATCTGGTGTCCTTGAGCGGGGAGATGTGGATTCGCTAAAACCCCATGATATTTCTATTTATGTTGTAGGTGACAATGATGATTTCATGGAGGAGGATAATAAAATTCTCGCATGTGATCGATGTGCCACAGATAAGCTTGAGGAGGGAGTAGAATATAGTATTTTAGTATTTGGTGATGTGTATTATGTTGGCGTATGTGGAGTGACGTGCACCTCCAGTTGTTTTCTGTTTAATCTCCCCTACCGTTTGTTATCTATTCCAACCACCACATTTATTCCTTTTGCTTTTTCTATCTTTTCAAGTCTCATTGTCGATGCATCTAGACTGTTCCTTCTTGGTGATTTCTGGAAACTTCTCCAGAACAATAATGTTAAGTTTTAAAAAGGAAATACTCTATTTTTGGGTGTAGGTTAAGAGTTGAAAGAAGAACTCTATTTTTGGATGAATCAGAGCACTGGCAGCTCTAATAACAAACTCTTAATGTAACCAGATTTCAATTGTAGAATCTATATAGTTATTCTCTTTTATATTTCTATATTTTCTGTTTATCTCTGTTGTCTTTTGTGTGCCTTTGCTTTCAACAAACTGGTATCAGAGAAAAAAAAAGATCTGGGCATTGTTTCTTGGACAGATTTCATTGTGGGTGAAGGACAAATCAGAGAAAAGTTGAAGATTTGAGGAGGAGATATAGCTGTTATGTGAGAAAAGGAAGAAAAGGGTTTGTACATTTTACAAGAGAGAAATTTTTACTGGTAAATCATGGTAGGAATCAGTGGAAGTATTTCTCAGCCTCAAATTCCAACCTTTAATGGCAAAAATTATGATTATTGGAGCATCAAAATGAAGACCCTTTTTGTTCTCAGGATGTTTGGGATTTAATTGAAAGTGGGTTTCCTAAACCAGTAGACCAATAGACATATCAAGCTCTTTCACAAGCTGATAAGGATTTGTTGAAGGAAAATAAGAAAAAAGATGCTAAAGCATTTTTTTTTTATTCAGCAGGGAGTGGAGGAATCAATATTTCCAAAGGTTGCTGCTACCACAAGATCAAAGCAGGCATGAGACAATTTTCAATCAACATATCAAGGTACAGGCAAGGTAAAAACTTCAAAGTTACAAAATCTTAGAAGAGATTTTGAAAACTTACAAATGAAAGATTCAGATTCAATAGATTCATTTTTCACTCAAGCTATGGGAATAGTAAATCATATTAGATCTTATGGAAAAACCCTTGGAGATCAACAAGTTATAGAGAAAATACTTCGAAGTCTACCAAATAATTTTGATTCAAGAGTTGCATCCATTGAGGAATCCAAGGATCTCTCCCAGCTATCAATAGATGAGTTAATGGGATCACTCTTATCACATGAACAAAGGTTGAATCGTTTAGGATCATCATCATTAGAGAGTGCATTCAAGACTCAACTTTCATTTGGAAGAACAAGAGGAAGGTCAGATTACACCAGAGACAGAGGACGTTTTACACCTAGAGGAGGAAGAGGAAATTCACAATTTGAGAGTAGAAGACCGACATCAAGCTCACAAACCTATTTCACATCAACAAGAGGAAGGGGGAGCAGCCATCTTCACAACCTTCATCAAGGAGAAAGGTATGATAAGTCTAACATCCAATGTCATTATTGTAATAAATTTGGGCATTTGCATTGGAGTGTAGAAAAAAACAATATGACATGAATAGGCAAATGGCTCATTTTACAAATGAAAACCAGCCCAACACTAGTGAACAAAACACCATCTTGATAACATGTAACGTTGCATAAGAGAGTTCTAAAGAAATTTGGTTCTTAGACAGTGGTTGTAGTAACCATATGAGTGGGAGTAAGGAGATATTTTCAACAATAGATGATTCTGTAAAATCAAAGGTTAAGTTGGGAAATGATCATCAAATATCAATCATGGGAAAAGGGTCAATTAGCATAAGAACTAAGAAAGGTGAAGAAAAACAAATTCCTGATGTATATTATGTTCCTGGATTGCAACACAATCTCATAAGCATTGGGCAGCTAGTACAAAAGGGATATAGAATATATTTTGAAAATGGTGAATGTGTGATTCTAGATAAAAAAACCAAGTAATAGGCTGATTGCAAAAGTTTAAATGACCCAAAATAGAATGTTCCCAATTAAAATCCAAAGTGAACTATTTTTAGAGCCACAAAAATTACAAAAGGCAGCTGAATCAGCTTTCAAAGCTTCATATAAAAATGAATCTTGGCTATGACATTTAAGGTTTGGTCATTTAAACTTCAAAGGATTGCAACTTTTGTATAAGAAACAAATGGTTCATGGGTTGCCATCAATAGAGCCACTTAAGACAACATGTGAGAGTTGTATTTTGGCAAAGCAACATAGAGAAAAATTTCCAGTTGGGCAGTCTTATAGAGCAAAACATCCACTTGAGATAGTGCATTCAAATCTTTGTGGACCAATGCAAAATCCATCTATGAGTGGAAAGCTTTGTTTCCTAACATTTATTGATGATTTCAGGAGAAAAGTTTGGGTTTATTTTGTGAATTATAAATCAGATGTATTTGCTATTTTTAAAGAATTCAAGGCAAAAGTTGAGAAAGAAGTGGATACTCTATCAAAACATTAAGAACCGATCAAGGTGGTGAATACATATCAAATGGTTTTCTGAATTTCTGCAAAAAAAATGGCATAAGGAAACAATTTATAGCAAGGTACACTCCACAACAAAATGGAGTAGCGGAAAGAAAAAATAGAACAATTATGGAGATGACAAGAAGTATGTTAAAGGAGAAACATTTACCAAATGAGTATTGGGCTGAAGCAGTTGCATGTTCARCATACATACTAAATAGATGTCCAACAAAAGMTGTAATAAATAAAACACCAGAAGAAGCTTGGACCAAAAGGAAGCATAATATAGCACATTTGAGAGTATTTGGTTGTGTGGCATACTCATTGGTACCTCAAGAAGTGAGACAAAAATTGGATGATAGAGGAGAGAAGTGCATATTTGTGGGATATAATGAAAAATCCAAAGCTTATAGGCTATACAATCCTATCACAAAGAAGCTGATAATTAGTCATGATGTTGAGTTTATTGAAGAGGAAGCATGTCATGGTAGCATAGATAAAACAACTATAGTTGCATCTAGTGTTCCACAAGAGAATAAAGAGAATGAAGTTCAAGTTGTGAATCCTAGTACTCAATCGAATATTCCTAAAACACCTACTAGGGGTCCTACCATTCAAAATACTACTACTCCAGCAAGCAATAACAGTGGTGAGTCTTCTAATCCAACACTTGCATCACTAAGATCAAGGTCTATAAATACTTCAAAGAAGACACGAAGTCTTAGGGACATATATGATGAATTACAAGAAGCTGAAAATGATGATTTATGCACTAATTTTGCTTTCTTAACACAAGCTGATCCAATCTATTTTGAAGAAGCTATTAAAGATGACAAATGGATTTCAGCCATGGATGAAGAAATTCAGTCAATAGAAAAGAATGAAACTTGGGATTTAGTTGAGCTTCCTAAAGGCAAGGACGTAATTGAAGTTATGTGGGTATACAAGACAAAGTATAATGCTGATGGAAAAGTGGAAAAGCACAAGGCAAGACTAGTAGTTAAAGGCTTCACACAAAAACCGGGCATAGAATACATTGAAACATTTGCACCCGTGGCAAGATTGGATACCATTAGAATGGTCTTATCAATAGCAGCTCAAAATAATTGGAAGGTTTATCAAATGGACGTTAAATCAACATTCTTGACTGGCATTTTAGAAGAAGAAGTGTATATAAAACAGCCACCTAGATATGAAATTTTTGGAGAAGAGCATAAGGTATACAAACTGAGAAAGGCACTATATGGCTTGAAGCAAGCTCCTAGAGCTTAATACAACAAAATAGATTCTTATTTTGTGAATAATGGTTTTATTAAGTGTGGCTATGAACCAACTTTGTATGTCAAAGTGAGAAATGAAGGAGAAATATTGATAGTTTGCTTATATGTAGATGATTTGATATTCACCGGTAATATGTCAATCAACAAATTCAAGGCAACCATGAAAAATGAATTTGATATGACTGATTTGGGGCTAATGAGATATTTTCTTGGGATAGAAGTAAATCAAAATGATCAAGGTATTTTCATTTTTCATAGTAAGTATGCTACTGATTTACTGAAAAGATTTAAAATGACAAATGTGAATTCAGCCCCTACACTAGTTGCATTGGGTGTGAAACTTAGCAAAGATGATGGAAGTCCTAATGTAGATGCAACTTTATTCAAAAGCTTAGTTGGCAGCCTTCTATACTTGACAACTACAAGACCAGACATAATGCATGGAGTTATCCTTATCTCTAGATTCATGGACAAACCAAAAGAAACTCATTGGAAAGATGGAAAGAGAATTTTGTGGTATATAGCTGGAACAAAGGGTTTTGGGATATTTTATGCACCTTCAGATGATTACAAGCTGATTGGTTATACAGATAGTGACTGGGCTGGTAGTTTGGATGATAAGAAAAGTACATTTGGCTATATCTTTCACCTAGGATGTGGAGCTATCTATTGGGTATCAAAGAAACAACCAATTGTGACACTATCATCAGCTGAAGCGGAATATGTTGTAGCAACATCAGCAACATACCAAGCAATCTAGATGAGAAAAGTACTTTCAGACCTGAAGCATCCACAAGAAGAACCTACAAAAATATATTGTGATAATAATTCTGCAATTGCTTTGTCAAAAAATCATGTCTTTCATCAACGTAGTAAACATATAGATATAAGATATCACTATATTCGAGAATTGGTGAACAATAGTGACATTCATCTTGAGTTTTGCAGGTCCAAAGAACAACTCGCAGATATATTCACAAAGCGGATTGCAAAGAATGTTTTTGAGCATCTCCGAGAAGGTATTGGTATAGTAGACATACATGGCAGTGAAGATTAAGGGGGAATGTTCGCGTATGTGGAGTGACATGGACCTCCAGCTATTTTCTGTTTAATCTTCCCTGCCATTTGTTATCTACTCCAACCACCGCATTTATTCCTTTTGCTTTTTCTATCTTTTCAAGTCTCATTGTCGATGCATCTAGACTGTTCCTTCTTGGTGATTTCTGGAAACTTCTCCAGAATAATAATGTTAAGTTTTAAAAAAGAAATACTTTGTTTTTGGGTGTAGGTTAAGAGCAGAAAGAAGAACTCTATTTTTGGATGAATCAGAGCATTGGCAGCTGTAATAGCAAACTCTTAATGTAACCAGATTTCAATTGTAGAATCTATACAGTTATTCTCATTTCTATTTCTGTATTTGCTGTTTATCTTTGTTGTCTTTTGTGTGCCTCTGCTTTCAACATATTATGGAGTGAAGGGAATACTGGATGGTATTTATACTACTTCTGTTGATGTTGATTGTAGTCGCAAGGAGGCTATGAAGCTATTCAAACTGGCTTTATACATGGCAGAGCAAAGATCAGGTTCACTGAAATCTTATAAACACAATGCTAAGACCGTCTGTGTCCGCCGCTTTATAGAGTCTGTCAATGCCTATGTCAGAACTGGCTATCCACTACTCTATAAATTGGATAAGTTGGAGAATGTAGTTGTCCGCTAATATTCCTCTCTATTACTTGAGAGGATGGAAATAATTATTCTCTCCAACCAGGTGCAATTGCTTGATAGCTAAATGAAAGCACAAGAGTATTAGATTGTTAGAGAAAATAAAGTTGAAATGATTGCAGAGGGTGGAGACTAGTGTCTATAGTCCATTATAGAGCTTTAGCAATAGGTGGATTTACCAACCATACATTTAATAAGCTCTTAAGTATATGCACCAAAAATGTTTGGTGAATATTGGTTATCTTTATTAGAAAGTTCTATTTATTTTTAAATAAAATTTAAAACATAGTTTTCTCATATACTATAATATTTAATATTTAATATTTTCATACATATATTTTCTAATTTAAAAACAGTCTTTCAAGACCCTATAGCACTGAGACTTGAGGGTAACAACTGTAGCAACGATCATAGAGGAAAGTGTCTATAACTATTGGAAACACATAATAAGGTTTTGGTGTTTAAAGTGGGAGAAGATATGACCAAGGATGTTTCATTTGCACTGTGAACAATGCCGGTAAGGGTGTTTCATTTTCCTATGGTATGTTTTGTAAAGTTGTGTTAATATTTTTATAAATATATGATCTTTTGAATAATGGTGTAGTTCTACATTTTTAGAAAAAAATCTACAAATGGAAAAGATCTGATATAATAGACATTCTGGATATTCAAGTCTGGATTTGTAAGTGGCACTGTTAGCACAATTCCTTTGGCACCAAGAAAATTGTTAGATTTGATGTGATTGGTCATTTGTGGTTTAGCAATTTGTATTGGTCAATCAGTCTTTTATCATGGGTGCCACACATATTTGTTATTTTGATTAAGAATTTAGAGAGTATGCAGTTGAGGATAGTATTTGTACGTCACCAAAATGGAAGCTTTGAAATACTGGTTTATTGATGGAGTGATTGATCAAGAGTTTATTGTACCTATTACCTTTCCATCAGATATTTCAATGCATCCTCTAGAAAAGGAAAAATTGAAAGAAAAATCTAATGAAGGCAATGTTGTTGGCACTAAAGAAGAAAATTTAACAAATAATGAGTTTTTTAATGATGACTGTTGCGGTGGTTGTTCTAATTTTTTCCTTCATTCTGGAGGTTGGAGGCATCAAAGGATGGAGGAATTTCTATCATCTCAACTCACCTTCTCACTTTGGGATGGTGCTTTGCATGAGAAGCATTTTTGGCATTTTTGACTTTCTATTTTATTTTGCTTGCTAAAGCTGAAAAAATTGAAGAATGCATGTCTTGTGAAGACTCATTTTGGAGACAGGTTTGAGACTTGGTATTGCGCTCTATATAGATTGTTGTCCAATGAGCTTCAGAGTATATGATTAATAATTATACCCTTTTGTGGTCACTAGAAAATGATAGAGATCTATCGCATCTCTTAGCCTGATCATTGTTGAATAATTCATGACTCTGTGATTTGAGAGTTCAGAACTGAGAGATTAAGAACACAACTTGAAGCTACACCTTTCTGAGGGTCAAGAGACAAGTTGATGGAGCCTTTATTGGTTCAATATTTTCTACTTCAAATGAATATTTTCTCAAAATATGTATTCATGTTATGTAATAAACATATGTTTTTCTATGTAAGCCTTAAGGGGGGGTCCCTAAGGCAAGGTGAATTTGTTGTTTCTAGGATCAATGTAATAAGGGGGCAATGTTGGTGTAACCATGATATATTACATTGCAGTTGTGTAATCAATTATGTGGTTGGTTTTGTAAACACCAACTACCTTGGAACACTTTGTATAAAATGTTCACCACTCAGATGAATAAGACATCAAACATTCATGTGGATCTTTCATGCTCTCTCACAATTTTGACTCCAACTTCAAGATGTTGACAATGCCCTTCTTGTTTAGCATATTACTTTCTTATCAAGTTTGGCAGCCATGTGTCATAGGTAGTCCAATGTGCATGGTTTTGACTCCAGCTTTAGGACCTACAAAAGCCCCTTCATGTGCATCAAATTATAGCTGGTAGAAATTTGTCCTACGTGTCTTTGTTGAAGCCCAATGCGTTAAAAAAGAAGAAGATGAAAGTGGAACCATCTGCTTCCTCTTTCAAGAAGGATGTATTTCATTAAACTATAAATGATGCCCTATTTGAAGGATTTTGAGATTGATTATTGCACCCTTCTAATTCTTTCCAATTCTATCCATTCTAACTAAACTATCAAAGTACATTACTTATGTCTTGATCATTTATCCTGATGTTGATGAGCATTCTGATTATATTGAAAAAAGGGGAGGATTAAAAAAAACCTTAGATTATTTCTTTATAATTTTTTTAGTTAGATGTATGAGCAGTGGAATAATATGGAGTGGGTGGTAACCATGGGTTTTAGCCATAGAAATCAGAATTGAAAGGACCACCTACTTCGGTCTACAATTAAAATTACTAATTTAATTGAATAAAACATTTTATATATTTCTATAAAAGTGGCTAATAATGTAAAACACTAATATGATAAGTCCATAAAGTTGGGTGGTTGGAGACTTCTTAACTACTAGAACTAATGGAAATATCACGCTAGTAGGTGACTAGAAGTTCATCTTTTAATACTCGTACCTCAGAGAAATATTTAACATTCACCCATTTTATAATTTCTTACATCTTAATTTCTCTCCCTATTTTACATTTAATGCTACAATACATATTTGATTAGAAATTCAATAATTACACCAATATACAGAAAAAAAGAGTGGATATTAGTAAATTACAATGTTACAATGTACATATTTGTACATATTATGACATTTTTATTATTTTGCCATGAATATTCTATGTGTACATGAAGGTCAAAAATTGTGCTCCCCAAAATTAAGAAATTATAGTGATAGGAAAATTTCACAATTAAAAATAGATAACATGATATTGTACAGTGATGTTCAATTTTAGAATCTTTATTTGAATAATTATGTGTTTAACAATTGCACTATCTGTATTCTTTCCAATTGTGTCCATTCTACCTCAATATCGAGACAAGCCTTGGAATATAATTTGTCAATGATAAATGTGACACATGGTGAGGGACATTAATACAATTATTTTAGCCAAAATGATGGCCAAAGGTTAAGTACTTAGGGATTCATTCACCAGTTAAATACCCTCCAAACCTAAAATTCTATCCAGTGTTGTTGATACTTGCATCTCAGAGTTTTTTAGTACATTTTGAATTTTCAAGAGTACCTAAATTTTTTTTATACTCACAATTAATGCCAAGTGTAAAATGGTATCATCCCTCTTAACCTAATAGAGCACTTAGAAGAACGAAAAATTGAGAACTATAAGTAATACATATTAGGAAGTTTTCATGTTCTTCAGCCTCTACGAAAAAGATAATTAGAGAACCTAATATTATTAGGACATTCTTTGAAAGTTCCCTTCTCTGACTAATCCTCCCTCTAATTATTTCCAATTTCATCCATCCTATGTTTGAGTGAATTTTATATATTTCCAATACTACAATGGTATCATCCTCCTTAACTTAATAGAGAAGAAGAATACAAAATTGGAATTACAATGCGAAAGAGTGTTGTGTTGTGAGATATTTTTTTTTTTAAATTTTGCCTCTCTAAGTACTCACCCTTTTCATTCTTTCTAGTTTTGACCATTTTATCTATGATTCAGAATGCTATGTCCTTACTTGTAAAGCCACATAACTAGAGATGTTATGTATAATAAATATTGTTCCAATCCAGCATCATGACTCTGACTAATGGGATAAAGAAGGAAAATATAAAATTGAAATCCTGGTGAATCCCTTATCCATTCCCTAAATGATGGTGGAGCATCTTGGGAAGGTCATTATGGGTGCGTTCTTTAGAACTCTCACCCATTGAGCAGTCACTCCTATCATTCTTTCCAATTTTTGTCAACCTATGTATGACTATAATTTATTTTCCCTTTTGTCTCTAACTAAATACCCAAATAATACATGATATTATCATGCTTAAGCTAATAGTGAACTTGTTGGAAGAACGAGAGAGAACCAAAAATTCTACATTGAACAATAAATTCTTTTCCCCTATGTTTTTTTTTTCTTATATGATAGTTTAAGTGGTCATCAAAATAAAGTTGATGCTTAGAGATACTACAAATATCATAATTTAACTGCATACATATCTTGAAATTTGTAATGACCAAAATTAGGGTTAAAAAGTATACTCGTGTTAGGGGAGAGGACCCAGTAGCCACCTAGGCTAACTTTGTGCACCTAGAAATCCTAAACCATAAAGAAAATTTCCTTGATTTTTTTGGCGTGTCTCTGTAGGTGAGTTGAGAGCTTAAACCTAAGGCTTCGACTTTTGGGTATTCATGGATATCTCTGTAGAGATCGTCAAGAGCAAAGTGGTCAAAAAGTGCCATTTCAAAAGTGGCTCCCGGTACCCGCCCCCAAACCCCTCAATAGGCAACAATAAAATATTCAAAACATAATTACTTTAGACCCAATAACCAATTGCTATTGCACCCATGACCAAATTGTTTGTGATTTTGGTCCATTAAGGGGTGATTATAAAATAATCACTCTAATACTTTAATTTTTTGTGTCAACATCTTATTATAACCTATCGATGACCCCATTTACCCTCAACTAACCCCATAAAAAATCACATTGAAACCACTACTATCCAAGTGGTACCATGTAATTTGCATTGGGTTACCCATTAACTGCCCATCGATAACCCTAAAACCGTGCTGAGAAATACTTTTTTTTTTGCCATTTTTCCTTCTTGTTTTCTCTATGTGCCTCCTCTCGGATCACGATGGTCCATCTATGTGTGTCTTCTCTACTTTAGGTGATGCTCCAATCACAAGTAACAATTATTTCATGAGTTTCTTATTGTTCAATGCGTGTCCGTAACTGGTTTTCATGAATTCCTTGCGTTGCATAACTTGTTTTCGTGGTTTCCTTACGTTGCAAAACTTGTTTTATGTATGTTCTCTTCTAATGCACGTGCATAAATTATTTTCATGAAATTTTTGCAATATATGTGACAGAAATAGGAAACATTGTCTATTTAATGATGAGAAGATGTTATATTTCTTTTTAATACAGTGTATTTGTAGTTTGAATTGTTTGGCTGACTTATTTCTAGGGCTTAATCATTTCTCTGTTAAATATTTTGAGTATAATCATTTATGGGTATCGAGGGTTTCTATCTGTTCTCTTCTAATGCGTGTGCATAACTTATTTCCATGATTTCTTTGTGATGCATAATTTGTTTTCGTGATTTCCTTTAGGTGATTTTTGTAGTTCCTTAGAGGCTTATGAATGCTAGATTATCCACTGAAATTATTGCAATATATGTGACAAAAATAGGGATCATTGTCATTTTAATCATGAGATGTTGTATTATTCTAATATATGTCACAAAAATAGGGAACATTCTCGATTTAATCATGAGAAGATGTTGTATTTCTTTTTAATATAGTGTATTTGTAGTATGAATCATTTGGCTAACTTATTTCTAGGGCTTAATCATTTCTCTGTTAAATATTTTGAGTATAATCATTTCTAGGTGTCGAGGGTTGTGTTAATTATTGCAATATATGTGACAGAAATAGGGAAAATTGTCAATTTAAACATGAGAAGATGTATTTCTTGTTAACATAGTGTATTTGTAGTTTGAATCATTTGGCTGACTTATTTATAGGGCTTAATCATTTCTCTATTAAATATTTTGAGTCTAATCATTTGTGCATGTCGAGGGTTTCTATCTATTCTCTTCTAATGTGTGTCCATAACTTGTTTTCATGATTTCCTTGTGGTGCATAACTTGTTTTTGTAATTTCCTTCAGGTGATTTCTATAGTTCCTTAGAGGCTTATGAATGCCAGATTATCCACTGAAATTATTGCAATATGTGAAAAAAATAGGGAACATTGTCATTTTAATCATGAGAAGATGTATTATTGCAATATATGTCACAAAAATATGTGCACAACTTGTTTTCTTGAATTATTATGGGTGATTATAAAATTATCACTCTAGCACTTTAATTGTTTGTGTCAACATCTTATTACAATCTTTCGATGACCCCATTTACCCTCAGCTGACCCCACAACAAATCACATTGAAACTACTACTATCCAAGAGGTTCCATGTAACCGATGTTGGGTTACCCATTTAGTGCCCACCGATAACCCTAAAACTATACCATTTTGCCTCCTTGTTTTCTCTATGCACCTCTTCTATGCTTCATGTGATTCTCTAATCACACGTAACAATGATTTCACGATTTGGTTATTGTTCAATGCGTGTGCATAACTAGTTTTCATAATAGAAATATCCTAGCCCAATAACTATCTACAGGGAACCATAGAACCATGTATACTATGAATAAGTACTCATGCTGTCATATTGGTATCATTGAACTGTTTGATGCACATAATTAGACTGTATACATTTTCCTTCATTTCATCTATTAGATATTGAGTGGTGCAAGAGCACCCTAAGGTCTTTGAAAGATCTTGTTAGCCACTTTGGCTTATAGGTTGGTTTGGCCAACCATCTATGAATAAGGACTATATATTATAAAGTCCCAAGTTTGTTTAAGGTTTGTTTAGAGTTAGTAGATGTTTAGGGTTTGCAAGTTTTAGAGTCAAGTTGCACCTAGGGGTCTATACCCTTAGAAGTCAACCAAAAGGTCAAAGGGTTGACAAAAACTCCAAAATGGGGAGATTTTCAAAATTTTAATGTTTTTAGGTGTTTTAGGGCCATTTGGTAAGTTTTGAAACCAAATTGGGGCATTGAAGTTGAGAGAATGTCATTTTGACAAAAGTTGTCAAAGTTGTCATGACAACTTTTGCAACTTTACAAAGTTGTCATGACAACATTTCCTAGTTTTTAGGAATCGGCTTTTATGATGCCCAAATCTTGATATGAGGGTCCAAAAATGTGGGAATGGAGTATATAAGGTGACACAAACCCTAAAATGTCAGTTAGATTTCATTTTGTATGGACTGTTTGTTGTGAAGGAGCAATTATCACTGTAATTTGTAGACAGAGCCATCATCCAGTACTTTAATGGATTATATGAATTGAATTAATGCATTGATAGTGTTCCTTATGTAAATGGCTTAGTCACTGTGGCATTTTTGATCATTTGTGCAAAGTAGTTATCATTTTGTAAATTCTTTGTGTTTGACTGGTTCTCTGTCCAGTTTTGGACCAGTCATGTAGATATGGGTTTTGCTTGAAGTTCCCATGGTCCAAAACCCTATGACCACTTGGAATATAGTAAGGCCTTGTATATACAATGTATATATAGTGTTTGTAGTGTGTTTTTCCAGGGAAGGAAAGAGAACATTTAGGCCCTAGGCGAGTATTGGTTACTCTAGTTAGGGAAACTGAACAGTACAGTAGCAATGGTGATTGCTTGGTGATTGGTATGTGCCAATCCGGGATAGAGGAGTGTAGGGGCATATAATACATACATGCTGATGGGAGGAGAAGTTTAGAGGAGATCATTAGATTATTTAAAGAAAGTAAAGAAACAAGATGCATGTTCATGCCTTAGAAACCCTCAATTTTAGGGGTTTGGTGAAAGTCCATTGTATGGACAAGGTGGGAACATAAAACCTAGAATATATATAAGGTTAGGAAAAACCCACAAGGAATATGTAATTATGTTTTAGGGGTGTTAAGGGATTTTGAGAGAAAATCCATCTTTTCAGTTTTTAGGAGGGCTAATAGGCCTAAAAGGCTACAAGGCCTAGAAGACTAAAATCTTGTACCCGATTGGAAATGTGTTGAAAGATCCTACAAATTGGATCAAGAAGTGTTGAAAGAGACTAGAAAGGAGTCAAGAATCCAAATCACAAGAAGGAGATATAGTTGGAAGGATAGATGACCAAAGTAAGCCATGAAAGTGTGAAGCTATGGTGAAGGGTTTAGTGAAGAGTATAACTTGGTGGAGAGATCCTAGTGTGGTAGTGGATCAAATTAGGATCCTCTAGTTAGGGTAGTGAATGAGACCCTAAGAAAGACCAAGAGAAGGTCTAGGAGAGAGAAAGGTAGCTCTAGGAGAGGGAGCTCCCCAAAAAAATGGTATCAGAGCCATTGAAAGGTTTGGGATTTGATTGGTGTATGTCAGAGAGGAGTGAATCCATAGGTGAGAACATCATGGTGACTAATGCTAAATTGGAAAGGGACTTATCTGAGCATAAAGAAAAGAATAGGCTTCTTGAAGAAGCAATGGAAGAAATGAAGATAAAGATGGAAGAGGTTGTAGAGACAGCCAACAAGATGAAGAAGCAGATGAGAGAAGATAAAGAAAAGGGAAAGTTCAACTAGTAGAAGAGGAGATAGAACCAGATCCTAACCCTCCTCTCCCTGAGGGACCATTTCTCAAGGCACTCAAAGCATTGAGTGGAAAGACTCTAGAAGGAATTCAAGTGTTCTCTGGTAAGATGGATGCAGATATGGTCATGGAATGGATCGAAGGTATGAAAAACCACTTTGAATGTGATGGAATCACAGAGGCACAAAAGGTAAAGATATCCAAGTCTACGCTAAGAGAGAAAGAACTCACATGGTGGAAGTTCTTGCAAGAAGAAAGGGAGAAAAAGGGAAAGAAGCCCATAGAAAATTGAAAATCAATGGTGACAAAATTGAAGGAGAACTACCTTCTAGAAGACTATGACATTCAGCTACACAAGAAGAGGCAGAACCTTAGGAAAAAGTGTCTAGATGTGCCATCATACACTGAGGAATTTCAGAAACTTTGTCTTAGATCAAGAATATAGGAGACATAGAACATCAAGGTTTCTCGGTACCTTAATAGTTTAAGGTGGAATATCTCAGTACCTTAATGGTTTAAGGTGGAATATACAAGAAGAACTCAGTATTTTTACCCTAACTTCCATTCATAGCTCTTTTCAAATGGCTTTGAAAGTGGAAGAGAAACTTAGGAAGAAGCAATATTCTAACTCTAGAGGGTGAGGAAGGGGTAGAGACAATAGAGGTGGCCAAAGAGGAGGCACAAGTGGAAGAGGAAATGACAATAAAAGTCAAGGTGACTCTAGATATACAGAGCAAGGACATGAAATAGGAAATAGGGGTGGATACAATAGAGGAAGAAGTTATTATAAAAATGGAAGATGAAGATCAAGGGGTTTTGGAAGAAGTTCTCACTTTTCTTCCTTGAAATGCTACAATTGTGGTCAGATGGGGAACCCTCTATATAGGTGTCCAGACAAACCCTTATCTTCACAAGGAGAGCAGAAGATAGCCTATGTCCAAGAGGAAGATTGTTCTAAGAAATCAGAGGTGAGTCAAGATTTAGAGAAAGGAGAACACCTCGTGTTAAGAAGAATTTTGATTAAGACACCCACCAAAAATGAGCATAAGCAGAGAAGGGCTCTCTTTAGAGTCAAGTGCAAGCTATTGGGGAAAGTGTGTAAGGTGATCGTTGATTCAGGATCCACAGATAATGTTATTTCTGAGGAGGCAGTGGAAAAGTTCAAACTCACCAAGATTCCACATGTGTGTCCTTATAAAGTTACATGGTTAAACAAGGGCCATAACATCTTGGTAAATGAGAAAGTGTGGGTAGAAATCACCATTGGTAAGTATCAAGATAAGATACTTTATGATGTGTTTCCAATGGATGCTTGCCATCTGTTGCTTGGAAGACCATGGAAGTATGACAAGGAAGCTATCCATAATGGGAAAGAGAACAAGTACTCCTTCAAGAAAAATGGGGTAACTTTTAAAATTCAGTCTTTAATAGAGGAAGACATAGTGGAGAGGACAAAATCTAGCACATTGCTGATGAGTGGGAATGAATTCCTAAAGGATCTAAGGGAGGAAGAAGTTGGATATGCAATCATGTTAAAGCCAAAGGAGGAGGAGACTCATAAACAAGCACCTATACCTGCAGAAGTGAGACAACTGTTGGATCAGTTTAACGATATAATATGTGAGGGTACACCAGCTACACATCCACCAAAGAGGGAGATAAGTCATCAGATTGACTTCATACCAGGAGCATATTTTCCAAACAAGGCTGCATACAAGATGACACCAGAGCAAAACAAGTAGATATTTAGGAAAGTAAAAGTACAAGAGCATAAACCCATGTGCTATCCCAGTAGTGTTGGATCCTAAAAAGGGAGGTAAGTGGAGGATGTGTACTAATTCTAGGGATATAAATAGGATAACTATTAGATATAGATTTCCTATTCCTAGGATATAAGATTTGATGGATTGTTTGTGGGGTGCTAAGTACTTCTCTAAAATTGATTTGAAAAGTGGGTACTATCAAATTAGGATGAAGGAAGGTGATGAGTGGAAATCAACCTTTAAGACTACAGAGGGGTTATATGAATGGTTAGTTATGCCCTTTGGGCTAACCAATGCACCTAGTACCTTTATGAGGGTGATGAATGAGGTGTTGAAAGACTATATAGGTGTGTTTGTAGTTGTCTATGAAACACTTGGAGTTAGTGCTGAAGAAGTTGCAGGAAGAAAAGCTTACCATTAATCTTGAAAAGAGTGAGTTCATGAAGGAAGAACTAGTCTACCTAGGATTTTTAGTTTCCAAAGGTGACTTGAAAATGGACAAAGAGAAAGTAGAGGCCATATTGAACTGGCCTACTCCTAATATAGGAAATAAAGTTAGGAGCTTCCATGGGTTAGTTCAATTCTATAGGAAGTTCATTAGGAGATTCATTAATATTTGTTCTCCAGTCCTAGAGACCATTAAAGGAGGATTGAAAACAAAATTTGTATGGACCAAGGAAGATAATGAGGGGTTTGAAAGGTTTAAAAGAGAAGTAGTCACTCAACCTATACTGCTATTACCAATCTTTGACAAACCTTTCATAGTAGAATGCGATACAACAAGCATAGAAGTGGGGGCTTTCTTAAGCCAAGAGGGAAGGCCTATGGCATTTTCAGTGAGAGAGTGAATGAGGAAAAGTTTAGGTAATCTTCCTATGACTTGGAGCTATATGCTCTTGTATAAGCCCTAAAGAAACAGAGGCATTACTTATTGCCCAAAGAGTTTGTTGTCTTTATAGATAACCAAGCATTGAGTTGTATAAATACTCAAGACAAGCTTAGCTTGAGACACATCAAATGGATGGAGTTCCTATAGTCATACACTTTCACTATAAAGAATAAGAAGGGGGTGCAAAAAAAAGTTGTAGATGACCTTAGTAGAATATTTCTCACCATTCAGGAGATTCAATTGCAGAGTACAGGGGTTGAAGGTTTTAAGGACCTTTATGAGGGAGATTCTGATTTCTTAGAGATTTATAAGGCGTGCAAGGATTTTGAGAGCCATTTTCACAGTGAATTTGCAGATTATACATTTCAGAATGGATTTCTATTTAAAGGCAAGCAAATATGTGTTCCAAAAGGCTCTATGAGAGAGAATCTCATACAGGAGAAGCACAATGGGAGTCTAAGTGGACACTTTGGATTGAACAAGACACTAGACTTAGTAGAGAGGTTCTATTGATGGCCAAAAATGTAGAGGGATATAAGGAGATATGTAGAGCAGTGTGGGGTGTGTCAAAAGGCAAAAGGAACTTCATCAAATGCAGGATTATATCAGCCATTGCCCTTCCCAAGTAGACCATGGGATTGCATTAGTATGGATTTTGTTGTTGGACTACCTAGCACACCTACTGGTTTAGACAGTGTGTTTGTGGTAGTAGAAAGGTTTAGCAAAATGAGCCATTTTGTCCCATGCAAGACAACACATGAAGCTAGCCATATTGTCCACTTTTTCTTCAAAGAGATAGTGAGGATACATGACTTGCCAACAAGCATAGTTGCAGACAGGGATGTGAAGTTTAAGGGTTATTTTTGGAAAACACTTTGGAGAAGGCTAGGAACCAACTTGTCACATAGCTCATCTTATTATCCTCAAACGGATGGCCAGACATAGGTGATCAATAGGGTCCTTGGAAATTTGTTGAGGTGTTTGACCAAAGAATATGGCCAAAGTTGGGATCAAATGATACCTCAAGAAGAATTTTCCTATAATGATAGCATAAATTGAACAATAGGTAAGAGCCCATTTGAGATTGTTTATCAGTTACACCCTAGGGGTGTACTTGAGTTGAGAGACTTACAAGGTTATGAATGCATCAGTGGACATGCCGATGATTTCTCTCGGTCAATGAGAGAGGTACATGAACAAGTTAGGAGGATATTAATGGAGGTGAATCAAAAGTTGTAAACCAAGAGGGATGAGGGAAGAATAGATCTACAATTTGAAGTGGGTGATCTATTAATGGTGTTTTTGAATAAGGCAAGACTACAAAAGGGGATACCTAGTAAGTTGCAGATGAAAAGGATTGGGCCTTGCACGGTGTTGGCCAAGTATGGACCTAATGCCTATACGGTGGAGTTGCCCAAGGAGATGTCAATTTCTACAATCTTCAATGTGAAGGACTTGATAAATTATAAGGGGCCAGAGATGGATGAGGTACAGTATATTAATGAAGTGAATAAGGATGTGGGAGAGTTCAAGACTCTGGATCAGATCAAGCCACAAGCTGAAAAGATATTGGATTCAAGAGTGAAGAAGAAGGCCAGACATAAAGTCTATATGGAGCATCTAGTGAAGTGGAGGTAGCAACCAGAGTAAGAAGCTACTTGGATAGCTTAGAGTGACTTCAAAAGGCATGGAATCAGTGAAGAGTTCTTGACACCACATGTACCGTAACTTGTTTTTTGTAGGGGGAGGATGGTGCAGGAACACCCTAAGGTCTTTGAAAGATCTTGTTAGTCATTTTGGCTTGTAGGTTGGTTTTTCCAACCATCTATGAATAAGGACTATGTTATAAAGTCCCAAGTGTGTTTAAGGTTTGTTTAGAGTTAGTAGATGTTTAGGGTTTGCAAGTTTTAGAGTCAAGTTGCACCTAGGGGTGTATACCCTTAGAAGTCAACCAAAAGGTCAAAGGGCTGACCAAAACTCCAAAATGGGGAGATTTTCAAGTTTTTAATGTTTTTAGGTTTTTTAGGGTCATTTGGTAAGTTTTGAAACCAAATTGGGCCATTGAAGTTGAGAGAATGTAATTTTGACAAAAGTTGTCAAAGTTGTCATGACAACTTTTGCAACTTTGCCCAAGGGACCCTGCCCTTCAAAAATACTATTTTTCACAAATTATGGTCTTGGGTTCTTCCTCACCTCTGTTGGGGCATTTGGAAGGAACTTAATAACCACATCTTCAGGGATTGTAGTGTTACTCCCAAAATTATTTTTGAAAAAATTCACCATGCTCTCTTGGAAAACTTTGTTATTTGCGGGAATCCTAACCCTTTTGCAGGTGTTGCTGATGCTGCTAACCCCTCTATTACCATCAATAAAATAAATATTTGTACCTAGCTTCATCCCCTGGATGGTTGGGCTAAAGCCAACTTTGAGGGCGCGGCCAAGGGCAATCTTGGGAAGGCGGGAAGTGGTGGCATTATTCGTAATAGCTATGGCCAAGGCATTGCTACCGTTAGTCTTCCTTTGGGCACACAAACCAACCATTATGTTGAAGCAAGTTCCACTCTTCATGTGACCAAATTAGCTCATGACTTGGGAATTATAAATTTATTGTTAGAAGGGGACTCCCAAAACATTATCAACTGTCTCAATTTGAATCACCCGCCATCATGGACCATTACTAACATGATTGAGGAAACACAATCACTTTTAAATACCTTTGATAAGGTTCATTTATCCCATGTTTTTAGAGAAGGAAACCAAGAAGCTGACTAGTTCGCCAACAAAGGTAGTTAGAAATGAAAAGCAGACATGTTGGCTTTACGGTGGTGATCTCCCAGGTGAAGTGTTGGATTTAGTTGCTTATGACCGAATCCATGGAAAGGAGGGCTTCATAAATATCAATTATGATTATTTTTTATTTTAAAAAGAAGCCAAAACTGGGGCCTGACCTGAACATAAAAATCCAGCATGAGGAGTGCTGACAACCAGCAAAGCACGCACACAGAAAACCCTTAGCCTATGCCAATTTTAAAAACCAAAAACCAAGAAAGAAAATCAACAGGCCCCAACTCCAACACGGAGCTGGTAACCAGCCTGGAAGTCCTAACAAGCCCCAACCTCACCATGAGGTTGGTAACCTTCCTGTGGTAGTAAGTAATGGTAAAGTTAGCATTAACAGTAACAAACAACAGATTACAAAAACTTGAGATTAACCGAATATCTAACAGGCCCACATCGCCCAACCAAAAATTCTAGGCAAAAAAGTTAACCATAAATAGAGGAAAAGGAAGCTACTTGGGGTTACCTTCCCCACCTTTCAACAAGAGCTTAAGCTAGTCGTCTGGGAGGAACTGGTATAATTCTTCATCCTTTCGCTCACCTCCCAAGTTCATTTTCTCCATATGAAGGAGTTGGAATGTAGTGGCAGCCGCATGCATGACCTTCACAGAAAAGTCTGCAATCCTATTAAAGCTTTCCCTGAGATTTTTAATTTCCACCCTCATTTCCTTTAGCTCCACCTTAGGGTCAGACAGCAATAGGGGCTCCTGAGGACCAGCAATAACAATGGCAGTGTCACTCACAGCATTAGGCATTTTCTCCGAGGCAATCTTTATAACCACTTGGGGTCTAGGGGACTGTGAAGTTGGGAGCAGCGAGTCCGCTTTTGTCTCCTCAAAGAGTTTTTTCTTCGAAAGGTCAAAGGCGGGGAGACAGAAACTGGCAGAGAGATGAGAGTCATGAATTTTCACAGACCCATCCACAATAGAGCTTTTCTTCTTTTTTTCCCTTTCTTTCTCCTCAACCTTAATTTTCTTCCCCACTTTAGCTTTTCCCCCTGGTGACCTACTTGATATCTTCTTCCTCCTCCAAATCTTCTTCCCCTTCATCCTCCTCAGTGCACCTCTTTCTCATAGCTTTTTGCTTGTATCTGGTTTTGGTAGAGAGTCTGTTAGATCTCCATCTACTATCATTCTCCTCCTACTCTCCTTCAAATTCAATGGTGATTTGGTCACCATTGGCCGAACTCAGCTTATTCTTCTTGGAAATAGGGGTTTTGGAAGAATTCATGGGGTTAGAAAGAGTGACTTGAAGCTCATTAGGATTCTTAGGATGTAGCATAAAGTTATGGAGTTTAACAGTCCTAGGCGGGCAGAGGGCTAAATAGAAATTGTAAAGGCATAGCATTAAGCCCTGATGGAGAATACAATAATTCTGCCTGGATTTCATTTTTTCTCTGACTTCCAAAACAAAAGCTTCCATCGAATGGAGCAGAAAAAATGGAAAGGAGATGGAATCATTGTACCTAAAGTGGTTAAGGAGAGGGAAATGGTAGTTTTAACAAGTTCTGAAGCGACCTTCCAGAGTGATATACTTCATCAAAATGAGGCACATTTCATTCCATGGGTCGAGCAGCATCATTCTGTTGAATCCTCCCCTAAAACATTTAGGAATCTCTATTTTTTTGAAGAATCTTTTCATATGGGTGTCATCTTGGCTTTTGGTGATCTTCTTCCATTTTCTCCCCTTTGTGGATAGACCCGTGGTGTGTGCGATAACCTCCTTATTAATCTCAAAAGTTATTCCATTTATCATGACTTTGCACTCATCCCAAGTTTTTACCAACTGCAGAGAGACCAGTTCATCACTGCTACCCATAACCTTCATGAACAGGAAGAAACCACCCTCCTTAAGGTAGTTTAGAATGCACAGATTTTTTATTAATTCATCCTCGATCCTAGCCAGTTCCACCTGCACCATATCCCCGCCCATCTCTGAGCTGTATTCAGGAAAGTCTTCCTCCTTGGTCTCAACCAAAATCCCACCTTTCCCTCCTTTGTTCAGCACAACCCTCACCAGAGCAGAGCCAGTAACCCAACAAATGTAGTAATTTTTTCTCTAGATGAAAAACCAGGTGGTTTTAATGTCCACCTTCTCACGAAATTGGCCCATACTATTCACGTGGTTGGCCGAGATAAATGAATAAGATTTGCATGTTGAGAAATGATATCACCATAAAGGCTTGATGTAATAATTAATCACATCAGTCATATCATTCTTTCTCTTGCACGTATTATGCTCCACATCTTCTTTTATTTTGAAAAAGCTCGTACTCTTTCTAAAAATGGCATTGATAGCCTGTCTTTCCAGCTGGAAATAATTAATATAACCAAATCCCATATCTCTTTTAAAATTTGAAATGATGTGGCACCTCGTGAACTTACCCGCTATCTTTCTCGACCAATCAAAATCAGCCTCGTTAGTCATCATGAAATTTGCTTTCTTTTTCCACAAGCAAAATAACATGCTTGGGTAGAGATTTTAAGTTTCTCCAACATCTTAAGCCATTCACCGCAAGACCCATGGTCTCTAGCATGTCCGCAACCACATTACCTTCACAGTAAATGTGTTGAAGGTTGAAGTCATCAAAGCTGGGGAGCAGCAAATAGATGTCTTGCAGCACATTTTCCAAGATCCAGCCAGTAGTATAGTTCCGTTTAACTAGCTCAATTACAATTTTAGAATCACCTTCTATGATTAATCTTTTAATCCCAATATCAGACGCCACCTTTAGACCCCATAGGAGGGCAGAAATCTTAGCCAAATTATTAGACCCCTTTCCCAGGTGGACCGCATAGGCCAGGATCAGGTGACCTTTTGATCTCTAAGGATACCTCCACCCACAGCAATACTATTGGAGGCAGCGCCATCAAATTTCAGCTTGGTTATGTATTCCTCCGGGGGTGACCATTTAGTGTTTAGTCTTGTCAGAATTTTGGAGTTTTCCATCACGTAGAAGGAGGTGGGAAGAACCCATTCCTTAGCTATCATACACTCCACTACCTTGGGGGGACGGGGGGAATTTTCCAGCGGCAGGTATCTAGGTTTTCCTTTAGCAAATTCACAGTCAGCCGCACCATTCCTTCAACATTGCTATCTATTCCTTCAACGTTCCTTCCATAGACTCCAGCAGACATGTGGGGGTAATAGGTGACAAAGGATGTTGATGAGAGGGTGCTCAGCTATTCAACCCCAGTTATTAATGAATTGGTCTAAGTGCTCCAAAAAGACCCAGTCCAGCTATAGTTTTCTCATTATTTTTCCCCACACCTGAGAAGTGTAAGGGAAGTGAATAAGAATATGATTTATCATCTCAGCTTGCATTTTACAAAGAACACACCTGTTGACTAGCTGGAATCCCCATTTCTAGAGGTTGTCCAACATAAGGATTTTTCCATGAAGAGCGGTCCACCAGAAAAATTTATTTTGGGGATGAGCTGGGGAAACCAAAACTTTCCCCAACTCATCTCATCGGCCAAAACCTTAATGTTAGCAAGGTAAGTAGATTTGACCATAACCTCCCCTGATTTATTGTAACACCACACAGCCTTGTCAACAATTTGAGAGATGGGGATCCTAATCTCTGCAATCAGTTTCTGTAGCTC
>MU223379.1:149097-161918 GCA_018584345.1 Thuja plicata | reverse complement strand
ATTAGCAAGGTTCTTCCATTTCTTATCCTGAGAAATGTAGTCACTGACTTTGTCTCCAAAATGAGAAATCAAATGATCCCTGAGGAGACTAAGTTTGTTTCTACTAAGAGGTTTATCTCCCACCCACCAGTCCTCCCAGAAACTTATCTTCTTGCCATCACCCACCACCCATTTTAAGCCTCTGAGGAGGATGCCTTTACTTTTCACCATGAAGTTCCAGAATTTAGAGCCATTGGGGTAGTTTTGGCCTAGGGGGAATTGGTCATTTAAGTAGTATTTGGCCTTTAGAATTTTACACCAACCGGAGTTACCTTTAAAAATTTGCCACCCAAGTTTGGTAATTTGTGCCTTATTAAGATCTTTTATCTTTCTCACTCCTAGCCCTCCCACCTTCTTAGGTTGGCAAACTGTATCCCAGCTAATCAGGTTCATTTTAGACTTTTCCTCCATTCCAGACCATAGGAAGTTCCTTTGGATTTTTTCCAGTTTCTCTGCAGTTCTCTCATTGATTTTGAAAAGAGATAGGAAATAAATAAGTATTCCTTGGAGAGTTGCCACCAGAAGTTGGAGCTTCCCCGCACTACTGAGGACCTTACCTTTCCATCCTGCCAATTTTTTCTACATTTTTTCAAGTATGGAGTTCTAGAAAGGGTTAGAGACTTCCTTCATAGTGAGAGGGAGTCCGAGATAGGTGTTGGGAAGTATACCACCCTTACAACCAATACATTCCATAATTTTCAATTGGGTTCTATGTTCAAAATTAAAGAAGTAAATTTTTCTTTTGCTATAATTAATCACATGACCCGAAGCCTCCACATAAACATTTAGTAGAGCTTTCCATTCTCTCACTTCTCTAATGCAAGCTTTCCCAAACATAAACATGTCATCCACAAATTGTTGAATGATTTCAGGAGGAAGAGTGGAAGTCGATTTAAATTCACCAATGTGTCCAGAATCCTACAATCTCAATAAATTACGAGCCAACACCTCAGCCACAAGGAGGAACAAAGAAGGGGATAGAGGGTCACCTTGGTGCAAGCCCCACTCTAGATTAAAGGACCCCCAAGGAGAACCATTTACAATAACCACAAATTCAACAGTTTCCACCGCCTCCTTGACAATTCCTATGAAGTTTGCATTAAAGGCAAGCTTTTTTAGCACCCCATACAGGAATTTCCAAATCACATTATCATACACCTTAGAAATGTCCAGTTTCAGTGCCATGCCAGCATTATTACCTCTATCCATCGAGTGAATGATTTCATGGGTAGTGATAACCACATCTAGAATTTGCCTTCCCGGAACAAACCCCTTCTAGTTGGGGTTAATTATTTTACCTAGGAGAGGTTTAATCCTATTTGTGATGATTTTTGAAAGGATTTTATAAATAGTATTACAAAGGCTGATAGGCTAGAAATCACTTAGTTCCTTGGGGTCTTGAACTTTAGGGACCATAACAATGTACTTTTTATTAATTCTCTTGAGGATTTTGCTATTTCTAACAAAATTACAAGCAACATGGATAATATCATATTTTATGACGTCCCAGAAATGCTGGAAGAAAGCCGGGGGAATCCATCTGGATCGGGAGATTTGAAAGCACCCATGGAGAAAACTGCAGTTTTGATTTCCTCTTCAAAAACCTTGGAAAGTAGCGTATCGTTCTCTTCTCTAGAAATAACAGTCGGGAAAGCCTCCAAGAGATGAGAGTTGTTAGAATCAACCCCCCTCCGTATCAGGCTTCTAAAAGTGTCACAAAAGAAATCCACCACATGATTACCCATGTCTTCTTCCTAAGTCATCACCTCCCCACTGGCAGCCATGGATTTAATAGTATTTCTTCTTTTATGGATTGAAGCAGATCTGTGGAAAAAAGTTGAGTTGCGGTCACCTTCCTTGAGCCATTAGATACGAGATCGTTGCTTCCAGAAGATTTCCTCCCTTTTGAGGTTGTCTTTCCATTTTTTCCTCCAGCTCTCTTCCTCAATATGAACTTCCCAAAAGGAATTTCCCATGGCCATTTCATTTTGGAGGAGTTTAATTTTTTCCTCTATCTCTTTCTTACACTGGAAGATATCCCCGAACTTATTTTTTCTCCACCCGTGGACCTCCCTTTTGATAATTTTAAGCTTCTCATCAATTTTGAACATAGCCGTTCCCCTAGTAGGTGTATTCCACCACCTTTTTGTATAGTCTTCAAATTACTGGTGAGAATGCCACATGATCTCGTAGCGGAATGGCTGGGGTCCAGCACAAACTTTCTCCTCCCAGTCAAGAATCAAAGGAGAGTGATCACACACAGTCCTTGGGAGGTGTGAGAGGCCAATTAGAGGGGCAATACCCCACCCACCAGAGATCAACCATCTATCTAGCCTAACATGGATAAGGTGCCTACATTTTCTATTGTTAGACCAAGTAAAACCCATTCCCTACAACTCAATATCAACCAAATCACTTATCCTCGTGAAATCAGCCAGCTCCTGCATACTATCAGAATAATCTTGGGACCCTCCCAATTTCTCAGAAGGGAACAGGGGAGAATTAAAATCCCTAACACACATAACAAGGTAATCATGGTCAGCATCAATGAGGTTAGAGATTTCCCCCTAGAGTCTACCCCGTTCCATTCTAGAGTTTGGGGTATAAATGTTGAACATATACCAGGAGGAATTATTCCAAGTAAAAAATGCAGCAAGAAAGTTATGAGAAGAAGCCACAATGTTTCCAGATAACTTACTAGGGTTCCAGAGAGTAGCAATACCTGAAGCCCCATCAGCTTCACTGTATAGAAAGGATGCTCCTGGCAAAATTTTATCAACCAGTGGTGCAAAAATATTGTACTTCATTTTAACCTCTTCTATGAGAACCACATCAACTCGGAGCTCTGTAATATACTTCTTTAAAGCAAACTATTTTTCCAGGCTGTTCATACCCCTTATGTTCCATGATAGGAACTTCATCTTTTACCTTTTTGAGAGTCTTCCAGGGTTAGTTGCCTTCCACTGGTAATGGCCCTTACTGCCATGATATGAACGTGTCCATTCCCTTTTACCTATATGCTTCAATTAATGACAATATAAATGGTTATAGAGAGAAGTCCATAGCTAACCCTGCCCTGCATGAGGGCCTTTTGTTATTAATCTATGAATACTTTAAGGCACAAACCCTAGGAAAGGAGGTGGTTAAGAAAGAGGAGGTGGAGGTCTCTGGTTTGGATTAAATCCCCTTGGAGATGGAATACAGTGAGGGTCTACATTCTGACATTGAAGATGAGTATGAAATGAAAAAGAAAACTTTGGGTTCATCCTCTAAAAAGAAAAGAGTAAGTTTGAAAAGCACCAAAAAAGAGAAACTGGTTACCCCCAAATAACAGAGCACCAGGATTATCTCTTCTGAGGACTACACTGAAGAGGATATGGATACAAAGGATGAGGAGGGCATTACTAGCGGCAAAGGCACATAGAGGAAAAATTATACCATGGGTAAAAACAACAAGGATAGGAAGAGGGATTTGTGAGAGGACCGAAAAGCCCCTGCGGACAACACCCATAGTGTATCCCTAGTTTTGGGTCACAATTTGAAGAGGAAGCTCTAGGACGACTACCAAGACACTAATCAAACTCCCCACTCCCCTCAGCTCTCTCAACCTCATGATACAGATTGTTAGCGCTTTGAATGCAAATGGATTTTCCTTTATTGGAAAGTACGAGATAGGCTGGAATGCAAATCACATCATATCACACCTGCACACTAACAGAGTTATCAAACACTTCATCAAAACTCGCCGCTCAAGCCAAAAAAATAGAACCATCTAGAATACTTTGGAGATTTTTGGTTTGAGCCTCTATGTTGCTTCCTATCCTGCATTTCTTGTGATGGGTGGGGAAAGGAATAGGAGGGAATCTATTAAAGATTTGGAAAAATGGAGACGACACACCAAAATCTAGAAGTATCTTCAAAGTGGCGACATTTCAACCTTCATTGAGAGGCTTCACGGTGCGAAGCCGACTGTGACGAATATGTTCATCAAAAACTAGAATGAGGGTAGAATAGAGATAAATGGACAAATGTTTATGGTGACCAAGGAAGTTATCTCAGTGGTTACGGGGATTCCTATTGCTGGAAATAAATTCTATAAAGATAGGAAAATTTAAGACTCGGCTATAAGTGACTTTGTCAGAAATGATGAGGAAAAGAAAGGGCTTACCAAGGTTGGCACCCACTACCTTCTGAAAGGGCTGAAGAGACTATGAAGGTTCGTGTTATGAGCCATCATTTACTACATAATGCTAGATACCAGGTTTGATAGAATTCGCACCTATCACTTTGTCCTATTGAACCATTTTTGCCATGATATGAAGGTGTCCATTCCCTTTTACCTATATGCTTCAATTAATGACAATATAAAAGGTTATAGAGAGAAGGCCATAGCTAACCCTACCCTGCATGAGGGCTTTCTGTTATTAATCCATGAATACTTTAAGGCACAAACCCTAGGAAAGGAGGTGGTTAAGAAAGATGAGGTGGAGGTCTCTGGTTCGGATTACATCCCCTCAGAGATGGAATACACTGAGGGTCTTCATTTTGACATTGAAGATGAGTATCAAATGAAAAATAAAACTTTGGGTTCATCCTCTAAAAAGAAAAGAGTAAGTTTGAAAAGCACCAAAAAAGAGAAACTAGTTACCCCCAAATAATAGAGCACCATGATTATCTCTTTTGAGGCATACATTGAAGAGGATATGGATACAAAGGATGAGGAGGGAATTACTAGCGACAAAGGCACATAAAGGAAAAATTATACCATGGGTTAAAACAACAAGGATAGGAAGAGAGATTTGCAAGAGGACTGAAAAGCCCTTGTAGACAACACCCGTAGTGTATCCCCAGTTTTGGGTCACAATTTGAAGAGGAAGCTCCAGGATGACTACCAAGATACTAATCAGACTCCCCACTCTCCTCGGCTCTCTCAACCTCACGATATAGAGAAGGATGACAGGAAGGATAATGAATTCTGTTGCTACATGGTTGAACAAGGGAAGATTATTGGGTGGCGCAATTTCAATGTGAAAACAAAAAATATGGGGATTACTATAGAAATCATAAACTATAAGGTTATTGAGAGGGAGGGAGGCCAAATAAAGCTAGATAAGCTCATTGACCCTTCTTTAGTGGTGCTAAGTGATAATGCCAGGGAGTTTGAAATGGACCTGCTTAATAACTCTCGTAACAACATGGTTGACAATTACAGAACCATCAAATGGTTATTCTATGAGGTGGAGGACCTCAAAAAAAGGGCCAATAGCAAGGATAAGAATAATAAGGAGAAGACTACAAAGTATCCAGAGATAAATAACAGAGTGAAAAAGTTGGAGGAGAACATGACTAGGGTAGAATCTACCCTTACGAATATTGCAGATCATAGCTATAATATCCTTAAGGCCTCTAAAGAGAATGCTAACACTATCATTGAGAAGCTGGAGGCTAAATTAGATGGGCTGGAAGTGGATAACATGGAGGTGGAGACAAATCAGAATACTGAACAGGGTCCTGGTCAGTGCACTAGAGCCAGAACCAAGAATATTAAGGACAAGAACATGGTGCTGGATTTCCAAAAGATTAAGGAGTTGGTGGCCAACATGGAAATGCTCGAAGCCAAGGTGACTACTATGATGGTGGATTTGTCATGAGGATCCCTTATTTTTGCTGCTGATCTTATTTTTTCTGCTTTCGTAGAAGCTGTTTGTTTTTGTTCTGGCCTTTTCCTGTCTTGCTCCGTCTTTTCTATTTTGCTTCATTTTAACTGTGCTTCATGATACTGCTTTCATGTTTTTGGTTTTAGGAACACTGTAAAACTTGTTTTACTTAATAAAAAACTTTTGCAACTTTGCAAAGTTGTCATGACAACATTTCCTAGTTTTTAGGAATCAGCTTTTATGATGCCCAAATCCTAACATGAGGGTCCAAACATGTGGGAATGAAGTATATAAGGTGAAACAAACCCTAAAATTTCAGTTAGATTTCATTTTGTATGGACTGTTTATTGTTAAGGAGCAATTAGCACTGTAATTTGTAGACAAAGCCATCATCCAGTAATTTAATGGATTCGATGGATTTAATTAATGCATTGATAGTTTTCCTTATGCAATTTCCTTATTCATTGTGGCATTTTCTTTTATCATTTGTGCAAAGTAGTTATCATTTTGTAAATTCTTTGTGTTTGATTGGTTCTTTGTCTAGTTTTGGACCAGTCATGTAGATATGGGGTTTTTCTTGATGTTCTCATTGTCCAAAACCCTATGACCACTTGGAATCAAGTAAGGCCTTGTATATACAATGTATATATAGTATGTGGAGTGTGTGTTTAGGGAAGGCAAGCGAACATTCAGGCCCTAGGTGAGTACTGGTTACTCTGGTTAGGGAAATTGAACAATACATTAGCAATGGTGATTGTTGGTGATTGGTATGTGTCAATCAGGGATAGAGGAGTGTAGGGGAATATAATACAGACATGCTTATGGGAGGAGAAGTTCATAGGAGCTCATTATATCAGTTAAAGAAAGTAAGGAAACCATACCATTGTTTATGCCCTAGAAACCCTCAATTTTAGGGGTTTGGTGAAATTCCATTGTACGGACAAGGTGGGAGCTTAAAACCTAGAAAATATCTAAGGTTAGGAAAACCCACAAAGGAATATGTAATTTTTTTTCAGGGGTGTTAAGGGATTTTGAGAGAAAATCCATATTTTCAGTGTTTAGGAGGGCTAATAGGCCTAAAAAGGCTTCAAGGCCTAGAAGACTAAAATCTTGCACCTGATTGGAAATTGGTTGAAAGATCCTCAAGATTGGATCAAGAAGTGTTGAAAGAGACTAGAAAGGAGTTGGGAATCTAACTCACAAGAAGAAGAGACAACTGGAAGGATAAATGACCAAAGTAAGCCATGAAAGTGTGAAGCTATGGTGAAGGGTTTAGTGAAGAATTAAACTTGGTGGAGAGCTCTTAGTGTGGTAGTGGATAAAATTAGGATCCTCTAGTTAGGGTAGTGAATAAGACCCTAAGAAAGACCAAGAGGAGGTCTAGGATAGAGCAAGGTATCTCTAGGAGAGGGAGCTCGCCACCATTGAGTGTATGCATTTCTGTTATATCCATCTCCCACTTTAAACAAAAATTGTTATTGTATTCACTTGAAATTCATACTTGTATGTACATACAAGTATTATTGTTATATATGATAGAAATAGGGAACATTGTCGATTAAATCATGAGAAGATGTTGTATTATTGCAATATTTGTGACAGAAATAGGGAACATTGTCAATTTAATCATGAGAATATGTTGTATTATTGCCTCTTCTCTACTTCATGTGATGTTGCAATCACAAGTAACAATGATTACATTGGTTATTATTCAATGTGTGTGCATAACCGGATAATGATTTCATGTCTTTTTAAAGACACCATAGTTCATTAAGGCTTATGAATGCTACATTATGCAATGGAACTATTTTGCATTACTCATTTTACTATGGTGTATTACTAGTGGATAATGTGGCATTCATGATCCTATAGTGAACTATGATCCTATACTTAAATTTAAAAATGCAAGTTCTTGTATTCAAATATATACTTCTTCAATCCACTGTATGAATGCAAATGTTGTCTTTTATGCATGAAATGAATGATGCATTCCCACCACTATTTGAATTTCAAATACAACAACAACAAATTAAATGACCAATTTCAGTGCAAATTTTCTTTTACTCTTTTAACTATTTTATTATATATTGACAACCTTCATTGTTTCTCTCTTCTTATAGTTGTTATATTGTCTGCAAACAACCTTGTCTGTTGTTGTCATCTTTTAACTTTTTTTATTGTTTGTGAACAACCACCAATGTTTCTATCTTCTATTAACCATTTTATTGTCTGTGAACAACCTTGAGTGTTTCTTTTTTATTGTCTCTATTAGCTGTTTTATTGTCTGTCAACAACCTCGAAGGAGCATAATTGTTCCAATAACCTTCAAGGTTGTTGATGTTCAATAAAATACTTAGGATTCTACAAAAATCAATGTAAATTTCATTTTCAAGTGTTGCATACCCTGTTTGAGCAATGTTTTATTCTCTGCAGTCAGTGGTTTTTTATTCTCTTCTCTTTCTTATTTAAGGTTGGTACCAATTATTTCTTATTTTCCATATTGTATGTTGCTTTATTCTCACCTTCCACTCATCAATAGGGGAATAGGTGTTGCATGGACCAATTATGTGTCACATATTTGGTGGTGTAAGAAGACATATTGTTGGCCCTTCTAACACCATATGTTCATGTTGGTGTAGTTTGATTGAAAGAGAGGCACCATAATCTGGGCCAATACATGCATGCTTTTCTTGTGGGTGCAAGGACATTTGTCATTCCTATTTATGGATGCAACAAAATTTTAATTTATGTATGTTATGATCTAATTCTGGTCCATTGAATTCAAATAAGTTAATAAGTTGATCTAGATTAATAAACATGCACATAAGCACAAATTACATATATTTTGGGTATATTCATTTGTGGGTGTCGAGGTTTTCTATCTGTTAATTTCTAATGTGTGTGCATAACTTGTTTTCATGATTTCCTTGTGATGCATACCCTATTTCTTGATATCCTTGCATAGAGTTCATTAAGGATTGCATTAAATTTGACATGGAGAATGATGCAATAGGGAAAAATTTTATTCCTTGCATGGAGTGCACTAAGGATTGAATTAAGGATTGCTTTAGAAATCATGGCAAGAATAAATTCAAAGGCAAAGTGAACTCTGATGGGTGTTCTTACTTCTTTAAAATCATGCTTTGGGACTTTGAAGGAAATTTGGTAACACCAATACATGATATACACCTTTCGTCACCATCTTATTTCATATTGTTGAAAATACAATTGTTATTTTGTTCACTTCAAACCCAATTGGTATTTTGTTTACTTTAAACACTATTGGTATTCTATTTACTTTATTGCAGATTATTCCTCCTGCATTTGTTCCAAATCTGAGAAGTGAGATTGCTAATAGGATCATCCAAAATGTAGTTCTACTAGGCCCAAGGATGCCAAAATGATCAAGAAGCCCTCCTTTAGTTGCAAAACTAGGTAGTACTGGTAAAAGACTGGAGCTTTGACTAGGCTAGAAAGAATCTATGCACCATTACATAATTGAATTGCAAGATTTTCTATTGTTTAAGTACCTTTATTGGTCTTATTTCAAATTCAATATGCATGGAAAAAGTGGGTGTCTGAAAAGCCTTCTGAGAAATTGTGAACAGAATGTCAATGGCAAGTTATGTTAGTAATAATTGAGAGGGGGGGGGGGGGGGGGAANGGGGGGGTGAATCAGTGGCCTCAAAAAAAATCCTTAAATCAACCCTTCAAAACTTATAACCACAAATTATATCTCAAGTTATCCTCTATCCTACAAGATGAATGCCTTGAATAACTTATATCAATTTACTACTTGTCGGATTGCTTTGTTAAACCTTCTTCTGTATGTTTGTCGATAAGCAGTCATCTATTTACTGAAATACAATAAATATGCAGAGTATACTGATAAATATAGAATTAACTATTTAAGATACAAAATAGTAAAGATATGAATTATACACACATAACACATGGATTTTAACATGGAAAACCTGCTAATGGAAAAAACCACTCGGATCGTTACCCCAAATTTTCACTCTTCTGAAGTGAGCCTTGTTAGGAGCCAACCCTGTTAAAGGTTACAAACACACTGTTAGTTGTGACCTTGTTAGAGGATTTTATACATAGAGGTTGTCACTTAGTATCGGGCATCTAATGTTGCCATCCTTGAATCAGCCTCTTTCTTAGACTGTCATTAGGCACCGGGCATATCCAATGCTACTTTCATGAATCAACCTTTTTGGCACTCCTTGAGATGTACCTCAATATATAGAAGATTGTTAAGTCCTGCTCGGTTAAGACACTTGATGCTTCAATGGTTAAACTGAAACACTATGACCTGTTCATATTGCAACTTGAATTGTAGATTTTCATATCTATTTAACTACATTACCTCTCTGAACAATGTATCAATTCAATCCTTGTGCTCCATAGTTTCTTCTTTGTGATGTTGTTCTCATTGTTCCTCGGCTGTCTACAGAATTGCTTAGCTCTTCCTTCAGCTTGTTTGATCAGCACTACATGAAGTTGTCCTTCATTAGTTTCTCTTCAACATCCTCTTTTTTATTCAGTCCCCTTAATCCCCATCGAAAATGAATTAAGCTTGTCTCTTATATAGACATAATATTCATTGTTTCTTGGTTCTTGATTCTTGGCGTGATAAAAAATCCAGCCAATTTGATTTAAAGCATAACTCCTAATTTGTCTCGTAGATATCTTCTTTCCAACTGTATAAATCATCTTTAAATTAATCACTTATCTCTGGTCGAATAAAACAAAGTAGACAACCAGTTAAATCTATATTTAGCTATGCCAGCTAGATATTTTGTCATTTTCTGAACTCTTTGTTCTATCGGTCACCACTTCAGTTAGTCATCGATGATAACTAACTGTTCCATCAGTGTGACTTTAGTTGTCATCAGGATCTCCATCCTTGTCTTTTTCTTCAGGTTACACTGAAATTTTGTCCGTCGGGTTACTCTGTGTTTTGCACACCGGGCAACACTATAACTCTGCTCGTCAATAATTCTATGCATTTCTTCATCGGGAAACACTGTGACTTTTTTCTTTTACTCTGACTGTTGGGTGCACTCCATCAGTGTATTCAGTCACTTAGTGAATACTAGACTTGTATGCATTACTGGTTATCGTAGCCTTGATTCATGAGCTCTTTGAAGTCTTTGGCAGTATCTCCATGAACATATAGATTATACTAAGTTGACATCAATGACAATAAAATACATTAATTGATTTAATTCCTTGCATGATCATCAACTTAACATCTTCAAACATTTAATCAGTTACATGTCATCAATCTCTCCCTTTGGCATTGATGCCAACATACTGTATTATCATACTATACTATTGCTAATACAATATGAAATATACTATTTCATCAAGCTTTGATAATGTAACTATTACAAATGTCTAGCTATCGGTAAGCTCAAATATCTTTGGTTTAATTCTTGTAGTTTTTTATCTTTTGTTGTGTTGTGTTCTTTCCTTGTGTCAATTTCTCTCCCTTAATTGTTCTTTTTCTTTTGATGTTTTCTCTTGTCAACAACTCTCCCTTTGTATCATTTGTCCCTACAATCTCTCCCCCTAAGGATATAATCTCTCCTTGTTGGAGTAATGTGATAATGGATAATCTCTCTCCCTTTCCAGAAGGATATGATAATATGGATAATCTCTCTCCCTTTGACAGCAATGCCAAACAAATATCTCACAAATATCTGTCATTAACGTCAAGCAATCTTTTTTCTCCATCCATAATATATTTATTAAATTTCCCTTATCCATTAGCAATACATCAATATGCTATGGTGCTTGGTGATGATATATACTTGTCTATATATAGATGTAGCTTTTAAGTTCATCTCTTTGTTTGCATCACCATGAATGATTTTATGATAATATGTAGGTTGATGCAGCTTTCTAGTCAACTTACTGACTAGTAGACAGGGGTCTGACCCCTAGTCTCTTTCTTAAGTATTCAAATACATCCTTGGGCAGTGGCTTGGTGAAGATATCATCCAATTGTTCCTTTGATTGCACATAATCAAGTATCACCTCCTTTGATTGAAATCATTCTCTCAAATAATGATACTTGATGGCAATATGCTTTGTTTTAGCATGCATGACTGGATTTTTGGAAATGTTTATTGCACTTGTATTATCACAATAGATAATTCCTGGTTCTAAAATTTGCATATAGATACTTTCCAGTAACTGTTTGGTCCATGCAATATTTGAGCAGTTTGGAGCAGCAGCAACATATTCTGTCTCTGTAGTAGATTGTGAGATGCATCCTTATTTCTTGCTGATCCATGTGACAAGTTTGTCACACATGAAGAATGCTCCTCCAATTGTGCTCTTTCGGTCATCAATATTTCCAGCCCAATCAGCATCGGTAAAGACCTAAAGTTCAAATTTTCCTTCTCTTATATACCATTATCCATATTCCTTGGTATTCTTCAGATATCTTAGGATTCTTTTCACAACAGTCATATGTGACTCTCTGGGATTAGCAACAAATCTTGCAACTATTCCTACTACATGTGCAATATCTCGTCTAGTGTGTAGTACATACATGAGTTTTCCAATCATTGATCTGTACAAAGTCTGATTTACCTCTGATGTCTTGTCCTCCTTTGTCAACTTACATCCAGTAGCCATCGATGTTCCAACTAGTTTGGAATCTTCCATCTTGAATATTTTCAGGACCTCTTTAATGTATTTGGACTATGTAATGAAAATACCTTCACATTGTTGTATGATCTATAGACCAAGAAATAACTTGATCTCTCCAAACATAGACATCTCAAACTCTTTGATCATTTCATTAGCAAATTATTTTCATAGCATATCTTCCCTCCAAATATGACATCATCAACAAATATCTCAACAATCAAAATGTTAGCATCAGTATCTTCCTTCAAGTAAAGATTACTATTTTCACTAGTTCTTACAAATCCAATACTTATAATATAAGAATGAAGTCTTTCATACCAGGCTCAGGGTGCTTGTTTCAATCCATACAGGGCTTTGTGTAGTCTACATACCATGTCCCTCTTGTTTGGATCAACAAACCCTTCTGGTTGTTCAATGTATACCTCTTCTTCAAGTATTCCATTCAGGAATGCA
>MU223379.1:119783-143097 GCA_018584345.1 Thuja plicata | reverse complement strand
TATATATATATATATATATATAGTAATAAATTCACAATGTTCCCTATTTCTGTGATATATTTTAAGAATGTTTCCTATTTTGGTGACATATTTTGCACTAATTTAACAATGTTATATATATTGCAATAATTTCACAATGTTCCCTATTTCTTCTATATGTTATGATCTAATTCTGGGCCATTGACTTCAAATAATGTTATTATCCTGATCTAGATTAATAATATTCATAAAAAGTTTGAAGTGTTTCTACAATCATGTCATGTTTTGGTATTAAACTCCTTTAACATGGTTTCTTGCGTGCCTTTTAATTATATGATGTTTTCACTTTGTGAGGTGTTCACAAATTTCAATAGATGTGATGTTTGATGGGATAGTGTTAATTAAAATTGACAATGAAAATATTCAATTTAATTATGTAGGAATTTAAATAGGTTTTCTATGTTGTGCATGCATTAATTGAATGATAAATTTCTGTGAATAAGTTAATTCCACCAGTTGTTACAAATTTTTGCAGGTCTGGTACTAGGAGAAGACTTGGGCAACATCGAGTGATGGAACAAGGTCACATGAATGAGTTTGACAACACTCTCACTTAATTATTGTTAAAATGTGTTTATCAACACACCAATTTTAATCGAGAACAATTAATTTTACAACATTATATAGTTTTGTTTCCTGTTATTATCTACATGTATTACTAATTTGACCCTTCCACATATCCTTGGTTGACAGGTGAAGAGCTAGAACATCGAAACGACTGCAAATAGGTAAAGTCTTATTGACTCTACTAAGGCTATGAAACTATGAAATGCTTGTTTTCTTTGTTTTCTTTGATTGTTTATTGCTTTTTCTTTTTCACATTTATACATTTAAAGGTTCATTACTTAATTTAGTTTCATGTTAAAATTTACACTCATTTTAGTAATTCAATTACTTCATAATATTATTTCATGTTGTAGTTTATCATTATCTTTTGCTAAATTACTAGGTTCATTATAATAATCGAATTGGTAGTTGCCATCATAATTGAATGTATGTATTATAAAGTTGTGTTCATTTGATGATTTAGATTCAGGTTATACTTAGACATTTGACTCTATTTGAAGGTTCATTGCCTGATTTAGTTTCATGGTAAAATTTAGGGTACTTGTAACAATTCAATTACTTAATATTGTTACATGTTGTATTTTATCATTGTCTTGGGATGAATTCATACGTTCATTATAGTAATTGAATTGGTAGTCATGCTGTCATTTGTATTGGTATGTTTTACATATGACATCATGACTACTTATTCAAAGTATTGTTCAATGTGTGTGCATAACTGGTTTATCATTGTCTTGTGTTGTAATGTATAATGTGAATAAGTTGTCATGCATTCAATAGAAAAAAATGACTGTATGCATTACACATTGCACATTTCATTCCATGGAACAATGACTGTATGTATTTCTATTTGTCATTCACTACTTCAAAACATTAAACCCATAACTTCACAAAAAACTACATATGATATTAGACCCAAAAAATGGATGCCACACCCATTGTAGTTGATTGCATTTAACTCTAGCAGAGGCACTGGGAAACCACATCCAAAATGAGCTCCATTATTTTTCCATAAAACTAGGCAAAGGAATAGGACTTACACTTCAAGTTCCAACACTCTCTCCACTGCTAGGAGTTGTTGTATGAGTCGGTGTGTTCTTAATTATATTTACTTGTTGGGCTAGTATTGCATTGCTCTGGTCACCATTGGTTGACCCTTGTGAGGAGGATTGAGGGGCTTGCAATGTCTGTATGTTAATGGTTGCTAACGTTGGGGCTAGTGCATTGTACGTTTCAAGAATTATAGGGTGTTGAGATGGAAGAGGTGTACTGGGAGTGATAATTGTGATTGGTTTAGGTGTAAGGATTGTATCTTCAACAGAAGCACAGACTATAATGCTTATGCATTGGGCAAATGTATTTCCCTTGTTGGCTCTATGTCTTGTAGGCCTGTTTTGGTTCTATTCTCTTGCTTTCCTCAACTCTTCCTTTTGACATGCCTTCTCCTCTGCCCATTTTTCTTTCTCCTCAGCCCTTTTTTCTTTCTCAGCAGCGTCTCTCAATCACTGTTCAACTCTCTCCACCCTCAGAATTTCAGCTGCTACTGTGTTTGCTTCTCTTTCTGATTTCCTTTCCCTTACCGGCTCCTTTCCTTGTGTGTTCTCCTCCATTTTCTTCTTAATCTGATCTTTCTCTTCCATTTATCCAATGTAGTCATCAGATGTGAGTACCTGTGACTTTCTTCTTAGATGAAGCACCCTTGAGTGTGCACCACATGTACATTGTTGCATCCTTTGCACTGGTAAGATGAGGAATCTTCTAGAAACATTATTTGGTTGATAAGTGTTTGTGGGATGTGTCGTACATGGCACAAAGTTAGTGTCACCATCATGGCCACTTGCTTCAAGTAAATCCTCATAGTTTTGAGTATCAAACTCATCCAAATTGGATTCATTTGTGAAGTAGTGAATCACGTCTACTGGGTCACCATGTGGTGGTGTTGGCAGTGAGAAGGAAACATCCTCCTCGAAATAGTTAATTGGTTGACAAATATTAGAGGCTGCCTCATGCAACCAATCAAGTATTGTATCTAGAGTTGGTAAGCTCAACCCTTGTGCAACACTTTCTCCACCATTTTCGGTTGGTTGCTCATGGTTCGATGGGTGCTCTTGGTTGGCTGGGTGGGCTTGACCAACTACATTTGGTGGTGCCCTTTGATTGGGGTCACTGTACCATGCAACAAACTTCTTGATTTCCTCTTCACCATAGCCATTCATTTGCATAAATGCCTGAACTGCGATTGTCTATGCAACAACATCTACTGTGACTTCATGGTGTTCGTAATCTGAATACGTTGCAGCCTCATCATTATCTAAAGAAAACCCTTCACTTGGCCTCATATCATGCACCAAAGTATCCCTGTTCAAAGGTCATGTGCATGTCCTATGAAACCCACTAATTATATTAGTAGGAGTCAATGCCAGCTTGAATGCTTTGCTGGCCAGAGTTGCCAACTCTTCGTGACCAATTTCTAATTGAGGGTTATTGACCAACTATAGGTTCCTATGTTGTTTGAAGTATGTTTTTAAAGGTGAAAATACACTCGCATCCAATGGTTGACACATATGGATGGTATGT
The DNA here is from genome assembly GCA_018584345.1 of Thuja plicata. Lineage (NCBI taxonomy): Eukaryota > Viridiplantae > Streptophyta > Pinopsida > Cupressales > Cupressaceae > Thuja > Thuja plicata. The sequence continues at coordinate 139,914 of MU223379.1, read as the reverse complement.
GCAAGAAGTGTGAGAAGGTCTATTCCTAGACGTCTTGCTTGCTCAATAGTATTAAATGCCACATGACTGTCGTGACCATCAAACATAAGAACTGCCTTGTTTGAGGGGGACACTCCACCAAGGATGTTTCTTGAAAAGTGTTCCAACCAATTCATAAAAAGTTCATTTATCATCCATGTGTGTTCCTGTATTTCCATGTATGCCCCCGACTCGCAATTGACAATGTAATTTTTAATATGCCTCTTCTCTTTGAACAAGTAAAATCTGGGTATGCTCAAACCAACAACACTCACACAGGAAAGGATAGTGATCCACTCCCTCATTTTTTAGATTAGACACGGGATAGATCTTGTTCCCCTACATGCAATTACTTGCATACCACAGTTCCTTCCAGCTTGCACACTTGTTTCATCGCAGTTCCAAATTCTGCTAGACCCATAATTGTTAAGGTTGTATATGCATTCCAAGTTGTCATAGAAAAATGCTACGACACTAGGGTGAACCATTATACCCCTAACTGTGTCCATACCTTCTGGTATTTTGATTGACAAGTCCTTATGGCGGCGTCTAATACTGTGCCACCATGATCTGCCTGACATTCCATCCGTGAAAGGGGTAACTCTTCCTGTAGTAATTTGGGCACAATCAACTGCAAGTGCCTAACTTCTAGCCCTTTTCCCATATCTACCATGGACTTGCACCATTCCACAACTTCTTTAGGTCCTCTTAAAAAATGAGGACTATTTTTGGGCCCTTACGCTTGCTTACTGTTGTTCACATTAGCCATGCCCACAAGTTGGAAGTAGGTATGTGCCACTTCTTTGCTACACCCCTGATTGAAATCGCATCATTTTCTATGCTTGTAACAACAACCTCCATATTTTCTTGTGTTCACTTCGATAATGAGGGTGGATGGACAACATTACTTGTGTTAACCTCCACTCCACTACCTATTGTTGCATCCACTTGTACATTTCCAGTAGGAACAACAATAGATTCTTGATGTACATCAACTTATTATGTGTAGTGCACACCTAGAGTAACTGTAATATTTCTTGTACCCCTCTTAACTATCCTTGTGTTTCTCTTTCCTCCCATGCGATCCACAACAAAACCTTGTTGTGCAACAGATTCTTGATTTGCATCCACTTGTTCTGTTAACTGCACACCTTGAGTAATTGTATCAGTTATGCTACCACTATTCACTGTTCTTGAATTTTGTTTTCCTGCCATGCTTGTCCGCTATGAAAACAATGACAACGTACCTGGGCTTTCTTATTCAAAATAGGATAACATGTTATGAACATATTTTTTTTTGCAAAATTTACTCGATGTAAGTGTACACTCACATATATATGTATATGTTAGAGTATGTGTGCACATGTATAGAGAAATGTGCACATGTAAATGTGTATGTATGTATGTATGTATGCTAGTGTGTATGTACATGCAAGTATGAAGTACAAGTGAATACAATAACATTTTTTTTAAAGTGGGAAATGGATATGACAAAAATGCACACTATGGTGTCTTTAAAAAGACTTGAAATCATTATCCAGTTATGCACACGCATTGAACAATAACCAACTCGTGAAATAATTGTTACCTGTGATTGCAACATCACATGAAGCAAAGAAGAGGAAATAATATACCATCTTCTCATGATTAATTTGACAATGTTCCCTATTTCTATCACATATATTGCAAAAATACAACATATTCTCATGATTAAATTGACAATGTTCCCTATTTCTGTCACATATATTGCAATAATACAACATCTTCTCATGATTAAATTGACAATGTTCTCTATTTCTGTAACATATAACAATAATAATTATATGTACATGCAAGTATGAAGTGAAAGTGAATACAATAACATTTTTTGTTAAAAGTAGGAGATGAATATAATAGAAATGCATATAGTCAATGTTCAATAGATGAAATGAAGGAAAATGCATACAGTCCAATTATGTGTGTCAAATAGCTCAATGATACCAATATTACAGCATGACTACTTATCCACGGTATACATTGTTCTATGGTTCCCTGTGGACAGTAATTGGGCTAGGATATTGCAATCAATGATTGGAGCATCACATGAAGCAGGGAAGAAGTGTAGAGAGAAAACAAGGAGGCAAAATGGAATGGTTTTACGGTTATTGATGTGAACTCAATGGGTAACCTAACATTGGTTACGTGGCACCGCTTGGATAATAGTGGCTTTAATGCGATTTCTTGTGGGGTCAGCTGAGGGTAAATGGGGTCATCAACAGGTTATAATAAGATGTTGACACAAACAATTAAAGTGCTAGAGTGATTGTTTTACAATCACCCCTAAACATTCATGAAAACAAGTTATGTGCATGCATTCATCAATAAACAAGTCATGAAATCATGGTTACTTATATATATATATATATATATATATATATATATATATATATATATATATATATATAAAAGTGTGTGTGTAAATATATAAGTGTATGAAAAAAGAAATAGAACATCTTATCATGATTAAATCAACAATGTTCCCCATTTCAGTTACATATATTTACAATAATTACAGTGGATAATGTAGCATTCATAAGCCTCTAATGAACTACATAAATCACTGCAAGGAAATCATGAAAAAAATTTATGCATAAGCATCAGAAGAGAACATATAGAAACCCTTGATACCCACAAATGATTATACCCAAAATATGTAACAGAGAAATAATTAAGCCCTAGAAACAAGTCAGCCAAATGATTTAAACTAAAAATACACTGTATTAAAAAGAAATACAACATCTTCTCATGATTAAAACAACAATGTTCAATTATTTCACAGGATAATGTAGCCTTCATAAGCCTAGAATGAACTATGGTGTCTTTTAAAAAGCTTGACATTGTTCCTTTGCACTGTCTTTTGGAAGGCTTCACATTTGTCTTTTCATTATAGACTTATGGATGACACCATAGTTCATTACATGGTTATGAATGTTAGTTCATAAGCTTATAATGAACATTCATAAGCCTATAATGAAAAATGTTGTCAAGCCTTTTAAAAGACATTGCAAAGCATGTGTAGAAGCTTTAAACAGATAAAAGAAGAGAGCAACATTCAAGGTTGTTCAGAGACAATAAAACAATTAAAAGAAGAGAGGAGAGAATAATTTACAAAAATAAGAAATATTTGGTACCAACCTTACATTGGAAAGAGCAGAGAATAAAATAACGCTGAGTGCAGAGAATAAACCAGCACTGACTGCAGAAAATAATGCACCGCTCAAACAGGGAATGCAACACTTAAAAAGAAATTTGCACTTCGAATTACGTGCACTTCCTCACTCTTATACCAAATTGGTCATTTAATTTGTGGTAGGTGTATTTGAAATTCAAATAGTGGTGGGAATACATCTGTCATTTCATGCATAAAAATATAAGCATTTGCATTCATATGGTGGATTGAAGAAGTACATATTTGAACATTAATTTGCATTTTTTAATTCAAGTAGAAATTTGAATGATAGGTTAAATTTATAATTTGGTATATTTGCATTTTTTAAATTCAAGTAGAAATTTGAATGATAAGTTGCATTTATAATTTGGTATTTCATTCGGTGGATTGAAGAAGTGCATAATATGAATAATAATTTGCATTTTTATATTCTTGTACAAATTTAAATTATAATTTGCATTTATAAATTTGGTATTTCATTCAACAGATTGAAGAAGTGCATAATTTGAATAATAATTTACATTTTTATATTCTTGTAGAAATTTGGATTATAATTTTCTTTTTTGAATTTGGTATTTCATTCGATGGATTGAGAAGTACAAATTGGAATAATAATTTGTATATTTTAATTAAAGTAGAAATTATAATTATAATTTGCATTTTTAAAATTGGTTTTCGTTCAAAATTTGTGCTCTATCAGTGAGCTTTACACCATTAGTTGTCTATGTAGTACAAATTGGTGCTCTATTAATTCCCTGAAGATGTCATACCTATTTGGGTGAATGTGCAGATGAGAGCCATAAAAAAAATGTAGAATGTATTTAAAGTTCTTGTGCACCAATAGGTGTGCATGTATGCAATTGATTCAAACTAGTATGCACCTATAGCTGTGCATGTATGTAGTCGATTGAAAATGTTATGCACCAATAGCTGTGCATGTATGTATACAAATAGAACATGATTTGCACTTTATTATGATATATTGATATGTTAGAGCAATCCATTATTTTTGTAAATGTAAGAAGACATATTTTAATTTTAATAATGATGTAGCCTTTTAGGTGCAAGTTGATGTGTAATACAAATAAAATTGTACCAATAACCGTGTACCGGCGGTGTTTAGTTAATAGTGTCATGGTTCATGGCTATTGGGCGTGTTACTAACACTTATTGGGTTTTTGTGTGTAAGAAATGACAATTTTGAAGTTGTTTATTGGGGGGGTCTCTATTACAAAACCCTATAATGATTATTGGGTCGCTATCATGGCTATTGGGGGTATATCAGTTATTGGGTCATCTCCCCTAGATAACCTTACTCAAAATATACACAACACTCAGAGACATAGATGATGAAAAATATAGGGCAAATATGTACAATCAATATTGGTAGTGATAAATGAGGCTCGTTAATCAAGGATTGGGACACGCCACACAAAATGATAAAAACCACTTTTCTACGACAACACGTATTATTATTTGTGTTGAAAAAGTAACAAAGTATATTTTCATGTTCTGTTGCACGTAGGTTTTTATTAATGACCGGCACACTTAAATCCTTGAAAAGACCGTACTTATTGAATAATGCATGAGAATGGCTGAAAAAGTACAATCATGTCAATCAAATATCACTTATGTTGAATGTGAAGCCTTTATTAAGATATAAAAAATTAATGTCTATAATGATGATTGAGATCGTCAATTGACGATTGAGAGAAATCAAAGACCAGGATTAAAATCAATTTTGTAGACGACAAGTAATATGATCATTGGTCTTTAAAATTCATGCAAGTACATAGATCCATTGTATCGACCAGAAAGATCATTATTAATGAGTACAATGGACATTTGATATAGTCGTGCGGCAGACAGTTTCTTGAGTTTCACTATCGAATTCAATATAAATAAGTGGCACTTTTGAAATCCTTCAAAAGACCTGGTGTTTCTTCACATCTTGACATTCAAAATAGAACTAATATGACCTTGAAAATCAAACTCGATCAAAGTATCACATAGTGATTATATTTTATTTTTTATTTTTTAAAAATAGAATTTTAATCATAAATTTATAGATATGTAAATATAGTTGTTCGCACTTTTTTCATGTCAACAAATCACTGATGAGGTTAGACACAAGACCGATCAGGTGATCGCATAGGTTAGAAACTTGTGAACTATTCAATGCAAGCGATAGTCAGGTGATGCATAGTTTTTGAAACTTTTTAAGAAAAAAGAGTCAGTGTAGTCTAATTGAAGTTGTACAATGAACACTTTTCCTCTTTTACAATGCATAGCTATTTAAAAAATATGGAATTGGTGTTACCCATGAATTATTAAGTAGAAACCAAAGAATATTGAAATTGTAGACTTGCGGAGAATATTCAAAAAGCTCAACAATGGTGTATTAAGTTAGAAGATATGTGTAAAGAATATTATGAACAAGAACGTATACATGCATGTAGATGACATATTACATTATATAAATGAAAATTAAATGCACACTGACAATCTACACATCATGAAATAGAATACACTATGTTTGAACAATTTTTTTATTCAAACATGCAACTAATAATAATTATTACATATAACAAACATAATATCAAGTATTAGAGAAAGATACAAATTAAACACAATTCTTTGTTGCCAATGCACAAGGAAGAACACTAGCTCATTATTGTACGACAACTATAAAATAGAATACACTATGTTTGAACAAATATTTTATTCAATCATGCAAGTAATAATAATGATTACAAATAACAAACATAATATCAAGTATTAGAGAAAGATACAAATTAAATACAATTCTTTGTTGAAAATGCACAAGGAAGAGCACTAGCTCATTATTGTACGACAACTATACATAATATATTGATAATAAATTACAATGCCAAATCAATTGTTTTTGATTAAGTCAAACAGGTTTTACAGGGTTCCTGAAACCCGAAACAGAGTTAAAAATAAACCCTTACGCCCAGTCTTAAATGAAACATATCCAAAAGAAAGTACAGGCCAACATAGGCCAGAGAAAAGGCTAAGAATTGGACTTTGGTGGTCCAAGATGTCGGTATTGTTGGTTTAGGGATCCATGTTAAAACCCTGAATTTCTATTTAGGGAGTTTTTACTCCTGCTAAACTTATGGTGTAAGGCTTTTTGCTGGTTCATGGTGGAGCTGGGTTTTTAGAGTCTCATCTTTGTTAGCTGCTAGTAGTTTATTGTCTTTGGGCTATTATTTTATAATGTTTATTCTTTAGCAGGGTTTCATTTTAGTTGGGTTTTAGATTCCCTCCAAAATCTGCTTGTTCAGGGTTTCAAAGCCCCTTCAAAACCTATTTTTACCCCAAATCAAAAAACATAGGCTTTGTTCCACTATGTTTTTTAGGGTAGCTTCTACCTTATTCATATTATCCTCCATTTTTTGAACTCTGATGCTTAGATTCATCTATTCCTCTATATTGATATCAGTTTTAGCCTTGTTAGTGCCTTTAACCCTTTTTTTGAGATCCTCCACTTCGTGGAATAGCCGTTTAATTGTCCTATAGTTATCTAACATGCTATTTGGGGTGTTGTTGAGCAAGTCCATCTCAAAATCCTTGGTGTTATCACTAAGAAGCACCATTAATGGGTCAAAAAGCTCATCCAGCTTAATCTGGCCTCCCTTGCCTTCAATGACCTTTGGGTTTATAATTTCTCTGGTAATCCCCATTTTGGTAGTTTTGGCATTGAAGTCACACCATCCTATTATCTTCCCTTGTTCGGCCATATAACAGTAGAACTCGCTATCTTGTCTATCATCATTCCCCGTAGTTTGGGGTTGAGAGTCCCGAGGAGAAGAAATTGCCTGATTGGTCTCATGGTAATCACCCTGGAGCTTCCTCTTTAGATTGTGGTCCGAAATAGGGGAGACTCTATGGGTCTTGTCCTTTGGAGATTTCCAGCCAACACTCTCTTCCCTATTCTTATCTTTTTTATTTTGGTGTTTACCTGTCGTGGGTTTCCTTCTCTTTTTGCCTTATCCGCTGGATATTTCCTCGTCACCATCTGTATCCATACCTTCCTCATTATCATTGTAATGCTCATCAGAATAAATAACCATGATGTTCTTTTTTTTTGGAGTTACCATTAATTCCTTTTTAATGGTTTGCAGACTAACTCTACACTTCTTAAAAGACATACCCTGATTGTTCTTTTTAGTTTCATACTCATCATAGTCCTCAGAATGCAGACCTTCACTATCTTTCATCTCTGAAGGAATGTAGTAAAAACCAAAGGCCTCCATCTCATCTTTTTTGAGCCACCTCCTTCCCAAGGATTTGTGCCTTAAAGTACTCAAAGATTTTTAAAAAGGCCTTCATGCAGGTCAGGTTTAGCTAAGGCCTTCTCTCTAAACCCATTAATGCTATCATTTATAGAAGCATATAAATAAAAGGGTATAGACACCTGCATGCCATGGCGAAAATGATTCAAGAGGAAAAAATGGTAGGTTTGAATTCTATCAAACCTCATATCTAGCATGATGTAATAAATGATGGCTCTTAAAACAAAAATCTAGAATATTTTCAGCCCTTCAGGAAGGTGGTGGGTTCCAACTTTGGTAAGCACTTTCTTTTCTTCCTCATTTCTAACAAAGTCGTTGATTGTTGAATCCAAAAAATTCCAGTCTCTGTAAAATTTCTTTCCAACAATAGGGATACCCGTAACAACAGAGATTACCTCCTCGGTCACCGTAAAATTTCTTCCCTCAATCTCAATACTACCTTCATTCCAGATTTTGACGAACATTTTCGTCACAGATGGCTTCCCACCATGAAGCCTTTCGATGAAGGTTGAAATACCACCATTTTGAAGGTAGTTCCAAATCTTGGTACACCTCCTCCATTTTTCACAATATTTTGCAGGATCCCTCCTATGTCTTTCCCCTCCCATCGCAAGAAAGAAGAACAAAAGAACAAACAGAAAGGAGGAAGAACAAAAACGCTAACCTTTTCTCTCTGAATTGTTCTAGATAGTTCTACTTCTTTGCCTTGAACGGTAAGTTTTGCCTATGAAACTGGGAACCTAGTAAGTGTGTAGGTGTGATTTGTTATGATTGCCTTTCCAGCCTATCTTGTACTTTCCATTAATTATAAATACATTACCATTCAAAGCATTAACAATCATGATTAATGTTAACATATCCCTCCTTCCCATGGATTTGGTCATAAGAAATGAAATCCAAGGCTTCACGTGGGAGGTCTCCACCGTTAAGACAATGAGTCTTCCTGTCACTTCTCACCGCCCAGTTGGCAAACCAGCCAGCAACTTGGTTTCCTTCTCTAAACACATGGGATATATGAACCGTATCAAAGGTGTTCAAGAGGTAACGGGTTTCCTCAATCATATGAGCTATAGTCCACGACGGTGTGTGAAGCATGTTAAGATAGTTGATTATGTTGCATGAATCACCTTCTAACCAAAGTTTTATGATTCCCAAGTCATGAGCTAATTTAGTCACTTGGAGGGTTGCATTAGCTTCCGCATAGTAATTGGTTTATGTGCCCAATGGAAGGCTGACAAAAGTCATTCCCAAGCTGAAGAAATTTAGAATCACTCCGCCACTTCCTACCTTTCCTTGGTTACCCTTGGCCACGCCGCCAAATTTGGCTTTAGACCATCCTTCTAGAGGATAACTCTAGGTGTAGTGATGTCTTTTATCTATGGTCTTCTTGGGATCAGAAGAGTCATCTTTACCTACAAAAGGATTAGTATTCCCACATGTGAATTTTTTTTCCAATAGAGCATGGTGTATCTTCTCATATATGATTTTGAGATTGGTACTACAATCCCTAAAGATGCGGTTATTGCGCTCTTTCCAAATTCCCCAGCAAAGGTGAGGAAGCAGCCAAGAAATTTTTTTGTGAAAGAGTGTGTTTGAAGGGAAACGACCAATGGGAGGAGAGGTCCTTAACAGAGGAAGGGAAGCACCATTTCAAGCCAAAAGTAGACAGGAGAAACTACCAGACAGACCTAACAAAGGGACAATGGATAAAGAGGTGGTCTACAGATTCAACATGGCTCTAACACATAACACACCTATTGAAGATTGGAATTCCATGCTTTATAAAGTTATGAACAGTAAGAATGTGATTTTGACGCAAAAGCCAATAAAAATCATCAATTTTAGGGATAAGGCCAGGTAACCAGGCTTTAGCCTAGAAAGGAGTAGCTTCCTGATGTAATTGTACAGAGTAGGCAGAGGCCACAGTGAAAGAACCATTAAGCGAGCATTCCCAAATCAAAGCATCATGATTCTGGGAAAGAGAGAGAGCATGCAGAGCTATGAGTATGGGAGATAACTCTTGGGAAATAGAGTACAGATCTACCCAAGAATTACCAACTCTGTAATTATAAACCATGTCCCCAAATTGCAAGGTGCATTCATCCTTCCATGAATTAAAGTGATCTATATCTTTTAGGGGCCCAGACAATATCCAATTGTCAATCCAAAAGCTAATAGTGCGACCATTTCTAGTTTTCCATTTCTCTTTTGACTTAGCTAGATCTTTGGCATTGAGAAGGCCTTTCCAGATACATGATCCTTTCAGGATATCATCACATTGAAAGGCCTGATCCTCCTAATGCCTAGACCTTCATCCCTTTTAGGGAGAAAAAATTTGTCCCATGTAACCAAAGGGAAATTCTTATGCTCTTCTGCCCTAGACCAAAGAAATCTTCTTTGGATTTTTTCCATAGCATCTGCAACTTTATTCGAGATAGAAAAAATGCTAAGGGATTAAGTGGGAAGGTTTTGAATAGTGGACTTGACCAACTAGATCTTTCCTTCTTGACTGAGTGTAATTCTCTTCCACCTTGCCAATTTTCTATTGAATCTATCAATGATTTTGTTCTAGAAATCTTCTAGGGGTTTAGCACCAAGAGGGAGACCCAAGTAGGTGAAGGGGAGGGAACCAATACTACACCCCAAGATATCCACCATTCTCCTTTGTCTGGCCTCAGACGTGTTTATAAAAAAGAGGGAGCTCTTGCACCAGTTGATAGATTGGCTTGTGGCCCTGATATAGGAATCTAGTAAGTGTTTAACAACTCTTGCCTCATTAACCGAGGCTTCCCCTCCTAAGATGGTGTCATCAATGAATTTTTTGATGAGAGAAAATGGAATTATAAGAGGACAGTCTGATGCCTTTCAGCTCCCCTGAATTCTTATGAGAAAAAATCAATCTTCCCAAGCACTCAGCTAAAATGATGAAGAGGATAGGAGATAGGGTATCCCCTTGTCTCAAGCCTTGAGAAGATTTGAAGAAGGCAGAAGGAGACCCATTAACCAAGACCAAAAAAGAAGGTGAAGAAATGAGCTGATGGATGATAAGGTGAAATTTACTATTAAATCCAAAATCTCCCAACACTTTCAATAGGAAAGATCAGTCCACCCGGTCGTGGGCTTTAGATAGATCAAGCTTTAGGAGGAATCCTTCCCTCTTACATGCTTCTAAAGAATGGATCACTTTGTGCACCACCATAATGGAATCTAGGATATGTCTTCCAGGGATAAAACTTGACTGTTGGTGAGCAATGATAAAGGGAAGCACATGAAGAGTTCTGATAGTAATGACTTTGGAAACAATCTTATAGAATGAGTTGCATAAGGTAATGGGTCTGAAAAGATCCATAGAGTCCATGCCCAAGACCTTTGGAACAAGAACCAGAAAAGTGGTGTTGAGCTCTTTAAGAAGATTCTTGGACCCAAAGAATTCCTGCATAGCTTTGACCACATCAAATTTGACAATTTCCCAAAACCTGTGGAAGAAAAACATGGGAAAGCCATTGTGACCTGGGGCTTTGTCACCGGGGAGAGAGTCCATGACTTTTTTCACTTCATCAATACTAGGAATAGCACTCAAGGATTTGTTTTGGAAATTTGTTATGACAGTGGGAATGTTGCTCAAGATGTCCTCCTATTCCTGATCAGAGAGGTGAAGGTCTTTAGAAAGAAGGGAGTTAAAGAAGTCCACAACACCAGAAGAGATGTCTTTATCATCCTACAAGATTTGGTTCCCTCTTCTGATGCTACTGATTCTGTTGGCTGCCATGTATTTCATGGCGGATAAGTGAAAGAAACGGGTATTTTGGTCTCCTTCTTTCAACCATATGGATCTGGATCTCTGCTTCTAGTACATCTCCTCCTTACCAATCACATTTTTATACTCCGAAAGCAGAAATTTTTATTGGTTCAGGGTGTTCTCATTATACCCGTCTCTCTGGATTTTCTCTTGGATAAGACCGAGGTCAGAGATGGCCTTCTCTTTAGAGGAGAAAATTTCCCCAAAATCCTTATTCTAGAGCTTAATGTTTATCTTTACATTTCTATGTTTTTTGGCTACTCTGAACATAGCAGATCCTCTTGCATCAATATTCCACCACTACAAAATCTTGTTGTTTATGTTAGGATGTGTGGTGCACATCTTTTCAAATCTCAAGGGAAAATTTATTTGCTAAATAATTGGGTCATGAATAAGAGACAGAGGGGAATGATCTAACCCAATCCTCACCAGAGCAAAAAGCTTACTATTGTGGGAATTCAGCCAATCAATCATGATCAAAGCTTTGTCCAGCCGAACTTGGATACACTCTTTCCCAATTCCCCTATTTATCCAGGTGAAGTTTACCCCCTGAAGATCCACATCTAAAAGGGCTTCATAATTGATAAAATACATGAGATCCTACCTTCTTTCCAGATCAGGGATAATCCCACCCTGTTTCTTCCCTTATTTAAGAGGGGTGTTAAAATCCCCCATAATAATACATTTAGAAAGATTTAACATGGAAAATATGTTTCTAAGTTTATCCCAATAAGATCTTTGTCCTTTTTTAAAATTAGGAGCATAGATATTCATGATATACCAACTTTAATTATTCTCAATATTAGTGAGATTCAGAAGCAACACATTACCTTCTTCGTAGACAATATCGGCTGTCATGAGAGAAGAGTTCCACAAAGTCATCAAATCTCTTGAGGCACCTTCCAAACTCGTAGCAACCCTATCCATAGACTTCCAAAACTCACTACCTTCCAGTTTATCCTTTTTCATCTTAGTTTCCTTGATTAGCATGACATTGGGTCTATGATCCCTTATCATATTCCTAATTACATCGTGCTTATGTGGCCCATTTAGACCATGAATATTTGAGGATATTAGCTTCATTTATAAATAGAGGTACAAGCTTCCTAGATGGTCTTTTGGGTTCCATCGCTATGTTATTATAGGATTCTTCTTGCCAGATCTGGCTTGATTTTTTCTTCCCTAGTGTTTTTGTTTTAACACCCAGATCAGCTTTGTTCTTGCTCCTGGTTGCTGCTAGGGAAACTGGTGAAGGGTCTCTGCTGCTCTTTTTTTCATGAATATTGTCCAATCACCCTCCTTCCCTTCCTTGTGTTTCTCAAAGAGTTCTTCCATTCTTGTGAACTACCCAGGAGTAACCAAATTTAACAGTACTTCCATTTTTAATACATATTCCTGATGTTCCAGCTCAAGAAAAGATGACACATGAGTGTTCTCACCCGCCAAGATGTTATGCGTTGGCAAGAAAACCCTGATCTCCGAGGAAGGTTCAGGGGATCTTAGGGCCAACAAAGAGAGGGACGATGGGGACCCTTCTTCATAGCCTAGATCATCCAAGGTTTTAAAGATGGTTCCTTCTGAAATAGGTTCTGCTACCTCAAATAGTGACAGCTCCAAACACTGTGTGACAATGGCAGAGCACTGAATGTGTTCCTCTATATGAGCATTGGTGGGTGCTTCTGCTTCCCCTTGTTTGCTCCAAATAGGGAGATCAGGTGATAGGTCCTTTTTCCTCCAAACTTGAGAAACATATGGGGGGTTCTCCGAATTAGAGGCTTCAAGAACTTGGTCCTTAAATTTTCCCCTTGAATTTTGGGCTTTCCTAACTTTTTCCTTAGCTAGAGCTGGGCATTTCCTAGCTATAAGCCCTACCTTCTTGCAATGAAAGCAAGCAAAAGGCATGCTTTCATATTCTAGTTTCTGTAATCTTTTTCCTAACTTAGAGTGAATCTCTATGACCTATGGCATATCTTTCCCCTCTTCCACCCCTATACAGACTTTAGCATAGGTAAGGCACCATCTATCCACTGTCACTGGGTCAATCGAAAGAAGCTCTCCAAAGGATCTCGTAATTCTAGCAAAGACATCTTCAAACCAAAAATCCAAAGGGAGCTCAGGGAGCCTAACCCAAACCGGGGCTTGGGTATAAAAAGATTCATTAAGGTCTAGATTAGGAGACCACTTCTGCAAAGCCATAGATGATTTATGAATAGCCCATGCCCCTGCACAAAGGATCTTGGCAAAGTATTCCTGGTAAGTAAACTCAAAGGATAAAAAACCCTTTTCCATGACTTTTATTTAAACCTTGCCCTTGAGGTTCCATTTTTTCTTTGCCAAAGATATGACTATATTATTATTTGGCCTAGATCCAACAAATTTACCCACCAAAGTGAGAGACATTGTAGCAATATTATGGTCAATCAATTCACCCGGTAATGAAATTGCATACTTTCCCTTTTCCTTTTCAAAAAGGTTTTTTATAACTGGAAAAGGGGAATTGCCTGTGGGTTTGATCCCAAATAAAGTTGATCAAGGATGATGCCAAGAAGAATCCTCCTTAACACAATGTAGAGCCTGCGACTATTCAGGGGGATGTCAAATCAATTGTCACATCCTTCACCAATAACATTATTTCTAATTCTATCCATTGTAATGTTGAGATGAATTGGACTCTCCCTACCTATAGAAAACCAAATGTATGGATTTTCTAGGGAGTGGTAAGGTCATTTCTCAAATTAATGGCATTTGAACCATTTATCTAAACTTTCATTGCAAACTAAAACATGTTCTACTAGTTCTTGTCAGTAATAGTTTTGTTCTTTATCCTAATGTTATATGATTGTTCTTTCTAATTTACATTCTTTCACCACTCCCATTTTTATGTACTAATGTTTTCACTAGAGTTCCATGATCCACACATTGTATTATTTCTTTAGCTTAATATAACTACAAGAAAATTTGATGTTCATGTGTGGAGTCAAGTCAAATGTAACAAGAATTTGAGAAGAAGTATTTAAAACCTTCTCACACACATAATTCTAATGGTCCACTTATTTCCAATTCCCTCTATTCCATCATAATCATTTGCATTAAAAGATCGATGTCTTCATTCTTTATCTTTCTATTGATGGAGGACTATTAGTAACTCTAATTCTTTTACCACCCTAATTGACAGGACATAGTGTAAAGTTAATTTCATATTTTTCACCTTCGAGACTTTACCTACCTCATCATCATCTTCATCAGCCTCTCAAACCTCAGTGATTCTTCAACTTTCCAAGGGAGCGAGGATGAGTGCTTGGAAGAAGAAAAAGAAGATGAACATCGAATGGAAATTGCATTGAGATAATGATAGATGCCAATGTTGTCGCTGCATTCCTACAAAGTTCCCTTCAAAGAGTGGTTCCTTCTCTCATTCTTTCCAATTCTAGCCATCCTACACTACTACAGAGAGGATGATTTTAAGACATGTTTAAGAAAAAAAATTGTATTTAACTTTCGTATTTTTGACAAAATTCTCATTTTCTTAATTAATATATTCTATTTCAACTCTAGCATGACAAAATATCATTTGATTTTATGTATAAATATTAGACTTTATTTGTGTTTGTGTGCTTTTTTTAGTTTAAAACTTCAATTTCATTATTTACATTATTTTGATTCCCATTTTGACAACATACATATGTGTTGGTTAATAGATTGGAATTTATTATTATCTATAGTGTAACTCTTGCCCACACCAACCCTTAATCAGTTAATTAATAGTTGAGAAGATTATACTTATCAGAATAGCAATAATCCACTCTCTGAATTGATAGGTACAACTCCATGTTTCTGATTCCTCAATGAATAATCTGATATCCTGTTCTAAAGGTGGGTATGCTCTTAACCAGAGAGAAGAAGAGGCATTCAATGAATCACCATCACTATAGCAAATTCATTATTTTATGAACAACATGAATTTTTTATCACAAATTCACAGATCTCTATTTTAGTGCTTTTGATTTATTTTTTAACTCAAAGTGACAAATATAGTTACAAAAACAACTAAAAATCCACATACTTATCTACATAAATGAAAAGACAGGAGAAAGAGAAACTCTAGCTGGCCACAAAGATTCAATTCTCAGATTGACTTAATAACTTCAATGCAAATCTTTGTTCATGTAACATGAAATCATTTATGTAACCATTTAGAGATACCATTTATCCATCAATAAAATTTAAACATTCAACATAATGAATAACAACTTTAAATGAACCTTTGAGACTCACATTGTTGTCTCAGCAACAGGGGGAAGATTGAAATCCAAAATTGTCGATCCTTTGTATTGATTATAAAAATACCATATATAGATTTACAAAAATCCATCTTGGCAGTTACTTATCAAGATTTTGTTTGTAACAACTCATGAGAATAATGTTGCATGTACAATATATTTTTGCAAGAATAGAAATAGAAAGAATAAGCTGAACAGTCAGTTAGGGCCCGTTTGGTTGGGGAATTGAAAAATAATGCAAATCATGGTTATCTATACCCTGGTTATGCAAACCCCGGTTATTCTTTTTCGGGACTGTTTGGTTGCCCTGGAAGATGGATTTGTAAATCCACATTCCAACAATTAAATCGACGCAGTGCTCCAGACCCGACAAGATATATAAACTAATTTAATCATGCAAACCTTGGAGTGCACTGGACCCGACGGTGAAGTTAAAATGGCTTTAATCTCTATGAAAACCATGGAGATGAAAGTCATTCCACCTCTTCAGCAGGAATTTGGACATCCACATTTTTGCACAAATGGGGATTTGCAAATCCGTATTCACATTCAATTTAGAGGTCACCAAACAAGGAATTGCACCCCATAACCGGGTTATGGGTTGCATAACCCGGTTATGGGGTGCAACCAAACGGGCCCTTAGATTACTCTGGGGCTTCTTTTGCTTGTTCATGAGTCTTATTGTATGCTTTCATAGCTGTGACAAAACGTGTGATGTCATCATCATTAGGGAGGCCCACATTTTCATTTCTTACAATAGAGTACAAATTATTGTCTTGCTAGGATCCTTTCTGGATTAGCCTGCACTTCACATTCATCGTCGTCAACATAGCATTAGTGGTAGGGAGTTTGAGCTACCCAGATTGTTAGTAGGCTGTCGGCGTGACCGATGCATCCATGTGAGCTTGGTAGGCATTCTTCACACTGTCAATTTCTATCACATGCTTTCCCTTGTCCTCGTGGCATGAACAACTTGGAGTTTTATGATGTATTTCTCTATCTTTTCCATCTCCCTTTTTACCAGCTCCATCAATTTCTTCAAATTTTTGGAGGCTTTGGAACATATCTCTCTCTTGAAGTTCAAAGAGAACATCCATCTCTTTAGAGGCTCATTGGGAGAATTTAGAATATTGTGAGCAACTGCAACATCTGGCTTTAGCTCCATTACTTCTTGCATCAGCTGGGTTACTCATTTATATTGCACTTCTTCTTCTTCTACTAGTGTAGGATCCACCTAAATAGAATTAGACAATCTGAGCACCTCTTTGTATCTGGCTCCAAGCTTCTCAATCATAGGTATCCCTCTCAATTCGAGGTCCTAGATCCAATCTCTACCAATCTTTTCTATGTGTCTATCTTCTTTCAGCTTGGCAACTAGTGCCTGATTGGTTGTAGAGGTGTGATCGAATGTATCTACAACAGATGATTCACCTGGTTGATCAGAAAGTGGAGTGAGGATTTTCCTGATATAATCTCATAATTGTAGAACTGTGGCCTTTAATCTCACTTTATCTGTCTTCATCTTTTTAAGTTTATTTTCAACCTGTTGGTTGGTGAACTTCCACATTTTGACAGTGGAATCATGTTTGGGTGATCCCATGTCAATGCAGCTCACATCAAAATTAGCCGGAGTTAGCTCATTGAGCCTATCAGTTATCCTGGCCTGTGCAATCTCCAAAACCACATGTGCCCTATAACCTCATCTTTTGAAAGCTTTATTTTCTTTCTCGCTGGATCATATCTATTTATGCACTCCATAATTAATTTTGGAGCTTGGATTGTGACTAGAAATCCTGTGGCCTCCACCAATCAACTCCTGCGGCCTCCACCAATCAACTCTCTTTGAGTTTATGCGTGATTGGGTGTACAGGTTTTGTGTTCAATCTTCTGTGCAAGACTCCAAGGTAGTAATGGATGAGTTTGGTATCACCCATTCCCATCCAGTCGCTTTCAGAGCCATTCAAATGACCATAACCATAGTATCTCAAAGCAATTTTTAGTCGCTATATTAGCAAAAATAGAGCAGCAGAGGAATGAGTATTTCGACACTTGGATTCAAGTTGTTTGTGTTATGATAGTGTTACTAATCTTTACGTATATTCTGTTTTGATCAACACCTTAGGGTTTGGGTTCACACAGATGAGAAATAATTTCCATAAACTTGACGAGACATTCTCCTTTAATTTTGTGATTTCAAATATGATCTTCATTAATTATGGTACGTGAACCCGCGCAAATAATAAATTTGAAAATCCACACCCATTTTGGAAAGTCAGGATTATGTTGCCATGTGTGTCAATCCCAGAGATGAGGTGTCTAAATCCCTTTCTCCGAAGGTAAGCTAAATTCTTTTCGCCTTCCCTTCAAAAAGTGTGCTTTACCTTGTACGTGCCCCATACAACGAATCTCTGAAAACTATTCCTTTTATCTTTGATGTTTCACCCATGATTCTTGTTTCCCCCAGGAGAAAGAGTATTTTCAGATTTGGCGACCAAAATGGGCAAATCCTGCATATAGTAATACTTTGATCTTTCGAACTTGGACTGACTTCACCACTTGTCGGGCCGACCTAAACTAATCACCTAAGGTGTAAATTCTCGATATTCATAAGAATCAACCCAAAATTCCCCAAAACCTGACTTGGAAACATGAAGACTCAGAGAGGTGGTAGTTGGAGTAATTTTCTGAAATCCCGACAGGCTGCCCAAAGAGCCTAAAACCCAACAAGCAACAAAAAGTGCCAAAACCCGAACATGACTTTGCCTAAGGTTTGAAAGGGATGCATTTTTCACAGGATAAAAAAATGTGGCAACAATATGTTATACACCTTCCATAATGTTCTCAAACGATACAAACTAATGTTCTACTCTTACTTTTTATTGTTTTAGTTACATTTTAATAAACCTTTGATATATATTATCCATAGAATATTTTTCTATAAGCATAACCATTACACCTCGATAAAAACACTAGATTAAATATAAATAAAACTTAGAAATAAATAAAACTCTATAATAAAGAAATAATCTTCACCCCCAAAAAGCTCTTGATGAAGCTCTATAGTGGACTATAAACGTTAGTCACCACCCTCCAATCATATCAACTTTGTTTTCTTTGACAATCTTCATGTGCTTTCATTCAGTTATTGAGCAATTGCACCTGATTGGAGAGAATAATTAATTCCATCCTGTCATGGAATATCAACAGACAACTACATTCTCCATCATATCCAATTTATAGAGTGGTGGATAGCCGGTTCTGACATAGGAATTGACGGAGTCTATAAAGCGGCCAACAGAGACGGTCTTAGCATTGTGTTTATAAGATTTCAGTGAACCTGATCTTTGCTCTGCCATGTATAAAGCCAGTTTGAATAGCTTCATAGCCTCCTTGCTACTACAATCAACATCAACAGAAGTAGTATTAATACCATCTGGTATTCCCTTCGCTCCATAATACACATCACCAAATACTGAAATACTATATTCTACTCCCTCAAGCTTATCCGTCGCACAACGATCACATGTGAGGATTTTAATACCCTCCTCCATGAAATCATCACTGTCACCTACAACATAAACATATATATCATGGGGTTTCAGCGAATTCACATCTCCCCGCTCAAGGACACTGGATTTTAACGAGCATTTATTGGTACACTTGTTGAAGGTCCACTCTATATAAACTTCTGACTCGCCACATTTGAAAAAGAATGGGCCGACCCCCTATACCGAACAGTCAGCCATGGATTTATAGGGTTGGCTAACAAGTAAATACTTTTTCCCCTGTTAGTTTGGTAGCTTGGACAGTTGTTCTTCCATTTGCTAATAATTATTTATTTGACTCTTTGTAGAAACTTCTAGTTTGTAGAAATTTCTAGTGAGTAGAAACTTCTAGTGAGTAGAAGTATCTAGAAACAAAGAGAGTAGTATAAAAAGGGGGTCTAGGGGCATTTGGAGAACAAGCAAGTCACTGAAGCATTTGCAGTGTTAGCAAATGAGTTTGTAGTGATAGCAAACAGTCTTGCAGTGTTAGCAAGGGCGCAGTGATAGTGTTGGGGATAGCAGTGGAGGAATATCAGCAGGAGGAGTTAGGAGATTGTCTAAGTTCTGCCAGTGAGAGGCAAGGAATTTTGTATCTCTTAATTTGTAGAAGATTAATATATATTTCTCATCTGCAGTACTGGTTTTCCCTACGGGGTTTTTCCAGGGATGATTTGCCCAAAAAAATTGTGTTCTTTGTGTTGCATATTTCTTTCCGTATTTTTATTGGTGAAGTTGTAGTTGTGTTATTTTCCGATATTCAGCTGTAAATTTATTTTCAGCAGTGAAATAAACTTTATGAGATAGGAGATTAATAATCAGTGACTACAATAGGAATTTTCACATGGTATCAGAGCAGTGTTGAGGGTAGAAAAGGTTTACCCTAGGCTAAGGAAAGAAATTTGAGTTTGACCTCTTTCAAGTTTTTGTTTCTTTTATTTCTTTGAGATGACCTCAGCAGGTTT
>MU223379.1:69917-115957 GCA_018584345.1 Thuja plicata | reverse complement strand
CAGAGATTGTGTACAATGGGGGATTGTTCAGCTACAGTACATACCTACAGAGGAGCAGGTAGCAGACATTCTAACAAAGGCATTGGGGAAGGCAAAATTCATCTTCTTCAGAGATAAGTTGGGTGTCTTGCAGACCAACTTCCTCGCTAAGAGGGAGTGTTAGTTTGGTAGCTTGGACAGTTGTTCTTCCATTTGCTAATAATTATTTATTTGACTCTTTATAGAAACTTCTAGTTTGTAGAAATTTCTAGTTTGTAGAAACTTCTAGCATATGGAAACTTCTAGCAACTAGAAGTATCTAGAAACAAAGAGAGTAGTATAAAAAGGGGGTCCAGGGGCATTTGGAGAACAAGCAAGTCACTGAAGCATTTGCAGTGTTAGCAAATGAGTTTGTAGTGATAGCAAACAGCCTTGCAGTGTTAGCAAGGGCACAGTGATAGCGTTGGGGATAGTAGTGGAGGAATATCAGCAGGAGGAGTTAGGAGATTGTCTAAGTTCTGCCAGTGAGAGGTAAGGAATTTTGTATCTCTTAATTTGCTGAAGATTAATATATATTTCTCATCTGCAGTACTGGTTTTCCCTACGGGGTTTTTCCAGGGATGATTTGTCCAAAAATATTGTGTTCTTTGTGTTGCATATTTCTTTCCGTATTTTTATTGGTGAAGTTGCAGTTGTGTTATTTTTCGATATTCAGCTATAAATTTATTTTCAGCAATGAAATAATCTTTATGAGATAGGAGATTAATAATTAGTGACTGCAATAGGAATTTTCACATCCCCCGGTCTCCCCTTTTCAGAAGACCAGGCTCGTGCATGTTGCAGGGGAGAGCGGAGGATTGAAAATGAGCTTTTGCGCCTCCAACAATGACTGGGCATATATTGCACTTCGCAGTCTTCAATTCCAAGTTGTTACTGGGCTTGAAATTCTCTACCCAATTCCCTAGAAAATACACCCGCCTTCTCCATCTCAAAGGCAGCTGCTCACATAGCCACTGCATTGCTTTGCAGAAGAGTTTGTTGATAATGCCATCAACATACAGTCTGATTGTTGTGCAAAACCCCATGACTGCTACTGTTAAGCTTAGCAATGCAGGAATGAGCCAGTGAACATCCTTTTGATTGCACAGGGACAAACCCATGAAGTTTAGAATCTTAAGCGATCTATCGTCTGACTTTAATAAGTTCACAGGTAGGAAGTAATCGTGGTCGAGATGAACAACCGCACTGTTATCCAATATGACTGAATCCAGCACTTGTTCAAACTCCATAATATCGCCTGTCACCACTTCTTCCCATATTTCTTTATGGTCTTTCACGAACACTGTGTGCGGAGCCACTTCTTTGATGTGCAGCACAGTTTCCCACATCTTATCTATGATGTAATGCACAGGCCCATCCTTTACCACCATCCTATTTCCTTCCTTTCGCTCCATTTCAAACTTCTTGTCTAGGTAGTCAACTGAGACTAGCCCACTATTCTCACAACTCCCTTCTTTCTTGGTCTTTTTAGGATCCTTGCGCTTTTTCCCTTTCGACACATCTCCTGCAGTGGTGGCGTGAGTCATCACTTTTTTGAAGACTCCACCTGTGAATCGCTCCAGCTGTCTGTAATCTGTGTAGGGGAAATAGAAGCAGTGAAGTAAGTAGGCAAGGCTGCAATGAATGACCGCCCAAAGAGGGGTCATCTTCATGATCTGGAAGATTCCCAGGCTAAGTTGCAATGGCAGCAACACCCTCTCTACAACTTATCTCATACTTACTATGACTTTTCTCTTCTGGAAGTTCTGATCTTCTTCCTTTCCTCTTATCCAATAAAAGCAACACCTGAAGCGTAGCAGTTGAAGGGATCAACATTAGAATACCTCCATTAATGGCTCAAAATGGTCCTAAATTAGAGAGTCTGATATATGAAAACCTAACAGCCAATATTGGAAGTTATTTTCTTTAAATTATTTAGTTGTAAACAAACTTAAAAAGGAAAAAAGATTAAGGGAGGCAAAAAGATTAAGGGAGGCAACGTGCTAATTAGAGTAAATGGCTTTTAAATTTTATTTCAGTGTTTTGATTATTTTGTATTTGTAGGATTTTTTATTTATGAAGTTATGATTTTTTAGTCTTATTTTTTTTTATGATGTGGGAATTATACATTCAGTAAGTTCATCATATCTGGTGGGCTTATTAAGAGCGTTTAAACTTTACTTGGCAAAGAGAGAAAAAGATACTCCAGCAATAATGTCCTATAATAATAATAAGTATATGCTTCTCATAGATTATTTAGATTAGGTTAATAACAAAAAAAAATAGAGTGTGATGACTGACTTCTTAGCTTCTGAAGTTAAATTAGGCATATGAAATCCAGATAGTTTATAACAGGTCTGATATAATGATACAGATAGATCATGCGTTAGGGCATTGAAATTTGAAAGAGCAATCTCATTGAAAATTTTCCTCATATATATATAGACAGTACTATGTAAGAACATTTACAGTTAAAATATTGTTGTTAATGGTTCAATAGAATGAGGGTTAGAGCCCATTTTAAGCTCTCAAACCCTAGAAATAACTATTAAAAGTTATCTACTTTAAATTATGTAGTTGTAACCAAAGTAAATAAATCTTTCCATGCAATTGTATTGTGTAAATTGTAGTTTTCACTGCAGCAAAAAGATTTGGGAAGGCGAAGTGTTAATGGGAAATAAATGAAAACACAAAAACCCTTTCAAAAGAAGATATATGAATTACTGAACATATTGCGAAATGGGTATGTAAGTTTCACTTAACAGCAGACACGGAATATACAAACAACACTGAGAGGATGGAGAGCATACCTATGAGTATCGCCACTATTTGAAGGCTAATAATTTTGCAGAAGAAAAACTACAAAGTCTCTCATAAGTTTTGAGTAGCCATGGATCTCTGAAATCTTAGTGAGCATATACGTTTCACACTCACAAGAAAAAAAAGAGCGTTCGCATTTACTTATCACTTCATGTGCTTGTTGGTATAATTACATTGACCAGTATAGCAATTAATATGGTGTTCAAAATTTCCAATCAAGACGAAAAAATAAAAAAATAAAATAGCCTAGCATTTACATTTCACACTGTTTGGGTTGTGGAAATTTCATTTCTTCAATTTTAAGATTAACATTTGGTTATTCTCCGAAATTTCCAAAAAAAATAATAAAATATAGGAAGAACTGAGAATTTTAATAACTATTTCCACAGCTTCTGACAATTTAAACAGCCCATCTACCTAGCTATATTTCAATGCTTCCCCATTCAGTAGCATTCATTCAACATTGAAATAATTTTCAGAACTGAACAGAGTTTAGTAGCATTGGAGAAGTGAATTGAATGCAGCGCATGACAGTTAATGTGAGAAATTACAACGTTTGAGCTAAGTCGCCAGAGCTAAGACGTCAGAGATTACGTCAATAGTACAAACAACAACTTCCACGTCATCCTATTTCCATATCCAAATCCATTCCATCCCATTCAACTTTGTTTGACCACTGTATGCATTTAAAGAGGCAGATTTTTTAATACGGAATACAATTTTTTAATACGAAAAGTTTTCGATTGAAGTTAAAACAGTTTTTGAAGGGAACAGTAACCCTGTACAAAAGAAGCTAAAGATAGGCAGATTACAACAGTACAAAAAGCGAGACATACAGCAAAAAGAAACAGTTGGGGGTATAAGATAGAAACAATAAGAACCCTCCAGCATTACAACCAGCCAAAAGACGAAACCTAGACAAAAAGAAAACCAGCCCCAAAGCACAGTTAATTCTATTTTTCCACCATCTCAGCAGAGTCAGCCATCACATTCTGATACTTTTTAATGGCCTCTCTGAGATCTTTAATTTCCTTTGAGCCACCTGATTTCACTTTTTTGGCACTCACCCTAGTATGAGTTCCTGGGCCAGCAACGCTTGCGTCAATAGCAGTGTCATCATGCACTATAATGGGAGTAGTGTTCCCATCCAGCACCGAGAGAAGCGCCCTTAAGTTGCTGTCAGTCACCTTCATGCCTTCATAGTTGTTCTTCATCATACGGCTGAGAGTATTTTCAATACTCTAAATGCGACTTTCTGTTGTATGTTGGCAGAAATTAACGACTGCATTAATTCTAAGTTCCAGCTTCTCCAGCAGTCTATTGTCCATTTCTTCTTCTTGAGTTTCGTTGTTCTTAGTAGCCTTATTCACTGGTTCAGCTAGCAGGATAGCAATCTTATTAACTCTATCCTCGAGGTCATCATACCTACCATTGATGTCTCTAATTTCATCCAGAAGCCAAGAGTTCAGCTTAAAGTCCATCTCAGCCCGCTCTTTAAATTAATTCCATCACAGCCCACTCTTTTTAATACGGAAAGTTTCCTTTGTGTTTAATTGTATTAAATTAAGATGACATATCTTCACGTGAAGAGTACCCGTTACTTTAATGTTTTGTCTCCTAGTTGTACATCTTAATTTTGAGCTTCTAAAAATGCTAAGTAGAAATTTTAAAACACCCATATTTTTTTACATCAGCTTACTTGGCAAGTTCCTTACTTATAACTAAAGTTTCACACCACCATGAAATATGATGCTACATCAGCATTCTTTTTGTCAAGGTATCAAAAACATCCCAAAAAAATGAGTTGAGTGGTCATGCAAAAGAGACACCCATACTTGAGCAACTTATGTGGCATCATATAATCGGTTGGTTTTTAGAAAAATGGATACATTTTATTCAATTATGGGTAGTCATTATTAATAGTAACAACTTCAAAGTCACAACTATTGGTGCAATGTTGTGTAAAATATTGGACATTAAATCAACAGTTGTGGGTATCAAATTAAAAAGTGTGGGTATTAAACCAACAACTACAAAGTTAGTATTTAGATCAATTGTGCAATGTTATTGGTACCAATACGATAGAAATATTGGAGCATTTTTGCATAAAGTTAAAGTGATTGGGTAATGGGACAATAGGGAATATGTTTTGGAGGATACTTTGAAATGATCACTTTATAACGCTTGCACTTATCACAGACCCACAATGTTTGTATTTACTACATAGAAGCTAGAACACTAGCTATAGGCAATAAGTCACATACAAAGACAACAACAAAATAAATTGTCAAAAGTTGTTGTACTCATTTAGGAACTTAAGATGTGGAAAATATGGGTCAATGATTTTGACTAAAAAACTCCATGGAACTTGAATCCTCATAGCAACATCACGATTTGACTTGATGTGGAAAATATCTCCTACTTATCAATTGATGAGCTTAAGGAGATTTATAATGAATGGTTCGTAAGGCACAACATTGGCTAAAAGTTTTGCAAATGAGGTTGCAAGTAAAGTGGGGCTTAACCTTGGAGTAAATCCCGTGTTTAAGCGTGCATGAACTAGAATAGTAGTGGGGTGGGTAACCTCTCAAAAAGTCTTGGTGCTTCACCTCTATTGGAATCACCTAGATGCAACGAGTGCTAAATATTATATTCATTCTCATGAGAGATGGGTTCTTGTGAACCACTACTCATGAAATATGGGTCAAAAAGTACACAGTTGAATCCTAATAGCAATATAAAAAATTAAGATTTTTGAAGTTAGCTATAATGACAAGATAAAACTTGTTACCACATGTTTTAAACTTAAGGTAGCATGTAAATTTTTTTTATAAATTAATTTTCTTGTTTATATTTAATTCTTGAAAGAATTAAGTATTATTATTATGCAAATTAATTAAATGTGAAGCTCCCAAATTTCAACTCTACACATAATTAATTCTTTAATTCTTTAATTATAATTGTAATGTGTGAATTTTACTTCATATAAGATTAGATGTAAGTTGAAATAAATTACATGAGAATTAATTCTTTTAAGAATTAATCACTACAATGTAACTATGTAAGATTCCCGTGAAATGGAGTTCTAAGTGCCGTAAGAAGAAGTTACGGGTAGTTACCCAACTACTTGGAAATAATTTTAATTGTAAAGGGGTTCCCTCCTCTACGAGAAATATTGTAACCAAAAGAATTTTATGCAAAGTGAAAATATTTGATGGATTTCCTTATGAAATTATTACTTTGAAGTAGTCTCAGGGGAAATGACTTGTGTGTCACCTTTAGAGGAATATTGATGAACTGTGTTTTTATCAATATTTGAAATTTTTTTGTTGAAGATTATAAAGTTATTTGCAGTCTGTTGGCTCTGAGTATTCAAAAATCTTCGCATTGATTTCAATTTCTATTATTATTTATGCCAAAACTTATTAATAGTTTGTGTGTCATTAGTAAGTTATTTTGCTGGTTGTAATTATTTAATTTCTTGGAGAGGAGAAATTAAATCAAATATACCTTTACATATTGAGGGAGCTTCCACTTTAAGCAGAGGAAAATCATTCTTTCGTAATGATTTATCCAATGTTAGTAAATATTTGTCATTAATCATTGGGCAATTTGTGAGGAAAGCACAGTGGAGATTTCATTTACTAACAGTTTTCTGCAACTCTACTGGGGATCGAAGTGCCTTGTGCATTCGATTTTCAAAATTTTTGAGGTACCTCCCCTAGGATGGGGAGTGGCGGATCTATTGAATATGAATAGAAAAAATTGTTTGAGAGATATCCAGAATTATTAAAAGATTGGTTTCCTGCAAGAGATGAGGATAAAATGGATATTTGATGTAGCCCAAAACCACAGAAACAACAATTCAGAGAAAATAACACAATGCCAGAATAACAGAACCTTAAATTCTTATTAACTGTGTCCAATCTACTCTGCCACTACAAAGAAAGAAAACTCCTACTTATTACAATTCCAAAAATTACTATATTTGGCAGTTTTTCAAGAAAAATAGATTTTTCCATTTTTGGTAACTTTTAAAACTCATCCTAAGAATCTCAATTTTTTTTAAGAAAATCTCTCAACTAAGGCAAGATGAATTTCCAACTAATCCATGAAATATTAAACACGATTTCGGATTTATTACAAAAGAAAAACTAAAAAAAACTGGAAAGAAATAGAAAAAGCTAATTTTGGAGGTCGAGATGAAACTTTAGGCTCCTAAAAAGATGTTGAAATGGAAACCAACAAAGCTGGCTGAGTTGGAATTTCCATTAACTCTAGCTCACAAATCTGCCTGTAAAATTTCAGCCAAAACCCACATCCGAGTCAAAAGTTATGACCTCCAGAAGTTGCTGCATCATTCTCCCCTTCTTTAAAGGAACACAGCTCCTACAAGTGGTTGTCTGTGAACTGCTGTAACTTTGTGGGGTCAAAATTCATCACTTCCCACTTTGAGATCTAGGTGCTATCTGTCGCTGGTAATCCCTCCCACTGAATCAGGTACCTGGTGTAATGACCATTCTATGTCACTGTAGACTATATATCCAGAATGTGGGCAATCTTCTCCTTCTTTTTACTTGGAAGGTGGTGATGCCAATCCACTGCATCTCTACTATCTGGCTCAGATATATTTCTATGAAATGCATACAAATTAGAAGCATTAAACACATAAGAAATAGCCAAATCATCTGGTAAACAAACCTCATAAGCATTATCATTAATCTTCTTTAGAATTCGGCAAGGACCTATCCTTTTGTATTTCAGCTTATGATATGTGCCAGTAGGAAATCTCTCATGTTTCAAGTACACCATCACCAAATCACCTGTATTAAATGTTTTTTTCCTTCTACCGATATCTGCATCAACCTTATATCTCTCATTGATAACCAGTAACTTACTCTTGACATCATGTTGAAGTTGTTGAAGGTGTTCAACAAATGCTTCCCCATCATCACTAATTCTATCTTGCACAGGAAGTTGTACAAGGTCCAAAACACCCTGAGGATTCTTACCATATACAATCTAAAAAGGAGATTTACCAATTGATCTGTTAAGAGAATTGCTATAAGAAAACTCAGCTTTAGGCAACGCTAAGTCCCACTACTTGGGTTTGTCACCAACAATGCACCGTAACAAGTTTCCCAAACTTTGATTGACCACCTCAGTTTGCCCATCACTTTGGGGATGATAGGCACTGTTAAACTGCAATTGTGTTCCCATCTTCTTCCATAAGGTCCTCCAGAAATGACTCAAAAATTTACTATCCCTGTCAGATGTGATAGTCTTTGGAATGCCATGGAGTCTAACAACTTCTGAGAAGAATAAGTTGGCTATCCTTGTGGCATCACCAGTCCTTTTACAAGCAATAAAATAAGCCATTTTAGAGAATCTATCAACAACAACACAAATAGAATTTGCACCTTGTTGGGTGTGGGGAAGTCCCAATACAAAATCCATACTCACATCTATCCATGGCTCGATGGGTACAGGTAGAGGTGTATACAAGCATGTGTTTTGGGAGTGACCCTTAGCCACTTGATAGATTCTGCATCTTGCCACATACCTAGTAATGTCCCTTTTCATTTTTGGCCAATAGTATTTATCTACAACCAAGGCTATTGTCTTGTCCTTCCCAAAGTGACCAGCCAAACCACCACTATGAAATTTGCAGATAATATTTTCCCTCATGGAACCAGCTGGTATACAAAGTTGTTTTCCTCTAAAGAGGTAACCATCCCATAGAAAGTATTCTCCTCTCATATGATCTGAAAGACTAGTTGTTGGCTCTTTAATCATTTCTACAATTTCCCAAAAATCATCATCAACCTCATACAAAACTTTAATAGACTCAAAACCAATGACCTCTATTTCCATTGTAGTTATTAATGTAACATGCCGACTGAGGGCATCAATAACCTGATTCTGCTTTCCAAACTTATGCTTCAAAACAAAATTATACCCTTGCAAGAAAGACACCCCTTTAGCATGCCTACTATTCAATTTATTTTGTGTGTTCACATATTTTAAGGCCAAATGATCTATAAATAGTACAAATTCTTGTGGGACCAAATAGTGCCTCCAATGCCTTAAGGCTTGAACAATAGCATAAAACTCTAAATCATAGGTAGAATAGTTCTTCATCACATCATTTAAATTTTCACTAAAAAAGGCTATTAGTTTACCTTCCTGGCTAAGAACAACACCTATTCCAACATGGGAAGCATCACAGTCTACTTCAAATACCTTATCAAAATTTGGAAGTGCCAATATAGGAGCTTCAATTACCTTTTTCTTCAAGAACTAGAAACTTTCTTCAGCATTTGTTGTCCATGTGAATTCATTTCCTTTCGTACAATTTGTTATTGGCGCGACAATAATACTGAAATTTTGAATAAAATTTCTATAGAAGGTTTCTAATCCATGAAAACTCCTAACCACTATTATGCTGGATGGACTAGGCCATTCGAGGATTGCCTAGACCTTTTCTGGATCCATCTGAACAACATCTCCAAACATGATGAAGCCTAGAAAAGTCAAACTATTTTGCATGAATCTACACTTCTTTAAATTTGCACAGAGCTTCTCTTTCCTCAAGACACTCAGGATGATCCTCAAGTGTTGTAGGTGTTCTCCTTTGTTAGTTCTATAAATCAAGATATCATCAAAATAAATTACAACAAACTTACAATGTAGGATCGTAAAACAATATTCATCAATCTCATGAATGTACTTGGTGCATTAGAAAGCTCAAATGGCATAACCATCCATTCATACAAGCCATCCCTAGTCTTAAAAGCTATCTTCCACTCATCCCCTTCACAAATTCAAATCTGGTGGTATCCACTTCGTAGATCAATCTTGCTAAAGTATTTGGCCCCTGCTAATTCATCCATCATATCCTTTATGCGAGGAATAGGAAACTGATACTTGATAGTGATCTTATTAATTGGTTTACTATCAGTACACATCCTCCATGTTCCATCCTTCTTTGGAGTTAGCAATGCGGGCACAGCACATGGGCTCATGGTTTCTCTAACCAGGCCTTTCTTAATTAGTTCTGTTACTTGCCTATTGAGCTCTGCATGTTGTGTGGGGTTCATTCGATAAGCTGCTTGATTAGGAAGAGTTGCTCCATGAATCAGATTAATATGGTGTTGTATATCCCTTTTCAGTGGGAGACCATCAGGTAGTTCATTTGGAATAACATCAGTAAATTCTTCTAGTATCTTTACTGCATCATGTGGTACTATGTTTTCTAGCTCTTCACCCATTTTTACTACCAATGTATAGTAGCAACCTGTCACCTTCATTTCTTTGACAACATCCTTTGCAGACAACATGGTCTCATTCTTCCTCTCATCCTTAAGTGGTAAGAGGGTCACTTTAGATCCATCCTTCTAGAAGGTATATGTATTTTTTCCTCCATCATGCGTGGTCTTTCTATCATATTTCCATGGCCTTCCCAACAAAATATGACAAGCATCCATAGGAATAACATCATACCATATCTCATCCTTATAGATTTTTCCTATAGTAAAACTAACCAAGCATCTTTTATCAATAGTAACCTCATTTCCTTTCTTAAACCATGCAATACGGTAAGGACGTGGATGTTTCTCACATTGCAGATTTAATTTCTCTACCATTTCCTTAGCTACCATATTCTCACAACTACCCCCATCAA
The DNA here is from genome assembly GCA_018584345.1 of Thuja plicata. Lineage (NCBI taxonomy): Eukaryota > Viridiplantae > Streptophyta > Pinopsida > Cupressales > Cupressaceae > Thuja > Thuja plicata. The sequence continues at coordinate 105,435 of MU223379.1, read as the reverse complement.
TAATAACTTGGCATACCTTTCCACCTGAAGTGCATCTAGTTTTGAAGATATTGGTTTGAATCCATGAATCATCAAAGTACATTTTAGGGACTTCTTCCTTCTCTAGAATGATCATCGATCTCCTCATCATGAGACTTTCTCCCACGTCTGGTATGACTTCTTGTTCTACTCCTACTGCTATAAATTTTGGCTGAACCAGGTTCAGTCTAGGTTGTCCTCCTTAATTTATTTCTTACATGTTATAATTTGAACATTGAAAGGCTCTGTGTCCTTCTCCACACCTAAAACAAGTGAAAGGCCTTCTCTAGTTTTCCCAGCCTCTTCTGCTTCTATAGCCTCATCCTCTCTGAAACCCTCTTCCTCTTTCTTGATTTGAAGGATCTTGCCTAGTGTCTATATTTTTATTTCAAACCCTTGATAAGGCTCTCCTCGACCATTACTAGAACCTCCCCAAAATGGAGTTGAGGTACCTCTTTGACCACCTCTATTCCTCTGGATATATCACCTATTCTATTTTTCTTCATCTTTTTGAGCTAATTGGTAGGCTTCCTCCATACTGTTAACACAATGCATGCTCAATTCATCTTGGATGGAGAAATTTAGGCCATTCATATATCTAGCAGCCATCTGCTCATTATTTTCTTGGTTCTCTATGCGCATGGATAGCTTGTAGAATTCATTTGTATAGTCTTGCACTGAAGACAAGTTTTGCTTCAAATTCTGAAACCTCTGAAAGAGAGTTTGTGAATAATCCATGGGTAAGAATTTTTCTTTGAGATTTTTCTGCATCTTGCTCCATGTCTTAATATTTTCCTTTTCCTTTCTAGTTTGTTCCTTCTGGAGGTGATCCTACCATATCATTGCATGTCTTTTTAATTTTGTGCATGCAAACTTCATCTTCTTTTCTTCTGTCATAGGCTTCTATTCAAAAAATTTACCCATCTCATTCAGCCAGTCTATAAATTCTTTTGGCTTAAGACTACCAGCATAGTCTAAATCATCAATCTTGATTGATTCACTTCTTTCTTCTAAAGCCCTGAGAACTCTATCTTCATAGTTCATTTCTTCCATCCTTTCTTCTATATTTTCTTCATTTTGGTCAGCACCTCCTTGGTTTCCCTCTTCATCAGATTCATTCCCTCTTTGTATTCCTTGATTATCTAGTCACTCATTGAATCTTTCAATCTGCCTCTGCATATCCAACATTAACTCTAGCTCACAAATCTGCCTGTAAAATTTCAGCCAAAACCCACATCCGAGTCAAAAGTTATGACCTCTAGAAGTTGTTGCATCAATATTTCTCCCTTTGTGCCATCATTTAGAGAGAATCCAATCATGGAGGTTGTAGGAGATGTGATAAAATAAGTACAATTTTCAAAGTCTTTCTATGGTGCTATGCCAATCCAGAAGAAACCTCCTGAGAAAGTGAGTGAGAAGGAAGAAGCTAGTGAGATGAAGTATGAGAAATAAAGAGACCTTGAAGAGAAACCAAATGACAATATAGAGGAAGAGAAAGATCCATGTATTTTTCAGCCCTCTGCAACTCTCTTATCAACACCGCCATTGGGGAAATCAGCGCAACAATCTCCATTAAATGAAGAACCACATAAGCACTCACAAAGGCAAAATGTTCAAGGTATCGAAAAGTTTATTGGAGTTTCGAATACAGTTGTGAAAAATGATATGCAAAAGATAGATTTTCCATTCTTTTGTGAAGAAAATCCTCTTATTCATGAGAAACCTTTTGACTATGTATTTATTTTTCCACCCATCCCTTACTTTTTTCACATTGATGTGGTAAATATTACACTGCTTTTGTTGTTTGTCTCTATACAAAATCTGCATCCACTTTACCAAGAGTTAGTTCGGAAAGGCTCATACTTTCTTCAGCCTATAAATGGCCACATTTAGCTTTTTGTCTTTCCTCACTTCCATTGCAAATAATCCATTTTACTTTTAGATTTTGACGTGCCCTTTTTTTTTTTGTTAAGTGTGTTTTTGTCTTCAAATAGGGTTACAACCTCTATTTTTATCCCAATTAATGTGACTATCATTGATAGTTTTGACAATGATGTATTATTTTATTCATGTCATCCACACCCAGAATTATTTTGGAAATCACTCCGGTGAGGATTTACAAAATTAGTTTGCAAAAACATGTCCACAAATCAGATAGATCCAATGATTGAATTGAAAATTATGCTCACCACACCAAGACAAATTTTTCTGTTCAAGCAGATTGAGAAAATATGTTTTTATAGGCTTCTTCCACATAGTCATCATAATCATATTTATATTGATCAGCCAAGGCTTCACCACCTTCTCTAATCAAAAGATTCTCCATGGACTAAAGTTGAACATGAAGATTTGGATGGTGGAGGATTTTCATTGGAAGAGAAATTGGGAAATATTTCTGCTGAAAGTTATGTTTGCCTTCTGGTTTCTATTTTTCATAATTGTGCAAATTCATTTAGTACACGGATTAGAGATCAATAAGGTAATAGAGTGGATAATTAGAGTACAATAAGATTTCTTTCCACATTCAATGAAATAAATACAAGAATTTATTAAATGGCGACTCTATGGCCCAATGGATGAGGCACTGAAGAGCTCCAGAGATTCTGAGGTTCCCTGCATCTTGGCACAGAATGCACTCCTAGACAGAGCCAATGTTACCACATGTTTTAAAATTAAGGTAGCATGTAAATTTTTTTTATAAATTAATTTGCATGTTTATATTTAATTCTTGAAACAATTAAGTATTATTATTATGAAAATTAATTAAATGTGAAGCTACCAAATTTTAACTCTACACATAATTAATTCTTTAATGAATTAATTATAATTGTAATGTGTGAATTTTACTTCATACAAGATTAGATGTAAGTTAAAATAAATTACATGCAAATTAATTATTTTAAGAATTAATCACTACAATGTAACTATGTAAGATTCCCGTGAAATGGAGTTATAAGTGGGGTGAGAAGAAGTTACGGGTAGTTACCCAACTACTTGGATGTGATTACTTTAAAAGGGAAATAATTTTGATTGTAAAGGGGTTCGCTCCTCTATGGGAAAGATTGTAACCAAAATAATTTTATGAAAAGTGAAAATAATTGATGGATTTCCTTATGAAATTATTTCTTTGAAGTAGTCTATGTGCTATGACAGGGGAAATGACCCGTGTGTCACTTTTAGAGGAATATTGATGAACTGTGTTTTTATCAATATTTGAAATTGTTTTGTTGAAGATTATTAAATTATTCATTTCAATTTCTATTATTATTTATGCCAAAAATTATTAATAGTTTGTGTGCCATTAGTAAGTTATTTTGCTGGTTGTAATTATTTAATTTCTTGGAGAGGAGAAATTAAATCAAATATATGTTTACATATTGAGGGAGCTGCCCCTTTAAGCAGAGGAAAATCATTCTTTCGTAATGATTTATCCAATGTTAGTAAAGATTTATCATTAATCATTGGGCAATGTGTGAGGAAAGCACAGTGGCAATTTCATTTACTAACAGAACCTTATCTTATATATAAGATTGGTTTAATATGAAATACTCTCATTTTTTTTTCCAAAATAGAAACTTAAGTTATACAAGATCTGTTTATCAATATATAAGTTATAAATATATAATATTATTCTTATATTAATATCTTGCAAACAAAGAGCTATAAGAAATGCACAAACGATATCTTGGACTTGTCCACTTAATCCTTTTTCCATATCCATATGGTCTTGTTTCTCAACTAGGTATGTTTTTGAGACATAATTTTTAGAATTCTAAAAATAATTATGTCAAAGGACTTATTGACTATTTTAATGCTCTTTCGACCAAGATTTGAGAAATATATGGACATAATAATTCTTAATGTCATTCCTAGATGACCCTATCTTAGACTATATTGTACCTCACTTTTATAGATTCTTTGTTAGCTATTAAAAATTTTCATCTTTTAAGTCATTTTGAGTATTTTAGATTATTTCTTGGAAGGATTTTTTTATTTTGGTGGCTAATTTTTGCTAGGGTCTTCAAACAATTTATTAATTATACTAGGAAGGTTATAATTTTTGTTGAGGGTTTCATGTTAATGGACTCAAACAATATACCATATATAAGGATATTATTTTATACCTCTTGATTTTTTAGATCACCTTGCGCCTCCTAGGATTTTAATTCTATAGAAAGCCTTGCACATTGGATAATGATGATGAGGATTTTTTTCCTAATTATCTAAGTCTATTTTTAGAGAGATGCTTTTTGTCCTATCTCCTTCATTAATTCCTAGTGCGAATTAATTTATTAACACTCCCCTTATTCCTATCATTATTTTTGTAATGATTCATCTTTCAATTATTCAATTTAGCGGAAGAATTTTCATATATATATATATATATATATATATATATATATAGTCTTCTAAGAAATAAGCCAAAATACTAAAAATGACTTAAAAGATAAAAATATTAAATCTAGCAAAGAATCTACAAAAGCACATGAATTTTTTCCAACGTTAGACAATACCTATACAATTCCCATAAGAAGTTCAAAATTAAACACTGGGTATGATATATATGACTTTCTAGAAAATTGTGAGTGAGTATAAGATTCAAATTGAAATAGTAGACACTTATAGAAAAATATAGAAATATTATCCTAACTAATTTATAATTTTATTTAAGTATACAAGGTCGGATTGGACAATTGCATGGAAACCACCAAATCGGCAGGGCTATAATATAGATGGGGCATATGAATGGGCTAGTGGGGCCAGTACACATATTGGGTCCCATACCCAGTGTCCAACTTACATATTTAAAGTAATTTGCATGATGATAATCAAAGAGTACATAAATATTTAGGTCAAATATGTGAGTAATTTCATGAAAATTTTATGTATTGTAAGCCGGGGTAGATAAAACAGAGAGGTATTGTTTTGTATTATGGAAAGATTTAAGTTTTAGGACAATTTTATATGTAAAGTAATGTTCATCACAATATAATTGTACAAAAACATTTAGGTCAAGTATATGAAAAATATAATATTTTTTAAAAAAATTATTTATCAAGTAGAATTTTCAAAAATAAGAGAATTGTGGTAAAATTGAATAACAAAATATCAATACTTTACAAAGAAAAAATAACAGTCTTGTGGTTCTTTAAAATAACTTTAAACTCATAAATATGATTAGTTTGCTACTCAAAATATTTAGGTACAAAAGTATTTAGGCATTGTAAAAAGGTATTGTGTGTAAGATTTAGATTTGATGACAATTTTGTATAAAACAATTTTTGTGATGATAATTAATATAGAAATTAATTCAATTATGTAAATAATTTAGAAACAATTTATTGTGATATTGCTATCAGTATTCAACTATGTAGGTTTTTCAGTAAAATTCATTGACCTCTCAGGAAATCTCAACACTTCATCTCTATGAGCATCACCTAGATGTAATGAGTGTTAAGTGTTCCATTCATTCTCATGAAAGATGTGTTCATGTGATCCAATACTCATGAAACATGAGTCAATGAGTTTGACTAAAAAAATACACAATTGAATCCTGATAGAAATATCACAATTTGACTTGCTGTAAATTATCTTCTACTTAACAATTTTTTATTTATTTATCAAGAGAAAGTTGGGAAAATAAGAAAACAAGTGATAAAGGATCAAAATTATTCTTCAACCTTCTTAAAGAAAAAGAGGCCAGAGGTAAAATTGAGGAGATTTGGGTTGAGGGGTGTAAAATAGATGACCAACAGACTATTCTCTATACCTTTAAGCAATTCTACCAAGCACTTTTTACTTCTGCAAATAATGGCGCAGAGATGACAAATGTTAGGATCAAAATTAGTCAAGTGGTTCCCAATAAGGTTAGGGATGAGGACTCAATCCATCTCAGTAAACCTATCAGCTTAGAAGAAATCAATGGTGTCATAACCTAGATGGCACTTGATAAGGCCCCTGGGCTAGATGGACTCCCTCTAGAGTTTTACAACAAGAATATAGCCTAGATTGGCCAAGACCTCTTAGAGGTTTATAGAGAAGCCTTTATTCATGGAACATTGGGAAGAGATAATAATAGTGGACTTATTAAAATCATCCCTAAAGAGGATGATAAGTCCTTGATTAAGAACTTGAGACCTATCACACTACTTAATGTATCATATAAGATCTTGCCCTAAATCTTGGCAATCAGACTTAAAAATGTGCTCCCGAGAATTGTTGATTACAACCAAACTGGGTTTGCGAAAGGTAGATACATACTAGAAAACTTTGTGACATGCTGGAAATCCATGGAATAGTCTAGAGAAACTAATCAATAGACCTGTATGCTACTTCTTAACTATGAGAAAGCTTATAAAAGAATAGCATGCGACTTCAAATATATGATGATGACTATTCTAGGCATACCCAATGATTTTGTTAAAATGGTCTAAACTTTAATGACTGGCACCCTATCAAGGGTTGAAGTGAATAGTGTGAGATATGAAAGCTTTGAATTGACCAGATCCATAATGCAAGGATGCCCACTCGCCTCTGCCCTCTTTGTGATAGCTGCTAAATCAGATATCTGCTAAAGCAATTGGATATTTGATTTCAAATGACTCAATACTACGAAGAGATAGGGATGTCCAAATACCTGAGGATAAGGAGATATCCAACATACAATTTTTAGATGATACAACCTTATTATTAAGGCTGGAGGTAGAGAATCTAACCTTCTTTTTGGATAAGATCAATTTATTCTGCATAGCCTCAGGGAGAAATATCTCATTAGATAAATCCATTTTTCTAGGATGGACAACAGAGCCCCCTAGATGGCTTTCTCATTGGAACCTTAGATGGGAAGGAACAAACTACTAGGTCAAATATCTTGGCATCCCATTCTCTACTAACCCAAATTTAAAATCTATGTTGGAGTGGGTCAAGAATAGAGTGGAGAAGAAATTAGGGAAGTGGGATAGTCAGTACCTCTCCATGGATGGAAGAGTTCAAGTGTGCCAGAAAATCCTGTCTTCCTATTCAATTTATTACTCCTCGGCTTGGCTTTTCTGCCACTGCCAGTTTAACAACCTATTAGTATTTTTTCATGATTATATCAAGGAAAATACTAATTAATGAGGATCAAATATTCCTCCTTCACTTCGAGCTTAGAGGCTCAGGCGGGTTTACCTTAAGGATTCACTTCTTCAAGGAATCAACAACAATATTTGTGTTCTACAACACAAATCATTTAATCATTTAAGCTCTTCAACATAAATTAAAGGTTATTTAGAATTTAAAATGTTTGATAGTGATCACTACTATTCAAATCCATACCAATGCCTAATCCAGGGAAAAGAGTCAAATGAATACACATCTATAAAAACCTTTTAATAAAAACACTGTTAGAATCCAAATTAGTTGCCTTGAAAATTATTCTTTTCATCCCCACACCTAGACATCAAAGTCTTGTATAAGCCCTAAATCCCCTAAAACAATCCTCAAGATTTACCCTTCCCTTGAAAGAAACTTAAGAATAATTTCTCATCTACCTTGGAAACAATATATTAAACTTGCCTTACAAATTCAACACACAAGAAATCATATATGAACACATGAAGACATCACTAGATATGCAACAGGAACTCCACTGTATTTTATTAAAATCTCTCTAGTATAAATACATTCAAAGTAACAAAAGCTTTAAAACTAGACCAAAATCAGAAATCTACCTAGCAGGTCTATATTCACCATCCTTGGAACCTTGAAAATCTGGAGATTTTCTCTTAGAATTTGGAGCCTCCCATAAAATTGGAACCCCTGTACAATGAAGAAGAAAACATAATATAGAGAGAGACAAGCATATATCTTCTCAAAATCGCCACCTGTCCTCCCTCCATAATATCTCTGCAAAAATATTCTCCCTTCAACTGTCTTTGATCTGTAATCACCCTTATTTAAAAAACTTGATTCTGCACTCAAATGGATTAAAAAAATAAAATATTTATCCTAGGACCTTTCCAATAGTGTATTACACTTGTCATTTCTGAAAATATCTGACCACTTAACCTTCAAAACAAATTTCTTTCCTCTGCACATTTAGTTGAAATTTTTTAATCTACATATCATCATAGTTTGAACTATTGATGAAAATCTGCATTTTACCCTTCCTTTCTACACAGAAGCGACCAGACTATGCCACGTGTCACAACCTGACTAGCTTTTCTTTACCACCAGGACTGCACTACTAACCACTAGGAGTTATGTTGCACACTCGCAACACTACCTGCCAACATCTCTTAACCATCACGACTATACAACTAACCACCAGTTGCACACTCACCGATTAACTTCTTGATTGCTTTCTTGCCTCGCGACTGTGCAACTAACCATTGTCGCACACTCGTCGGTTAAGCACCTAAATACCTCCTTGTCTCATGACTGTAGAAAAATGCACCACTTGGCACCCTCAGGCCCCATAATCTGTCTCACACCGCGACGTGTCAGCATCTCGCGTGGGCATTACCTAAGATCTCTCCTTACCACTATGAGTGTGCGAAAAGCTGCCACCTGTCACACTTATCAATTGCGTAAGGTTTGCCAAAATTTGTTTGTCACTGAAGTCACCTCTTCCTAGGCATGCACATCGAGGCACCTCCTCCGTGAATCACAAAGAGCCTTTGGGCTTCTTTATATTACAATGTAAGCACTTTAGCATTTAAACATTGTTGTAGTTCTTCACCCCACCAATGTGGGATATTATTTTTGAATCTTTTACAATCTTTCCTATCTTTCCTGTCAAAAACATGTTTGTAATTACTCCAGTGAGAATAGCATTCCATTGGCTGAGTGCGCCCACCAATAAGCCTCTTGGATTTTTCTTCAAACTACAATGTGATTGAAAGCACATTTAAATACAAAAAACAACCGTCCCCCAGACAAGTGGGACTATCATTACCTTCTTTCATTTAATTGCGCAACTCTGATGGTTTTTAACCCCTGCCAAATGCATTGGTTGAAAGTCTTTTTGCTTTACTTGCATCATGCATAGGATTTTAGTATGTTTATGTCTGCCAATGGCATTGGTTTGAAATGCCAATTGCATTTACATGAAATTTTTTAAATGTTTTTTCCATGTTTAACTGTACGCAGCCTCCTCTAATTAGAATCTGCACTGACTTTTCAAACATTGTGCAAGTTATGTTAGTCCATTATATTTGCTTTGGGATTTTTTAAACATCTTTCCAAAATTAAAGCACAGACCTCCTCCATCAATCCCCTGTGCAGGCTTCCTCTAATCATTTAACATGCCTCCTTCATTATGCTATACAACTCCTTATATATTCCCTGCGCAGGGTCTCCTCCTTTCTGCATTGCACAGGGTATCCTCCAAACATTGCACAATCCATTCCAAACAAAACACAGACTTCTGACCAATGACTCCTGCGTAGCCATTCAATAAGTATATCAATGTGCAGACTTCCTCAAATGAAATATTGTGCAACATTTGTGCTGGCAGCTAGCACAACTTGGAAGTATTTGGTTTAATGGTTGTCGAATTTGGTTTTACACCTGCCAAATTGCATTCCTTGAAATATTTTCATGAAAGACCCCAAACCATGCGCAATCATTTCACCTGTCAATATGCATTTACTCTAAATATTTGAAAGTGTTTGTTCAAAATTTCAATCTATGTGCTGCTTGGCACATATTTCATTTTCTTGGAGTTTCTACAGACCACCTTACATCTGTGCTCCAGGCCAAAAGAGAAGGGGAAATGCTTATATTAAAATCTATGTCACATGCAAACCATGTAAGTGCGGCATTAATAAGATCATATTTTGCTAAGGCATTTTGAAAGTAGTTCACATGTCTAAACATGCTAATATATTGGAACAACTCCCATCTTATCAGTATCCAAAAGTACTGACTGCAACTCTCATCCTTTCGAACTAGACCTAGTGGAGAAAGGCTCAACTCATAATATGCACATATGATACTCTTAATGTCATGAAAACTGAAACATGTAGTTACTTCCAATATGTGGATATAGGTGCCAAATGGATTTGTAAGATACTCTTAGATCATTAAGTTACTAATGCACAAACTCACATGTGTTTGGCTTGTTCTACAGATGTAAACTCCAAATACAAAATTTTTGCATTTCATATTGATTTAGTAAAAATACTAAATGGATTCGTGAGGCCTTAAATTTTTGCTCATAAGTCCATCATAATGTTGTGAGTATGGATCAACCATCATCTTGATATGGACATCAACTGGTCACAAACTATGCATCTTTGAGAATGACTACTCTGAAGCCTCTAAAAATGGAGATGTAAATACATAGGAAACTAACTTCAGATTTAGCTCGGCACAAAAATCAAACCATGTCTTGGGATCCTATCACTTGGCAAACAAATTCATTCATCTATAATGAGCATTCATGAAAAAGAACTTTATCTTATTTAACTCCATGTGCGAGATATAGTCGATCAAATCTGACAATTCTAAAAAACTATGTAGATGCAGATGTAAAAACAAAATAAACTTCATTTGGATTAGCCTTTGCAAAAATAGAAACCCATCCCTTGAGGCCCAACCCTTGATCCTAGTAGTAGATTTACATACAAGGAGTGCAAAGAAACAAACCTCATCTCAAAAAAATCATATGATACAAAGTTACAAACCTCCGAAGATGACTGTGTTAGCACTATATTTTGAAATATTTCATATTTCAAAAGTGGTCTTTTCCTAAGTTATTCTGGTAAAGTTGTGGCTTTTCATGAGAAAAAAGTAATAAAATACACTTAGTCTTTTAATTTTTCACCCTTTATGTTCAGTTGCGTAGTCGCCCTTTCTTTGTTAAACAGTTAATTAACCATGCGAGTAAGTGAGTGGATGGGTTGTTATGTAGTTGTGCAATCACGGTAGTCTTGAAAAATTTTAATCTGACTACGCGAGTGAGTGATGTTGTTATAAGAAACATTTTAAAGTTGGTTATCACTCACTCACCATGTATGTTTACTTAACATCTTTTTGTCTTGCTAGTAAGCGACCAAAGGAAAATTTTATGTTGTTTCTCACTCGCTAAAGTAACTCAACCAAGGTTATTTGTTGCATGAGTGAACGACGCAGTCTGTATTACATTTTATCTATTGTTATCGCTCGCTCATTCAGGAAATTAACTTAAAGTTTTTAAGCTCGCAATTAGGCGACCAAGGAGGTTGTTATGTTATCACTCACTAGCCAATGGTTTGCGGTTAACATTTTGGGGTCCACGAGTGAGCGAGCAAGGAAATTTTCGTGCCATCGCTCACTCACTAAGGTTTGGCAGTTAACATTTTGGGGTCTGCGAGTGAATAATGCAGCTTATGACATGCTTCAATTAAGGTTATTGCTCACTCGTGATGGTTAAAGATCAAGTCACATTCATGTAGCGAGTGCGTGACTACATAAAAATCCAAACATGTTTAGTTGTCGCTCACTCACGTGGGTTCAAAGATGACAAAATAACATGTTGTGAGTGCACGACTTGAGATTTAGGTGAAATCAGTGGCTATCGTTCACTCACCAGATGATCATGATCTTGGAGGAAGATGAATTGCGAGTGCGCGATTAAATGAAAAAGGAGGACTTATCACTCACTCGCGAAGAAGGTTTTTGAATTTCTGGTTGGTGTTGTGAGTGCATGAAAATATTCCATGTCTCTCATTCCAAGGTTTTGAATGTCAAAAGGAAGGAAAATGCATACTCTATTTCAATAAGGATACTCAAGTTCGAATTAATGGTAGTATAAGTTGCAGACGCCAACGGTGTGATTCTGCAAGTGTAAGAAAATAGAAGTGAATTGGACAACAACTGGATGTGATAGGTTATAAATGTAGTTGATTGTTCCTAGATTATGTACAATTTTCTTTCTACTTTCATGAAATTCTGAGAAAATAGGAATGCCTAGTTTCTGAGATAATTTTTGAGAAGGAAAGATGAGTTAAGCTACTTCAAGCGCAGCTTCAAAGGGGTATGGAAAGAAATCCGCTGCAAGGAAGAAATATACTGACGAATTTTCAGAGTTATTACCCAGAACTTCTAGTGCAAATAGTGTAAATTAGATGGAATGGAAAGACAGATGGTGTAAATGCAAAAATCCAGTCACTTAGAACTACTCTGGTAACACTATGTTTCATTATTTTCTGGAATAATAGGGTTAAGTCATTCCCTACATGCAATCCCTGGAACATGAACATGGCCAAATTGATTGTGCATGATGTATTTTGTTGATGTGGACTTAATTAAAGAATTAGCTAAAAGCTATTGTCCTGTGGATAGAGTATTTAGGAAGAGAAACAAGGAAGTCCTAGTAGCCATAGACAGAAGAACTATTGTAGAGGTTTTCAAAATTTCTGGTGCAATATGTACTGAGATTGATCTGGAAAAAATAAAAGCTGAATATGAGAAGTGAGAGAACTTGATAAAGAGACATGAAATGCCAATATATATGACTAGGGTGGACCAAACTTTGGTTGTAGTTCTAGATAACATAAAACCACCATTTGACTTGTCATTTTTTCATAATTACATAAAGTGCACGGTGTATGGATTGAGTAAGGTTTTACACTTTGATGGAGATTCAAATGCTCCTGCTAACCTATTAATGATGGCCATGGACATTCATCATCCAGAGGTTAATCATGATTATTATTATGTGGGTTATGTCGTTGAAGCCATACATACGGCATTGGTGGAGATACAACAAGGTGTTCCTGTGCCTACTTTCAAATACTACTCACACTTGATGTTTCTGATTCTTTACTACAATAAGGCATCCATGGATAAAGAATTAGAATTATATGACTCAGAATATGGGATTGAGATGCCAATTCAAAGATGGACTCAGCTATGGGATAGTTCTTCATCACATTCTTCTTTTGTCTATTTTCAAAATTGGATTGTTCCTCCAATTTTTGATATGTTGGGAGTTAAAAGGGAAAGATTGTCCTTCAATGTTAGAAGGTTATTGAGACATTGGAATTTTATTCAAGATCAGTCGATCAGCCACAATTGGGGTGATTTGTTTCCATTTTGATAAATTCATTTTTATTAGGGTTTATGGATGCTCACAGCCACCACATATTCTCCCCAAATTTGTCCCACTCAGAATTGTTTTCCTAGTATTCATTTGGAAAATCACTTGGGTAGATAAAGAGCTTTTAGAAGGACATAGGAAGGGTACTTTCATCCCTATATTATGGGTGGCATTTGATTTTTCTATAGGCAAAATGTATTTTGAGAAAATTAATGGTTTTTTGAAGCAATATAGAATGTCAACTACAGTATCACGGTTATGTGACCCAAAAAGATTCATTATGATAGCTTTGAAAGATATGCAAATGTGAGGGACCATGAGGGTCTAGATGATGAAGACATTGTGACGAATAAGATGGACATAACTGAGGTTCAGGAGAGGAGAAGAAAATGGAAAGATCTTAGGAGAGTAGAAGCTAAATGGAAAGAATCAGACAGTATATTCTCTAGATTCTTTCCTAATACTCCCTATCTCCAAAGAATTGAAAAAATGCTAGAATATTATGAAAATCTGATGGCGCAAGTGCCAAAATTTAATATGAAGATGTACAATCCCAAGGATCCCTAGCAACATTGGCCTTGCATAACAAAGAATAGTTAGAACAATGGGAAGAAGATGAAGAGCCTGGGGAAGAGGCCACTTCTACTAAATAGCCACCTAATAAAAAGCCGAAAATGGAAGACAAGGCTGTTGAAATGAGAAAAAGCATGGCTAAAGTTGTTGTATAAGAACATGGAAAATACTTCATAATAATTAGAACCCAATTTCATACAACCCCACGAGATGAAGGGCATGGAGAAAATGAAATGATTTTGAGTACAGAGATGGATGAAAGAATGATGATGGCAAGTGAATTCATGAAGGATGATGATTTTGTCAAATTAGATGAGTTCAAAATTTTTCTAATAAAAATGAAATAGAGGGAGTTAAGGAAATATTTAATAAAAGAGGAAGGAGAAGAAGAGAAAAATGAGAATATTGTAAAGACACTAGAAGAGTATGACCCTGAGAGCGAATTGATCACTATTAAACAGGCTAGGTTCTTTGTACAGAATAGTGGGATATTATTGATTCCTAATTGGGACTTGCAGTCTACTTTCATTATTGACCATATCAGAAGGTAGGAGAATACCATGTTTAACTTTGAATTTGAAATAAATGATGTACTGAGAGGATCAGGTTTTGATCCCAAGTCTAAGACTTTGACCATTTGGTCCCTTTCCCCTGCTACACAGAAACCTCTCATTTTGAACATAAGAGAAGAAAAGAAGGCAGATAGGATGATATAGAATTTGCAAAATACCAGTGACATAGAAATTGCTCATTTAATGATCCAAGTTTCATTTACAAACTTGGCTAAAATAGAAGATTTTCCGAATAAATATGAACAAAATTCCAGTCAAATGATTGTATTGGCTAAAAAACATGAGGAAGTTATGATACATAATAATGCCTTGGAAGAGCAAGTAGAGGAGCTGAAGAAAGAACTAGAGGAAAAATAGACAAGGGAAATCCCCCAGGTGGCTATGAAAGGCAGGGTAGATGTATCTACAGAGACCCAGGGTGATCTAGCAGAAGATGAAGGCAAGATAAAGGATCCCTTGAAAGAACAAAGTGACACTATTTTTCTTATAGTCCTTTCCATACTACAACACCGGGTGCGTGTTTTAAAACAAAATACTTCACTAGTGCATGTAATGCATGAGTCACTACAGGATGCTTGCAAAACTGCTGCTGAGGCAATGGTATTTCTTGAGTCTACTTTTAGAACCTGGTCAGGAAATATTAGAGTGATGGACAAATTGAATATTACAATGCTATCTAGTGATGAATTCCCTGCTAAGATCTCAGAGACCACTGAAATGATAAAAGAGATGAATACTTCCTATGCTTTCTTCAATGGGAAGCATTAGTTGATGAGTAATAAATTTTAGTTTTTTGGTAACCAATGCCCTGCACTTATCCCTAAAATTTATCATGATGATAATTTTTTAAAGACATAACCAAAATGCAATAAATAATTTGATGAAAATTGGAAGGCTAATGATGTGAATAAACACTTGGAAAATATATAGATGTGGTTACTGCAATGATTTGATTGACAACCTATTTAAGGTTGAGGTGGACATGACTAAGTTTGTTGTTGAGGTGAAGATGATCTTATATTCTAGGTGGACAGAATCCTTGGTGAAGTTAGAACAAGAAAAATATTTTGGTTGGCCCACTGACAAGGAGGTGAACATGTGGGAGGCTAAGTTGAAAGGATGAGCAGATATCTTCAAAGAAACAACAACTTCTGTTTGGATTTGGAGTTCCTTTTGCCACCCTTTTTTGTTTGTGAAATGGTTATTTTGTTGTAATCAAGTTGTTGCAATATTTTGTAATATTCCCATGTAGTCCAAAGCTTGTTGCATCCTTACTTATAAAGGATTCCAAGACTACTAGGTAAAGGATAGTCTATTTCTTTTGGAGTACAATAGTATTGTATAAAATCTGGTTTGGGACCAATAATTTGATAAGGTTTTTGAAGTATATTTTTGAATATAATAGCTTTACTTTGATATTAATACAAATACAAATTCATCAGCAGATTCTAAACTTTGACGAGTAATTGGCTTTATTGTTGTATTCCCAGTATTGCTTAAATTAAGTAATTAAGGATTATTCAATTTATATGCTTATCAGGAAGATTATGAAGTCTTTTTAGGGTTTCTCTCAAGGAGAGAATAAATTATCTTAGGATTATTTCGGTGAAACTTGGGGTTTGTAATGAATTTGATGATTGTCTCAAACATGTTTGAGGGTTGATATATAAGGTATATCTATTTTCAGTTCAGATCTGTAGGTGTTTCTGAGTTTATGTTAATGGAAAATGGTTATGAATGTTTAGAGTGATTCCATGTCCTATGATAAAGCACTCATCTATTGTTCATTTGGAGTGAATGACTACCATTACTAAATAGATCTTTGTTATTTTGTTCTATTTTGTCAAATAAATGTTATAGAAGTTAGGATATATAATTCCACTAAACACTTGCTGGAATGATGTGTGATTTGATTATTCCAAGTAAGAAAGGGTAAACCCACCTGAGTTTGTGGAACTCAAAGTGTAGAGGGTATAAAAACCATGTTTCTATTCTTCTTTTTCTTGCTTGATCAGTGTATGGGAAAATAGAGTGAGCTTATTACAAGTATTTTATGTATAAGCAAGAAAAGGAACTAACAAAAAATGGCAATTCTACTGGGGATTTCAAAGAAGAAATGTGTTTAAAGGTTAGTTTGAAAATCTTGTTTCATGTATGTTAAACCCTTGAAATCCAGTTTTGAAATCACAAGTTGTATGTTGTACCTCATTATCATATTCTTTACTGTCATTTTCAAAGTGAAGTCTCATTGTTTTTATTCCCAACAAGGTTTGGGTGGTAACTCTGAGTAATTGGTTATAGTGTTTCTAAGGGGGACATTAGCAGATCAAGTGTTGTGGGATTTCATTTTATGTAGGATGAGGAATACAAAGGCATACATAAAGCAACACCCTGAAGCTTTATTATAGGGTGATGTTCCTAAAGATCCTAGAAGAAATTATTCTAGGAAGGGAGAATCTCATAGTAATTCTTCCTAGAAACCTAGGTCTATCGGTCCAAGTCAGCCCCTAGGTACTATCCCAAAGAAAGATATTACTATACCCTTGAATTCTGAATCTAGCACCATGAGTTATTTTGATGATTTGTTTGGTGCCTTTGCACCAGAAAGTGTATCACAAAAATAGGGGGTAACACTAGTCCTATGCATGGGAAATTCTTCTCCAACTTCATTATATATCCCTTATGAGTGAGTGACAGATAAAAGGGAGGATGATTTGTTGAATATATATGATTCCTCAAGTTCTTATATAGAAGAAGTCCTTAGGGACAATGACCTTTTGAAGAAAGAATTAAAAGAACAAATGCTTATCAAGAGGATAAATGATAAAAGTAGAGAAGAGAAGGTTATAAATGTTATTACTGAGAAAGAAGGTTTGAAGAAAAGGGTTTCCCAATTGAAATTGGAAAATCAGGTTTCAAAAGAGGGATTCCATGGTTTAAATAAGGAACTTTTTGGTTATGTGAATATCTTGAGAAAATAGTGCCAAGAGAGAGAACACTTGTTGAAGAAAAATGATCTTGAAAATAAGGGCACTGTATTGAGACATGTTCTTACTTAAGAAAATAAAAAACCTCCTAAGGTCCAGACCTCTTTACAAGACACACTAGCAACAAATGCTGGACAAACAAGTGTTGATAGAGGAAAACAAAAAATTACTGGCATACAATTTTTTGAACCTAAAATTGAAGAAGGAATATCTTAGAATCTTTTCTCACTTGATATGGAATTGGAAAGAGATAGGAAGTCCAAGGATGATATTTCTAAGTAGTTAGAAAAGGGAGGATTAGAAGTTGCCTCTACAGAAATGAGAAGAAATATTTCTTTCTTAAATTCCTCCACTCACACTAATTTGATAAGTAAGACTATTTCAGCTGATCAAGGCATGCCTGGGTCTACTTCCAAGATTAAAAAACTAATGTTAATGCAAATTCCCAGATATTGGGTGCAACTCAAGGCCTTGCAACACATTCAAGAGGAAGTGAAATAGGTGGTACTATTGGTCATCAAAATGTAGGCATTGGTAGTAGTGGCCCTAACCTTGGCACACATTTTCAAAGAAGGCCTATTTATTTGGAGAGATATAGGCAACTAGTTTTTGATGGTATCTCAGGCCAACCAAATGTTATCCCTAATGAGGTTAGAGATAAGATCCCCAAATTTAGTGGAAATAATGCTATAATAGGTGAAGAGCATCTAAAAGTATTCACTAATAAGATGAATGATTATGAAATTGAAAATGAGGATGTCGTGATGAAATTATTTGTGCAGTCGTTAATTAAGGATGCAAGAGATTGGTACCGGGGATCGCCTGATAATAGTATCTATTCATGGGATGATTTTGTTAGATGTTTCAAAGAGAAATATGGTGATAATAAATTCTGGTTTCATGTTGAATGAATTCAACAACATGAATATGTTTCCAAATGAGAGGATAACCAAGTTCAACATAAGCTTTCAGAAGGCTATGTATAAACTATTCCAAGTATTGAGATTGGACAAGAATGTTTTCCTCACCACATATTGCAATGCTTTGGATGGAAAGACAAATTACTTGTTGAGGTATAAAGATCCTCATACCATGAGGGATGCTTATAAATTGGCCATAAACATAGAGAGTAATAGGAGATCTTTTGGAAAGCTTGGAAAGAGGGATGATACTAGACTCTGGAAAGAGTCAAAAGGATAGTCTACTAAGAATCCAAAAGAGGAAGATAGGATGGATGCATTGGTAAATGTGGTGAAATAACTTTCTGCTAAGGTTGATGAAAATGAAAAGGGCTTTTAAAATAATAGACAACAATATCAATGGCAAGAGAAGTCTTATAGGTTGTAGGACTTTCCTTACAAGACTAATTGGAAATATGGTAAGCCTGTGCCAGAGGAATCAATTGATGCCAAGAATAGAGATGTGCCTGATCCACTAAAAAATAAGAATACACATAATGTAGAAAATAATCCCTCGTGTATGGCTTGAAATATGCCTCATTCCCCTTTTCAATGTGCAATGGCTCAAGTTTTGACAGAATCACATGACAATGTTGGTACACAAGAAGGCCAAAGTGATAAAAGGCCTTCAGTGAACATCTGTTGCATTTACTATTGAAGATGATATTGGTGAATCAGAAGACAAGTCAGAAGAAAATGTGTAATTCGTAATAAATGTTGCAAATACTAACTTAGAATGTGTTCAGCTTTGAAGGCCTAGTGATGAGGAGGTAAGATCTCTTACTATTGTTGTGCTGGCTCAGGCAAGAAGTTCATACCACCTTCAAAATAGACAAGTTGATCAAGGTAAAAGCTATCCTGGTTCACTATTTATCAGAGAAGTCTCAAATGAAGGATCTACACAAGATGTAGATTTAAAAAAAGACAAATAAAGAAGAATCTAAAGAGACTCCTATTAGGGGAGGTAAACTTGCCCCGACAAATAAGCAAAAGACAAGATAACCCAAGGGGAATAGAGGAAAAATTTATTTTGAAGCTGCTCTAAGTTTTCCAACTTTTGACATGAAACAAGATTTATCTCAAATGAAGGTGTCTGCCCCCTTAGTTGAGGTGTTGAAAATAAAAGAACACTGAGAAGTTTTTCTTTCAAATTTACCTGATACAAATGCTTTAAACTATGAGTCAAGAGAAAAGAAAGAAGAACAAAATGAATCCCAAATATGTGTTGGAAGTATAATCACCCAAGAGCCCTCCCAGATTTATCCTTTTTATGTAACATTTCTTGTAAAAAATATGTTATTCAAAAATTGTATGATAGATTCTGGGGCTGTTGCTAATGTGATGTCCTATAATGTGATGAAAGAATTGGGCTTAATAGGTGATACCTCTTTTGGTATATGTTATGCTATGGATAACATGGAAGTGTCAATCATTGAAACTCTGAAAGGAGTTGAGGTCAAGCTTGCTACATTCCCTGAGGTTATTTTTAGAATGGATAATTTTGTGATGGACACTCAACCTCACTATGGAATGTTGTGTTAACATCCTTCAGATGGTGAATTTGCCTAATACTATTGTGATAAATTTGAAGCTTGGGGCTTGGTCGCAAGAAGTTGAGTTTGAATGCCTCCCTTTTGTTTGTTTTTCCTGTAAGAAATTGGGCCATAGGCCCAAAGACTGCTCCTTCAAGAATCAAAAAGCAAAAACCATTCCTCTTAAGGAACCAAGGAAGATCTAGAAGGAGAAATCACAGGCTAACCCTAAATCTCCTAGCTCGACAAACTTAGTTATTTATTCAGGGAATGGCTTAGATTTAAGCCTGAACAGACCCCCCTTGGTGGCTACTAATCTTAGGACCAGTGAGGAGCTTCTCTTGTTGGAAGAAACAGAACCAGCAGACTCCTTTGAAGAAGGAGAAATAGTAGGTGACCTAGCAGGTATGGAAACTCTTTGTATTGAGAAATCTACTTCTCCTTGTGGTGTTATAATTGATATAGGTGTTAAATCTAAGGATAGAATCTTAAGCCCCCAAACTCCATGAATAAATAATAGCTAGGTAGACTCTCTTGAAGAATCTAACCCCTTTTATCCTGCCAAGAGGAACTATGGACTAAGTTATCTCACAGTAAAAAGAAACAAAATAGCTCAAATCTTGGGATGCCCCTAGGAGGTGTTGTTGCTAGAGATATGAGAGTGGATGTGGGCACCTCTAAACCTCCTAGGGGAAGACCTAAAAATATATTTACTCAAGAACAAGAAAGTAGACAAAGCATAGCGGATGGGAGAAAGAGAATCATCCAGGATTGTTCCCAAAAGTTATAAATGGAGATTATTTCATGGAACATTAGGGGTTTGAATATTCCTCACAAAAAGGATATTTTGAGAAATTTAGTTAGGGATCAGAAGCCAGACATCATCCTTATTCAAGAAACTAAAATGACTAGAGATAAAGTGGAAAAGTTAAAAATATTTAAAAACTGTGGTGTTGATGGTTGTAGTTCAGTGGGGGCCTCTGGAGGTACTGCCTCCTTTTGGAACCTCAATACAATTTCAGGGGAAATTATAAAATCATAAGGTGACATATCTTCTATTCAGTTCAATCATATAAGGGATGGTTTCACTTGGGTTCTATCAAATATTTATGTGCCCAACACTAAAACTGGCAGGGATAGATTTTGGTGTAGATTGGAATCTGAGAGAAGCAACTTTAAGAATGATAATTGGATGGTAGTTGGAGATTTTAACACCCCTCTTTTTGATTCTGAGAAACCTGGAGGTATTATGTCTTAGATTGACAGTGGGGTGGCTCTGATGGATTTTATAAACGATCAAGCTCTCTTGGATCTTGAACTCAGAGGAGACAGCTTTACCTGGTCTAATAGAAGAACTGGGGATAATTTGATCTAAGTTCGTCTAGATAGGACCCTACCTTCTACTGATTGGATTCTCCTATATGAATGCTCTCTGTCTACTCTTCCTTGGGTAGGTTCTGACCACTCTCATATCTCCATCCAGGAAAATCCTAATTCAGGTAAGAGAAATTATCTCTTCAGAATTGAGAAAATATGGATGCAGCACCCAAACATTGCTAAAAATATTGTTGACTGGTGGAACGTCCAAGTGGAAGGTACAACTATGTATAGATTTGTTCGAAAACTCAAAATAATTAAGAACAAAGTTAAGGTCTGGAACAAAGAAGAGTTTTGAGATATTTTTAAAATTAAAAGATTGATCCAAGCTGACCTCCAAGAGATCCAAAAAGCTATTGATCTGGAGGGTTTGACTGAGGAGAACAAAATTAAGGAAAACAAAATCCAAGATGATTATCATAACATTATATCTAAGGAGGTGGTGTTTTGGAGACAACATTCCAGAGCTCTTTGGCTCCATGCGGGGGATAAGAACACCCGATTCTTCCATCTGACTGGCCAGAAACATAAGGCTGCCAAAAGGATTGAGCATATAAATGGGCCTCATAGAAGGCTAAGCAAGGAGGAGGAAATCAAAAGAGAATTATCTGGTTATTTTTCTTCTCTTCTTAAAGCTGACCTTGACCTATCCGAGGATAATCAGTAGCTGCATCTAGATTTGATTCCATGTATCATGTCAAGAGAAGATAATAAAATGCTGAGTAAAATTTCATCGACTAAACAAATTAGGGCTGTGGTTTTCTCCTTTGAAGGAGAAAAATATCCTAGTCTGGAGGGGTTCCCTCCTTTTTTCTTCCAATCTTTCTGGGACATTGTGGAGAAAGACATATCGGACATTGTGAAAGAATTCTTTGGTTCTGGTTCCCTCTTGAGGGAAGTTAACTCTACTTTTTTTGTCTTTATTCCAAAGAGGCCAGGGGCGGATAATGTTGATAGCTTTAGACCCATTAGCTTGTGTAATACATTATATAAGATCATCTCCAAGGTCCTCATGGCTCATATTTTGAATATCCTTCCAGATATTATCTCCCCCTAGAAAAATGGTTTTATCCCAGGCCATCAAATTCTGGATTCAATCATTTATGTTCATGAGAACATTCACTCTCTAGAGGTCTCGAAAAAGGATGGTTTCCTAATGAAGGTCAACCTCTCAAAGGCCTATGATAGAGTGGATTGGAAATTCCTTTGCAAAGTTCTAACTTCCTTTGGCTTCTCTTTGAAAGTGGTTGGCCTTATTCAACACCTCATTGCTTCTCCTTCTATTTTGGTGCTGGTGAATGGTTTTTCCTCTAATCTATTTTTTCCCTCTAGAGGACTCCGCCAAGGGGACCCCATTTCCCCCATCCTCTTTTCCATCATGGCTGAAAGCCTGGGGTGAATGTTCTCTAAAGGGGTCCTGGAGGGTTCGATTCAGGGGCTTCTCCCTTCATCCTCTTGTCCTCCTAGCTCCCACGAGAAGTTTGTGGATGATACAATACTCATGGGATCCTCCTCTATTAAAGAAGCTAAAGCAATCAAGAAGGCCCTAGATACTTATTCCTTGGCTATTGGTAAACTTATTAACTGGCACAAAAGTTACCTCTTTTTTGTCAACACTCCCCCTGGGCATCAACAGTGAATGGTAGTTATCCTTGGTTGTACTATTGCAAACTTACCCTCCAGCTATTTGGGTCTCCCAATGACTCTGAAACCTCCAAATTCTTTCTGGAATGCGATTGTGGAAAAGTTCAACAAAAAACTTGCTAGATGGAAAGGTACCCTCCTCAGCAATGCTGGGAAAGTCCTTCTGCTCAAGACTTCCCTCCAAAATCTCCTTGTTTATGCATTGAGCCTCTTCAAAATCCCTTCCAAGATTGCAACTATTATTGAGAAGATCCAGAAAAAATTCTTGTGGTCTGGAACGGAAGAGAAAAATAGAATCCACCTGGTGGCTTGGGAGAAACTGTGTAAGCCTATTAAACATGGGGGCCTAGGTATTAGAAAAATTAAGGACATTAATATTTCTCTCCTAGCTAAGCAGTGCTAGAGAATTTTTGGAGAAGAAAAAGGCCAGAATAAAATCCTTAAGTCTAAATATCTATTTGCCACTCACACTGTCGAAACTTTCTTATCCTCTTCTATCCCTATTCAGGGATTTGTGATTTGGAACAACATCTTGAAAGCTAGGCATCTTGCTGCTAAAGGAGCTAGGTGGAAAGTGGGCAATGGGAAGAAAATCAATTTCTGGGAGGATCCTTGGTTTAAGGAAAAACCTCTCATCCAGCACCCCAAAATGACTCATTTTGCGGAGATCTGTACCCTTGAAATTGGGTGTAAAGTTGTTGATTACTGGAAAGAAAACAAATAGGTCAACTTGAGTATCATAAACCCTCTTTTGAACTTTATTAACCTAGATCTTGCCCCCTGGGTTATTAGAGTTAATTGTGAAGATGAACTTGTTTGGGCTCCTAATTCAAATGGTAAATTCTTAGTGGCCTCTACTTACTCGATGATCTCCCCCCTTGGTGAGGAGCCCAACTGGGCTAAGGTTTGGTACCCTTCCCTGATTTTCAAAATTAACTTCTTTTTCTGGCTTTTTATACAGGACAAAATCCTTACTACTGAGAACCTGACCAAAAGAGGTTGGATGATCCCCAACAGATGTTACCTTTGTATGAAAGATGCTAAGTAATCATCTCATCTCCTGCTTCATTGTCAATTCTCAAGGGATGTCTGGAGGGTTGTGTTACAGCATTGGAAAGTTAGCTGGGGGTTCCCTAATACTATTAAAGACTACCTAGACCAATGGAGATCTCCCACCCCTCACCTATTGGGAAGATTTGTGTGGAATTTTACTACCCCTCATGTCATATGGAGGATCTGGAAAGAAAGAAATGATAGTATTTTCAGAGGCAACACCTCCACTCCCTTATTGGTCGGATCCAAAATTATTAGAAGCATTATTGAAAATACTAAAATTTCTTGTGATCTAAAACTGAAATTAATGGAAGGAAACCCAAATAAGGATGTTATTGAGCACTTGAACTTTGATTCTAAGCTAAAGACCTCTCCTTCTTCCCGCGAGTCTGCTGTCTGGAGCTCCCCTCTGCCTGGATGACATAAAGTAAATTTCGATGGAGCGGCTAAAGGAAATCATGGCATTGCTGGATGCAGGTGTATTGTTAGACATTCTAAAGGTAGATTTCTTACTACTTTTGCAATCCCTATTGGTTTTCAAACTAGTCATATGGTTGAAGCTATGGCAACCCTCTATGCTTGCAAACTAGCTAAAAGAGATAATTGTTAAAAACTGTGGTTGGAAGGGGACTCTTTGAACACAATTAATTGTATCAATGCAATTCATCCTCCCTCTTGGAATATAGGTCATATCATTGATAAGATAAAAAATCTACTAGCTGGGTTCGAGATCACTCATTTCAATCATGCCTTCAGAAAGTTGAACTGCGTGGCAGACAGCCTGGTGAATGAGGGTGTTTTAAGTGCTGACATCAAAAATTGGTAAGGAAACCAAGGATTAAAAAATGATATCTTGAATCTGCTAAGGTACAATCAAATCCATCACAAACCCAGAAATATTACTTTTGATGATGACAAGAAAGGATAGTAAATAGAGTTGCCTCAATTTCAAGCCTCGCACACACGACAACAAATGCATTAATTATAACATTTATGAGATAGATGTTACCATTTCTTTAAAAGGTGGTATTTCCCCATTATTCACTCTCACAACTATTAGCACACTCTTTCTGTGCAAATTTCCATTTTCTGGGTTACTGCTAAAATGGGAGGAAAGTTGAAACGGGAAGAACCCTCCGTCTGCAAATGGAAAAAAGAGGCCGAGTTATGGAAGAGACTCAAGGAAGGAGGGGTCATGGATTATATGGAGAGACTCCATGGTTATGATAAGGATATCTCAAAGGAGTTCACGGACAGCTGGGAAAATGGTAAGGTGACTATCTGTGGTAAGACTTTCTTCGTTTCTGAGAAAATCATTTATGAAATAACAGGTCTGAAAATGTCTGGTCTAAAATATTATAGAAGTGGGGTTATGGCTAAAAATGCCACTAGAATGTACCCTAAGACCCAAGAGGAAAGAGATTTACTTGTTAAATAGAAGGGTGATTATGTCTTGTGATGTCATATGAAGCTCTTTTGGGCTAAAATGGTTAAAGCATTAACACAGTACTTTACCATTGAGGGTCAGTACACTAGGGTTTATAATTTCCATTTCATGTTGGTTAATCATTTTAGATATAATAGGAAAATCTCTTTCCCCTATTTTCTTCTCAAATCTTTGGGTAACAGCATAATAGAACACAGAAAGAATGTCGAGAAGCCTATTCTCCATGATGGGCTTATTATGTTGATCTACGAATATGCAAAGTTTAAGTTGTAGGATAACTCTCAGGTCGAAGGCTCAAATAGGGGTAAGAAGGGAAAAAGACCTATGGAGAATGACAGTAACACTCTAGGAAAAAAAAAGAAAGGGGAAAACAAGCAATGTGGGGGCTAACCCTGCTAAAATCCTTACGTAGGAGGATGGAATGAACACTGACAACAAATCAGAGGCTAAGGGGAAGGTAGATAGAGGTGATAAGGGCAAGGTGACCAAGTTCATCTCAGAGGAAATAGGCATGGAAATAGGGGATGATACTGAATCGCTACAACACGAAATTACTAGCTCCTCTGAGGAGACAGACAACGACAGAAAAGACAACTCTGAAGACAAGGAAACATAAGGTCAAGAAGGAAACAATACGTTGGAGGAGCCTAGAACCCAAGGTGAGGTGCGAAATAAATCCCCTAAGAAGAAGAATAGCGAGTCGAGTCTGAAAAATACAGAGAAGGCCAACTTTGTCTCCACTCCTATTCTGGTGAATTATGCAGAGTCTGAGTCCAATGAGGGTAAGATTTCTAGGGAGCCCTCAGAAAAATTGGAGGGCAATAAAGTGGAAGGGAATAACAAAAACAATAATGAGAAAGCTGGTGGCAGCAATGAAAATGAGACAGAGAAAGGCCAAGAACCTACAAAGTTTATGCAGGTAGTTAAAGAGTGGGCCAAGATGGATTATCAGCTGAACTCTTGGCTTCTAGATGAAATTAAAGATATCAATGGTAGGTATGATGATCTCCAGGATAGAGTTAATAAGATTGCTATCATGTTGGCTGAACCAGTGAATAAGGCTACTAAGAACAATGAAACTCAAGAGGAAGAAATGGATAAAAGACTATTGGAGAAGCTTGAACTTAGAATCAATGCAGTGGTTAATTTCCGCTAGCGTACGACAGAAAGTCGCATTCAGAGTATTGAAAATACTCTCAGTCATATGATGAAACATGGTGCCCTTCTATTTTGATATATCATGTTGTCCTTCTATTTGGATAGAGTGAGGAGTCAGCTTGGCTTCCCACAAGGAGTTCCTAGAGCAGTGCCCATATATTCACATAGACAACGCTATGTATTGAGGCCTGGGGCCCAACCGATACCTACCCTAGATGAGATAGAGGACATAGACTCATCTGTAGATGAGGGACATGATACTAATGTTTCATACAGTGTAGAGCATGCAGGTGTACTGAGGGAGTACCTTAGATACACCAGTGTTCATGGACTCAGGCTCATCTTTCCCATGGACTACCCTACGGAATAAATTTTGTAACACTCCAATTATCACAAAATATGACTTATAGTCACTTAAACTAAACACTAAACTCTACAAGGAGATTTTGAATCTAAATAGGCTTAGTAGTGATATTTAAACTAAATACTAAACTCAATGAGAAGATTTTAATGCAATTAATTTTAGGTAAGTCAATTTCGCTTAAAACTATTTTGTACGTAAGTCAATTTCACTTAAAACAATTTTGTTGGCGACAATGTAACATAGTTTTATATTGGTACTCTTAAACAACATATAATTTTAGCTCAATAATAATAATCACACCTTGCATTAATGCTATACGTGAATGATAAATTTAATAAGAAGGTTAATAAATTTATTTAACACCTTTGTCCACTGTGTATGGTGAACTCAATCTTGTGATTTGATATTCTAAAACTATAAGTGCACTTGTCAAGCTATGACTTGTGCACTTTATCACATTAGAACTATCAAGATAAGATTATGCTCATTAAGTTTGTGGACTATTGTATCCCTATATCAAAGTTGAATGGGACAAAAATGAATTTGAAAGAGAAATTATTCTTGTTTCCACAATATTTTAAAATTATAAATGCACTTGTCAAACTATGACTTGTGCACTTTGTGACGTGAGAAATATCTAGGATAAGTAAATGATAGCCTATTATCATACCCTACATTAATGCTAATAAGTGAATGATAAATTTAACAAGAGGTTAAGAAATTTCTTTTAACTCTTTTGCCCACCGTGTATAGTGCACTCGATGTTGCGATTTGATATTCTAAAGTTGTAAGTGCACTTGTCAAGCTGTGTTTCGTGCACTTTATCATATTATAACTATCAAGATAAGATCACGCTTATATAATTTGTGGACTATTGTAATCCTCTAACAAAATTGAATGGGATGAAAATGAATTCAAAAAGGCATAGAAATTGTTGTGTCTACAATAATTTTAAATTATATTTACACTTGTCAAGTTATCACTCATGTACTTTGTGATAATAGTACTATTTAGGATAAGATTATTCTGATAGATTTTGTGGACAATTTTATCCTCTCAAAATGAATTAGATGATACCTAGAAATTGTACAAATAACTTCTCAGCCACTACAATACATAGACCCTATAGTATATTTTACAAGTCATACTTGTAGTATACACTATAAAACGGATGCATTATAGTGACCCAATAAACACAGAATTGACTAAACAGCAAACTAAAACCTCAATCTTATAAAAGCAAAAGATGAAAAACAAAGATGAAAAGAAACTAAGTTACGCTTGGTAACCCATGCGTTTAGTTTGCTGTTTAGACACCACCTAAAATTGTTGTTTCAGGCAACTGACATCATCTCTGACGTTGTCCAAGGATTCATTTAATAATACGAGTCCAACGAAAAGAACGTCGATAATTACAGAAGTCAGCTGGAGTCACATGGGCTCTGAAAATATATGTCTATCACATGTGATCGTACTAATTGCTAAAATGTTTGCCACCCTTTTAAACCACGGCAAAGAACTAATCGGGTGAACTGAAACGGATAGGTAGGTTTTGGTGTAATGAATGTGCATATAATTTTACAAATTTGCTATCTTATGTTAAGGTCTAGAAGCATCATATTCAAATTTTTTCGGCTGTCATTTTCATTTTTTGAATGATTGAACAAAGACAGAAAGGCATGCTTTTGGTGTGGGTTTTTTTGAAAAAGAATGTTGATAATTCCACATTGTTTTGTTTGGAAATTTTGACGGGTTATTAAATGCTGTAATGGAAAATCCAATTTTCTGATGTAGCCAACCCACCAAAAATATACATATAAGTTAGAACCGTTTACACTTAGTTCAAAGCAGTGACTCAAAAATTACCACGTTGTAGTCTACCTTGTACAAAATTCTGGCGCGTTTAAATAATTCCAGAGTAATAGAAGACTCTAGACGTCCACGAGGATCATGGGAGATCAGACATTTCAATCTTTTCATTAAGTAAATGGTTAGACGACGTTATTGTTAAATTATTTACATATTTGGTAGGTATAGTTCTTATTGTGAAAAAGAGAGAACCCGTTTTTTCCAAATCTCTTTTGACTTTTTAATCTATGTGTTGCAAGTTAATCTTCAATTGAATGGTGAGAATCCTGGACCCCAAAGATATATTAACCTTATTATAATTTTTTCCTCTATTTTTCCTATAAATAAGAAGCGTTTGTACTTGGAGAGTTCACAGTACCAAAGAAACTCAAAAATTATCACCCTGTGGTTTTCTTTGAAAAAATCTGGGACCTAATAGGTAAGCTCTACTTCACCTCTTTATCTCTTTGCTCTGTTCCCTCTTTTGTATTTCTTAAAAGAAAGACAACCATTTTTCAATATGTTCTGCATTTTGTGTGATTAATGTCCTGTTTTTTCATTTATGTCCTATTTACACTTCGCCTTCCTTAATCTTTTTGTAGGAATGGTAAATAGAATTTACAGAAGATAACTCCATATAAAAAAGTACCTGCTTTGGCTACAATCAATGGCTGCAAAGATTTATTGGGTTCTTTGAAGCTAGACGCTGCAAGAAACGGTTAGGGGAGGCAGAGGTAGGCAACATCCCCTGTGCTATTTTAGGTTTTTTCACTTTTCATATAGTTACAAGAATAAAAGTTGTCAAGTGCTAGATGAAAGAAAGACACAACACAAATTTTCTCACTACATACCAAACTTTATACAGGTATATGTAAAATATATGGAGAGATATCTCTGATTAAAATCATTTTAAGTTAAAAGTAATTATAATTTACCATTTGATCTAAGATAACCCAAATTAATTTCTTTAAATATCAGGTACATAAATGTTGAAACGAAGCAAGAGTAAAGACATTGGCTGGGCATATTATTAAAAAGTATCAAATTTAAATTTAAAAAGTATCTATGGTAATTGATACATTGCTTTTTCATTTACCTTATTGCGCAACTCTTTTTCTTTTCTCTTTAGTGCTTATTGGTTTCCTCTGTCAACAACATACTATTTTGTTATATCTACTAAATCCAAACTAATTATTGGCCCAGAAAAATCTTCAAAATTATTGCTAATTTTGTGAAGCTCTTCTCTTTCTTCAAAGATCTATATATACCAAATCAAATAATGACTTTTGAATACTATAGCTTTAGTAAAATTTTAAGAAAACTATTGTAGCTTTAGTACAATTTTAAGAAAACTATTTATAATCTTAGGACAAGATATTAATTGTGATCAACACTTGAAAGGTACTTTACTTATCTTCCTAAGTAGAGGCATTTCATGTTCATAAATATCATCTTCTATTTTCTTAATAGATTTTTAAAATATCTATTATCTAATCTAAAAAATTGACTCGCTTATGACACTTGTAACCAAATTCTATTTGTTTAGATGATCTATATAACATTGAATATATTGAACTATCTAAAGCATGTGTGTTCTATTTCATTGCATGTAACTATCAACTTAATCCTTTGACATAAACAATAGAACATGCATAGAAGTATTAGGAAATAAAACCACTAGATTTATGAAAAGTTTCACAAAATATTTTAACTATTGAAGCTACTCTTTGAGTTTTATTTTGGTTTCCTAACCTTTAGAAATTATCAACTTTAAAGATTCTATAGTTGTATAAAATGAATCCATCACTTCCTCTTTTGTATGCTTACCTAGGTTAAATTGGGCTACTTAGGAATCCTCAGGATTCATTTTTCTATCATCTTTGTCAATTATAGGGGTTTCTAAATTTCAGCAATGCTTTCTCTAGTTTGGTTCACTTTCTGATTACTTAGAGGACCTTTAGATTATTCTAAATATTCTCAATAATGAGAGTTCCTCCTCAAAAGTTCTACGTTATTATTAGGGTCATATGAAACTCGTGTATTATGTCTCTTCAAATTTAGGAATGAGAGTTCCTCCTCAAAATTTTTGGTACATATACTACATTTTGACAGGTATAATGACATAAAAAAGGGAATCACACCCCTATCTTATGTTTCTCTATAATGCGTCTATGAATTCATAATATTTGGTTAGTAAACTCTAGCAATATTAAATTATCATGTAAGACTTGAGGAGCAAGAAAGGTGCTCTTGAATATATGGATATTCTAATATAAATTCACTTGGGAAACTAAATAAGCCAATGTTTTACAGTCATGAAACCAACTCTTCACTCTATCTGAAGTTCTTACTAAATCATCTTAGAAATGTTTTTGAGAACAAGGTAAATAAATATATCATTGGCCCTTTCATAGTATTTTGGGACTCTTAATTTAAGAGAATGCTAGTATTTCAAAATCATATTTTATACACCTAATTCATCCAATGTTCCTTTTGTAACTATCTTGAATATGGTGGCTTTCATTTTCAGCAAATAAATAACATATGGAGTTATAATATGCTTCTTGGTTTCTTGCACATTAACCAACTTGTGATGCAAGTTATGACTAACTAATTGTACCCAACTAATATATTCCACATATTAGAGAATGATGTAGATGAAGCTATACATCAAATTAGGAGAGGCCCTATATTTTTTCTTCTCCACTACTCTATTCAATAACATCAATCACAATCTAGAAATCCTCTTCCCCAAGATTCTCATAATTTTTTATTATATATTTCCTAAGGTATTTTAGCCAAGAAATGTTGAGGTATCTGACATTATGTTATGATTTACATGGAAAAGTATTTTTGACCTTCTTCTTCTTCTTCTTTCAAGACTACCTTGAATGGTAGGACAAAAATAAGTTATACAATCAAGGTTGATGTTCAACATAATATTGATATCTAGGTCTCTAGATGTCCTTCTATTGTAGCTATAATAAGTAGCACAACAAAATATTGGCTCAAGGAACAAGAGATAATTGAGGAATCTAGTAATGTGGGCCAATCAAGAGATTTATATGTTCCTTGTCATAATTTTATCTCCTAAGGTCTCTTTTCTAAAGTTCTTGATGTTGATGTGTCCACGCTCCATGTCATTGATATCTTTGATAGAAAAGGTAATTATAGAGGCTCTTGATGCTCCATAGAATTTATATTCCTTGGTTGTAATGAATTATTATATAATCTTAGAGGATTTTTGAACTATTTTGCATTTAAGAAAAAGTATCGAATGAGTTCCCCATATTTACATGCCATATCCATGGCTTAGGATTCTACCTAGGTCTTATATATTGAGAATTTTTTAATTAATCCTAAAACAAAAAATATATATTTCCTAATGATTTTGATAATTATATTAATATTATATAAAGTTTGAGTATCTATTAATTCATGATAGATATGATAATCAAGTAAAAATGGAGCTTGGGACCTAGTTTTGGGTTCTTATAAGACCCTAGTTTATGGAAATAAATAATGTAAAACTCTAAGAATATATTGTAGGATAAAGATGGGTATTAGAAGGAAATTAGATCCTAAAACACTCATTCTATGTCCCTATTGGGTCCCAAAATTTGACTATAAATGTGTACATTAAGAATATTATTATGAAGAGGAAGTGGATTGTGGTCCTTTGAGAGGGACTGAGAAATTGGAATCCAAATTAAAAAAATTTATTGGGCCTTGGATATTTATTAAAAATAGGAAATAATAAAAGGATATAAGAGTGACTATTTATTGTGATTGAGAAATAGAGGAGTGAGAATGCTAAGCTAATACTTGTTTTGAGTTCTCATGACACTTAATGTCCAAGAGCTAAAATGTCATACATAAAGGATGAGGAAAGAAAACCAAGGGACAATAAAAAATGGGGACCTAGACTAAGATCTAATACTTGGTTTCAAATTATAAAAGAGGGTAAAAGGTAATGAAAATAGTTGTAGGCACTAAAACTATATAACATAGACATGCAACTTAGTTCCGAGTCCACATTAAGACTTAAGAACCAAAGCAATCAAGGGAAGGTCATAGGTTTAAATCCTACCAATGCTAAGTGGATAAATTATCACTAAAGTTATGCACATATATTAGAAAATAAAATAAAAGGAAGATCCATCTAGTATGAGACACACATAAATGCCTTGAATAAAACCAATAAGGACCAATTCATAAGATAAAAAAAATAAGGGCATAGATGAATACCTATGGATAACATTATTATTAAAAAAATAAAACTAAATGGACTCATGTTTGTTTCATAAACACTCCCACTCATCTCTACTACCCAAATTCAAATTTTCATATCTTACCCTTAGTGACTAGGAGTAATAGCTCCCCTACTAATAGATCTCTTTCCTACAAGTTGGTTGTTGATATTTATAAAATAGATCATGCATGCCCTTCTAAGAAACCATTACCTCCTAAAAATTCCTTAGTAAACTATCTTTTCAAAAATTCCTTCATAGATCTTCTTCACAAACCCTTGAATGGGTCTTCCACCTAGACTGGTAAATGCCTCCCATGTGCCTTCTTTGTTCCAAAGGTGGTTCTTGGACATGAGGTGTTGGGTAAAGTTTTATATTTCAAGATGCCAAAACTTATTGGTAAGTTTAATAGTTTGTGCTCATCTCTTACAACCCACACTCCTATATTTGTAAGCACTAGAACCCACTAGTTTTAGGTACAGTAGAAATTTACCCATATGCTTGAGGATTCTTTGTTATTTTCTTTGACACTAGTGATGATATGAATGTTGTTCTATTCATAGGTCTTTGTAAATGGGTTTGATATGCTTTGTCTCTTTGCCTTTGGTCATCCTCTTTCAATTAGTGGATCCTATCAAATTTTCCCATACCTGGATGAGGATACACCACCTTCCCCTCCACTTTTGGTGCTTTGTTGCCTATGAAGTTATCAACAATAAGCTAGACTACTATATCAAATTTGACCCTAATATCATCCATTTCTCCCATACTTCCTATGCTAGTATCTCAGTGAATTTGGGCCTTTCTAAATTAATTCCTATAGAGATTATACATAAGGTTGGAAATTTGACTTGAAAGGGAATTTTGGTCTATAAATGGATCCCTTTCTATTGCAGATTCTATTTTTCTACTGAGCATTTAGCCTCTTCTTTCTTTCACGACTCCCATCTTCATTCCTCTCCTACATGGTGGAAATATGGTGAATGGTGTCATCTCAAGGTGTTCCATGTAGATTTGAACTCCGGGCCAAATTCTCCTATGGAGTCTATGCCTCCCTCTCTAACTAATAGACCTACTTCTATGGCTTTTCCTATGTCAGTTCCTATGGCCCCTACTTTAAGAATTTATGCTCTTCTTGCTATGACAACCCCTACTTTTGAGGTCCCTTCTTTGATGGATAATATTGTTAATGTTCATATGGATCATTTTAGTAGTCTTTCAAGCTCTATCCTTATCGTATCCATGGTTCCTGAATCTTTATCCCCAAATTGCTAGCTACCTCTTTTGGGTTTGGCAGCTCTCTTGTGGGACTTATTTGTTGCCTCTAAATGCTCTACTAGAAATTTCCCCCTTCCTTCTTTCAAGAAAGATGTTCCTTCTTGTACTATTGTAGACCACAATAAAAAGAGTCAATCTTTCTTAATCCAAAAAACACAAATCATTTCTTTGGCCTCACTCATGGGTCTCAAATCTATTCTTCAATAGCTTGTTGTGATAATTTTAGGATCGATTCAACTTTTCTTTGTTGTATTTTGATTACCTGTGGTTAACCCTATTTTCCCCCAAAACATTATTGTTCTAATGGTAAATTTTTTTTATCCTGTATTGGTTGGCATCCTTCCACACTTACTTTAATAAAAAATAAATAAAAATGGAAATGATTGAAATGAAAATTAGAAGAAGTCATGAATTATGGTGAAAAATTGAGTTACCTTATGATTGATTGCCTAGGAAAAGGAGAGGGATAATGCAAGTGTCAAATAGTTATAAACAAACATAGGTCATCTCAAATCCATGCAAGAAAGAAAAACCATGAACACTAGGAACTAAATCCATTTCACCTTAAAGCACATAGATTTCACAAGAGTGAGAGAGGAAAAACAAGCTTGAAATAAGAGGTAAGAATGAAATAGAGATGAGAAGATAAATGGGGTGATAGAAAATGCATGGGCAATATAAATGCATCAAAAAGTAGGTGAAAGAGATTAAATCACAAGTTGTAGGTAATAATAATAATAATAATAATAATAATCTGACGTTAATTTCTACGTCTATATCAGCGCCCACTACCTAGAGAAAACTTAAAACACATAAAAGAGAATCGAGGGCTAGGTTACAAGGCGTATCGGTATCCAAGTTCTTGTTGAGATTCGTGGACTAATAGGAATCAATGAAGTTTTGAGGACTTCAAAAATCCAAAAATAATCATGCAAAACACAGTTTAAACACTAAAAGGGCAAGGTCTCAAATTGGAAAAAAGCTAATAAATAAGCCAAAAAGAAGACATGAAATCCTAAATAAAGTAAACACATGAGAAAGTGGGGTCCCCAAAATTTGTAATAGAAATAAAAAATACAATTGACGATTAATATGACATTTGTAATAGATGGATACAAAAACTATATCCTGTATAAAATGGATAGTTACATACTCTATGTCTAATCTAATATCCTTACATACTTGTCTAAATAATTATGATCTAATTATCTTGAAATCAATGTTATTGTATAATAATATTAACCTCCCATAAACAAATATTTGAGTTACTTAGAGAGAGAGAGAGAGAGAGAGAGAGAGAGAGAGAGAGAGAGAGAGAGAGAGAGAGAGAGAGAGAGAGAGAGAGAGAGAGAGAGAGAGAGAGAGAGAGAGAGAGAGAGAGAGAGAGAGAGA
>MU223379.1:58131-69867 GCA_018584345.1 Thuja plicata | reverse complement strand
AGAGAGAGAGAGAGAGAGAGAGAGAGAGAGAGAGAGAGAGAGAGAGAGAGAGAGAGAGAGAGAGCCCACCTTAGTTGATCTTGTGTTAAGCTAAACTATTGAATTCCTATGTATTAAAAAAATTAAGAAAGATTGGAGATTCCAATCACCATTATTTGAGAAGTAAGATTGATCAAAAAGAACACCCAGCTACTTAGAGACCTAAAATATATTATTTTATATGCATTTAGTGCTTAATAATTCTAGGTAGGATCATTGATGGCCTCAACTGGTTGCTCTTATATCCTTACATAAGTAGGAGTTTCCTCACTTTGTTGTTTAAAAGAGTCCAATAATGTACACAATTATAGAGGCTACAAAAGAAAAATAAAGTAATGGACAAGGGTTCTTCTCTAAACATTTGAAAGGTTTTCATTCTTCTTTCTTGGTAAAATAGTGGATGTCTTCTTTAATTATTTGTGAGAATGTATTAAAATTTTATGGAAACAATATTGTTAGCTTTTATTGAGATGAATATGATTGTTTTTTAAATAAATGCATTTTTCCTTAAATTACTACTTTTCTTACTTAATTTTGCCATATAAGCTATTTTTAAATTTATAATACTTAGATCTTTATGAGAATTTGAATGGTGAAATTTGGTTTACTTATGAATACGGCTAAATTTAGTGAGAAAACTAGATTTAAAAGTACCACACACACACACACACACACACACACACACATATAGTACAAGGATTTTATTTTGAAAGCTTTAGGACCAAATAGTCTTCCATGACATCCAAATATTAACATATTACCTAAGTAGAAATTCAGTCCCAATGGGCTCCTTCTGTCCACACTCCCACCTATTTAAAAATTGAAATTAATTACTTTAACCACTAGCATTAATGACTCTCCTACATGCATATCCTAGTGCTGGATATCTTGAAATCCATGTTGAATATTGTCTTGGTTGTTTTGGAAACTCGGTTTCTCCTAAGGCAACAAAGAAATCATACCTCAAAACCTTCTTTGTGAATTTTATATGAAAACCTTAAAATGAACCTTCTGGTGCAACTAGAAAGTGCGTCACTTGTGCATCCTCTACTCTAGAAATGGTATTGGGGTCAAAGGTGCTGGAGTTTATTTCCTACTTTTAAAGAAAGGGATTGATATGTAAGTTCAATCACTTGTGGATCTCACTACCGAATAGTCTACACAGCTAATTTTTGGAGAACTAGAACCCTGTGGTTACAAGTAAGGTGGAGATCTACAATTGTTCCTTTTGGTTTTGTTGTCATTTATTTTGATCTCGTGAAAGAATGTAATACTATTTTTCTCCTAAGTGACTATAAATGCCCCCCATCTTTATCCCTTTTTTCTTGATGCCCTCCTTCAACCTCTTGAATGATATTACTATTGTCTCTCTAGTCTAGGCATGACTTTCCTGTCTCCTCCTCCACTTTTGGTACAATTTTTCCTACAAAGCTATTGGCAACTTGTTGGGTCGATTCCTCAAGGTTGAATCTAATACCAACAACTTCATCCACACTTCCCATTCTTAGATCCTAGTATATATTGACCTCTCAATGTCGTTACCTATCAAGATAATCATGAATTTGCATGAGCAACCTAGGATCTCGATGACACCTTCAATTTGTGGATGATAATGCTTTAATGATGGTTTCCAAAATCCAAAAGGAAATTAATATTAGGAAATTTTTGGTCTTTTATTTAGTTTCTTAAGATCTCTTGAATACTCTAATTATTTAGAAAATAATTATGTAAATGTTTTACTTAAAGAAAGGATCTCTTTCTTTAAATTGTTTATGGACTTGATGACATGTAACTGATTGAATGTTTGATAATGTTAAGTTGAAGATAATGCAAAGCATTAAATTAGTTAATGGTTTGTAGTTTCATTCATGTCAACGTGATATCATCTGTAAGGTCATGTAAATAATGCCAAAGACTTCAAAGAATCAATAGAACAAAGGTTATGCTTTCAGCAATGCATAAATGTCAAGTATTCACTAAGAGACAGATAACACCGATGGAGTGCACACCATTGGTAAAGGCAAAGGAGAAAATTCACAGTGATACCCGACGAGAAGAAGACAGTGTTGCCCGACGAAAAAAACCACAGGATGCCCGACGAGCTAAAAATAGAGTTGCCCGACGAGTAAAAATCTAATGATGCCCGATGGATGGAGATCCCAAAGCTAAATAGAGTCATGAAGATGGAACTATCAATTGTCACTGACAACTAACTAAAGAATTGGTCGACGAAATAGAGAGTTTAGAAAATGAAAAAATATCTAGCTGGCAAAAGCTAAAGATAGACTTAACTGGTAGTTTTCTTTTTTTTATTCGACCAGAGTTAAGTAATTTATTTAAAGAAGATTTGTACAGTTGGAAAGAAGATAACTATGAGATAAATTAGGAGTTATGCTTTAAATCAAATTGGCTAGATTATTTTTCACGCCAAAAATCAAGAATCAAGAAACTGTGAATATCATGTCTATATAAGAGACAAGCTTAATTCATTTTTGTATCACATTCACAGAAAAGGGATTAAGGGGAGTGAATGGAAAGAGGATGCTGAAGAGAAACTGATGAAGAAGAACTTCATACAGTCCTGATTAATCGAGCTGAAGGAGAGATAAATAATTCTGCAAACACTGACGAACAGTGAAGCACAGTATCACAAAGAAGAAAGTGTGGAGCACAAAGAATTGAATTGATACATTGATCAAAGAGGTAATCTACTTAAATAGATCTAAAAATCTGCAATTCAAAGTTGCATTAGAAACAGATCATAGTGTTTCAATTTAACCATTGAAGCATCAAGTCTCTTAATAGAGCAGGACTTAATAGTCTTCTATAGATTGAGGTACATCCAAAGGAGTACCAAAAAGGTTGATTCATGAAAGTATCATTGGATTTTCCTGATACCTATTGACAGTCTAAGAAGGTGGCTGATGCAAGGATGGTAGCAATAGATGGCTGATACTAAGTGACAACCTCTATGTATAAAATCCTCTAACAAGGTCGCACTTAACACTGTGTTTGTAACCTTTAACAGGGTTGGCTCCTAACAGTGCTCACTTCAGAAGAGTCAAAATTTGGGGTACCGGTCCTAGTGGTTTTTACCTTAACAAGGTTTCCATGTTAAAAATTCATGTGTTATGTGTGTATGATTCATTTCTTTATTGTTTTGTATCTGACATAGTTAACACTGGGTTGATCGGTATACTCTTCTTATTTACTGAATTTTTGGTAAATAGTTATACTGCTTATCGGTAATCAAGGAGAATAAGGACAGACAAGGAAAACTAACAGACAGTTATTCATTATAAGTATTTCATGACATGCATCTTGTAGAGACTTAATAATCTGAGGTTTATTTGATTGGTGGTTAATGTTTGAAGGATAAATTTTTGAGGCCACTGGTTCACCCCCCTCTCTGTTATTACTAAAAATTGGTATCAGAGCTTGTGTGCTTAGAAAGGAAGGTTTCAAGACCTAAGTCAAGATCATAAGATGAACATACAGGATGTGCCCAAGTTGAACAAAGACAACTTTGCATCCTGGCAAAGCAGGATAAGACTCCACTTATCAGGTACTGGTAATGATGTTACTCAATTCCTAGATACTGAATATGTGTTGCCTACAGTAGTATTGACAGTAGATCAATTGAGAGAGAAGCATGAACACAACTGCATAGCTATAGGGATTTCTTCCTCACTCTTTGATGTTGAATTTGAAGATGTCAAGGATTGCAAAAATGCAAAGAAGATGTGGGATAAACTAAAGCTTGTACATGGAGGTGATACAAATGTTCTGAGAGCCAAGATAGAAAGCCTTAGAGGAAAATTTTATGATCTTAGAATGAAAAAAGGAGAAAACATCACATAGTAGAGAAAAAGAATAAAAGAAGTAGCCAATACTATATGAGGAGTTGGAGGTACACTTGAAGAGGAGACAGTGGTAAGTAAAATCTTAAGAACCTTACTTCCTGTATATGCTATTAGATTTTCTTCCATTCAAGAAATGACAGCGGTAGAAAACAATATAGTTACTCTTGATAGTTTTATGGGTAAACTGATTTCATTTGAGATGAATAACTTTGATAATAGTGTGTTACCAAACTTAGAGTCTGCATTTAAGTCTTCTATGAGAATAAGCAAACCAAGTCATAGACACACATCTAGAAGAGATAGTGAAAGTGAAAG
Source organism: Thuja plicata (assembly GCA_018584345.1). Lineage (NCBI taxonomy): Eukaryota > Viridiplantae > Streptophyta > Pinopsida > Cupressales > Cupressaceae > Thuja > Thuja plicata. The sequence goes on along the minus strand of MU223379.1, from coordinate 65,650 downwards.
TGAAGAAGAAGATCTAGATGAAATAGAAGCACTTATGGCTAGAAGAATGCAAAGAGGCAAAGGTAAATACAAAGGCAAGTTACCACTTGTATGCTTTAATTTTAACGAGATTGGACACTTTGCTACAAGATGTCCTAACAGAAGAAAAGATGACACAAGTAATGACAGATCTTTTGAGAAGAAATCTGACAGAGGTGATAACAAAGATTACAGAGGTTACCAACAATCAGAAAGAAGAGATACCTGAGACTAAAAGGACAAAGGCAAGAAGGCTAGCTACCTAGCTGCTTGCAAAGATGAAGACACTGACACCGAACCTGATGAAGACACCGAGATGGTATTTGTAGCTGTGAAGGATGATTCAAATGAAGATGAAAGGTATGTAGAAACTGCACTCATATCTAAGCTTAGCAAGAATGACATCTGGATTATAGATAGTGGCTGTACTCACCACATTACCGGTGACAAAGAAAATTTCAACACTTTTGAGTATTATAATGGTGGTACAGTAAGAATGGGTAATGATACACCTTGTCTAGTTGAAGGTAAAGGAACAATAATGCTGAATAACCTGATTAAATGTGAAAATGCTTATTAGGTAAAAGGGTTGAATTATAATTTTTTGAGTGTTTCTCAGCTGAATAATTTAGGACACAGAGTAGCATTTGAGAATAAGAAGGCAAAGATCTTCTATGAATCAGGAAAACTGATTGGTACTGGTGAACAGACCAAAGGTAACTTATTCTATCTGAATGATACTAACACCACTTGCTTAATGACTAGAAATGAAGACATATGGTTATGGCACAAAATATTGTGTCATGTAAATTTTGACAACATGACGAAAATAAGCAGAAGGGGAAATGTAAGAGGCTTACTGACGATGACCAAACTAGACAACATCAAGTGCAAGAATTGTCAAAAAGGTAAAATGACTAAGTCTAGTTTCAAAAGTAAAACCCATACATCTAATGACATTCTAGAATTAGTCCATACTGATTTATGTGGACCAAAGAGGACAAAGAGTTATTATGGAGATAGATATTTTATTCTCTTTGTTGATGATTACTCTAGAATGATGACAGTCATGTTTCTTAAAGATAAATCTGAAGCATTCAAGATGTTTAAATGGTACAAGGCTATGGTAGAGAAACAAAGTGGTAAGGATCTGAAATGTTTGAGATCAGATAGAGGAGGAGAAATTATATCAGATGAATTCACTAATTTCTGTAATGAGCATGGTATAAAAAGACAAGTTTCTGCACCAAGAACACCACATCAAAATGGGATTGCTGAGAGAAGGAATAGATCAATAGTTGATTATGCTAGAACACTGATGATAGAGAAATGGATCACCCAAATCTTCTGGAGGGAATCTGTTAGTACTACTGTCTACATACTTAACATAGTACAATTGAAGAAGGACACAAAGAAGACACTTTATGAGCTATGCTATGGTAAAACACCCAATGTAAGTTACTTGAAAATATTTGGTAGTCAATGTTATGTCTTAAAGGATGATAGAAATGGAAAGCTTGATGCCAAGAGTGATGAAGGTATTTTTATAGGGTATTCTACCAAGAGCAAAGCTTATAAATGTCTCATCAAGGCTTCTAACAAAATTGTTGAAAGTGCAAATGTAAAGATTGATGAATTTGCAGAAAAGAATGAGATGGAAAGCATAAAATAAATAGAGGACTAAAAAAAGTTTGTATTCTATGAAGAACTCAAAAATCTACCCTAGCAATAGTGCTTAATTCCAGACCAACAGAATGTTGCAACCGACGGTCAGGATAATAATCAGAATAGTGTGAAAGGTGATGAAGAACATAATGAAGATCAAAATAATGATCAAGCTAATACACAAAGAGCTATACCTGTACTTGCAAGATATGTAAGAAGAAACCATCTAGGGATCCAGATCATAGGAGATAAGAAAGCTGGTACAAGAACAAGAAGTAAGTCTTTAAACTCAAATTATTTAATTTGTGAGTTTGAGCCAAAATCTATCAATGCTGCACTAGATAATGAGGAATGGATAAGTGCTATGAATGATGAGATTGAATAGATTGAGAAGAAAAAGACATGGTAACTTGTGCCAAGACCAGATGACAAGAATGTCATTGGTACAAAATGGATATTCAGGAATAAGCTGAACGAGAATGGAGAAGTCACAAGAAACAAAGCAAGACTAGTATTCAAGGGGTATGCACAAGAAGAAGGTACATAGACTATGGAGAGACCTTTGCACCTATTGCTAGGCTAGAGGGAGTAAGAATATTGCTTACTTATGTTGCATTCAAAGGATTCATAGTATATCAAATGGATGTCAAGTCAACATTCCTAAATGGAATACTTGAAGAAGAGGTATACATTGAGAAACCTGAAGGGTTTGTCGATCCAGACAAGAGAAACATGGTATGTAGACTTCACAAAGCCTTGTATGGATTGAAACAAGCTCCTAGAGCCTAGTATGAATGACTTCATTCCTATCTTATAAGTATTGGATTTGTAAGGACTAGTGAAAAAATAATCTTTATTTGAAGGAAGATACTGATGCTAACACTTTGATTGCTGAAATATTTGTTGATGACATCATATTTGGAGGCAATGATATGCTATGCAAATCATTTGTTAATGAGACAAGAAAAGAGTTTGAGATGTCTATGTTTGGAGAGTTCAAGTTCTTTCTTGGTCTACAGATCATTCAACAAAGTGAAGGTATTTTCATTACACAGTCCAAATACATCAAAGATGTCCTAAAAATATTCAAGATAGAAGATTCCAAACTAGTTGGAACACCGATGGCCATTGGATGTAAGTTAACAAAGGAGGACAAGAAAACATAGGTAAATCAGATTTTGTACAGATCAATGATTGGAAAACTCATGTATGTTGTACACACTAGACCAGATATTCCACATGCAGTAGCAATTGTTGCTAGATTTTCTGCTAACCCCAGGGAATCACATATGACTACTGTAAAACAATTCTAAGACATCTGAAGAATACTGAGGAATTTGTCTTATGGTATAGAAGAAAAGGCAAATTTGAACTTAAGGTGTTTACCGACGCTGATTGGGCTGGAAATCTTGATGACCGGAAGAGCACAACTGGAGGAGCATTCTTTATGGGTGATATACTTGTCACATGGATTAACAAGAAGCAAGGATGCATCTCTCAGTCTACTATAGAATCAGAATATGTTGCTGCTATCACAAATTGCTAAAATATTGCATGGATCAAACAGTTACTGGAAGGTATGAATATGAAGATCTTAGAACCAATAATTATTTATTGTGATAACACCAGTGTAATAAACATTTCCAAGAATCCAGTCATGCATTCCAAGACTAAACACATTGCCATCAAGTATCATTATTTGAGAGAACAAGTTCAAGAAAAGGAGGTGATACTTGAGTATGTGCAATCAAAAGAACAATTGGCTGATATCTTCACCAAGCCACTGCCCAAGGATACATTTGAGTACTTGAGAAAGAGACTAGCGGTCAAACCCTTGTCTACCAGTCAATAATATGACTCAAGGCTGCATCAGTCTACATATTATTAGAATACCATTCATGTTGATGCAAGAAAAAAGATAAATCTCAAAGATACATCTATATACAGACAGGTATATACTAGAACTGAGCACCAGAATATATTGTTGTATTACTGATGGATAAGGGCAATTCAAGGAATATATTATGGATAGGAGAAAAATGATTACTTGACATGAATGTCAGATATTTGTAAAATATTTGTTTGGCATTTCTGTCAAAGGGAGAGAGATTATCCATAATATCACATTCTTCTAAAAAGGGAGAAAGATTATCCATTATCAGATTACTCCAACAAGGAGAGATTATATACAAAGGGAGAGTTGCTGAAAAAAGAAAAAGACATCACATGAGAAATAACAGTCAAAGGAGATAAATTGACACAAGAAGAGGACTCAACACATCAGAAGATAAAGAACTACAAGAATCAAATCTACGCTAAAACAAAGCTTACCGGAGTTCAGACATTTATCGGTTATCAAACAAAAAGATTGGTAGTTTGATGAATCTCAACTGTTGTATTTCATATTGTATTATAAATAGTAGAGTGTGATAATATAGTATGTTTCCATCAATGCCAAAGAGAGAGATTGATGACATATAACTGATTGAATGTTTGATAATGTTAAGTTGAAGATAATGCAAAGTATTAAATCAGTTAATGGTTTGTATTGTCATTGATGTCAACTTGATATCATTTGTATGGTCATGTACATAATGTCAAAGACTTCAGAGAATAAATAGAATAAAGGTTATGCTTTCAGCAATGCATAAATGTCAAGTATTCACTAAGTGATAGATAACACCAACGAAGTGCACACCATCGGTAAAGAAAAAGGAGAAAAGTCACAGTGATACCCAACGAGCAGAAGACAGTGTTTCTCGATGAACCAAAACCACAAGATGCCCAACGAGCTAAAAAAAGAGTTTCCCAACGAGTAAAAATCTAATGATGCCCGATGGAGGGAGATCCTGAAGCTAACTGGAGTCATGCCGATGGAACTATCAGTTGTCACTGACAACTAACTAAAGAATTGACCGACGGAATAGAGAGTTTAGAAAATGATAAAATATCTAGCTGGCAAGAGCTAAAGATAGACTTAACTAGTTGTTTTCTTTGTTTTATTCGACCAGAGTTAAGTAAGTGATTTAAAGAAGATTTGTACAGTTGGCAAGAAGATAACTACGAGATAAATTAGGAGTTATGCTTTAAATCAAATTGGCTGGATTGTTTTTCACGCCAAGAATCAAGAATCAAGAATGAAGAAACTATGAATATCATGTCTATATAAGAGACAAGATTAATTCATTTTCGTATCACATTCACAGAAAAGGGATTAAGGGGAGTGAATGCAAAGAGGATGCTGAAGAGAAACTGATGAAGATGAACTTCATACAGTCCTGATCAATCAAGCTGAAGGAGAGCTAAAGAATTCTACAGACATTGACGAACAGTGAAGCACAACATCACAAAGCACAAAGTGTGGAGCACAAAGAATTGAATTGATACATTGATAAGATAGGTAATGTACTTAAATAGATCTGAAAATATGCAATTCAAAGTTGCATTAGAAACAAATCATAGTGTTTCAGTTTAACCATTGAAGCATCAAGTCTCTTAACAGAGCAAGACTTAATAGTCTTCTATATATTGAGGTACATCCCAAGGAGTGCCAAAAAGCTTGATTCATGAAAGTAGCATTGGATTTGCCCGATACCTATTGACAGTCTAAGAAGGAGGCTGATTCAAGGATGGTAGCAATAGATGCCTGATACTAAGTGACAACCTCTATGTATAAAATGCTCTAACAACGTCACACTTAACAGTGTGTTTGTAACCTTTAACAAGGTTGGCTCCTAACAGGGCTCACTTCAGAAGAGTGAAAATTTGGGGTACCGGTCCCAGTGGTTTTTCCCTTAAAAGGGTTTCCATGTTAAAAATTCATGTGTTATGTGTGTATGATTCATTTCTTTATTTTTTTGTATCTGACATAGTTAACACTGGGTTGATCGGTGTACTCTGCCTATTTACTAAATTTTGGTAATTAGTTATACTGTTTATCGGTAATCAAGGAGAATAAGGACAAACAAGGAAAATCGACAGACAGCTATTCATTATAAGTATTTCATGGCATGCATCTTGTAGGGACTTAATAATCTGAGGTTTATTTGATTGGTGGTTAATGTTTGAAGGATAAATTTTTGAGGCCACTGATTCACCCCCCTCTCAGTTATTACTAACAGGATTCCCTTATCTATCACTATACCTATTAAAGTGTATTGGAAGAGGATTTTTGACATATTCCATATAAAAATTAAACATTGCACTTTTAGACTATTAGCTTTTGATAGAGATTCAACATTATTAAAATCTATCTTATAGTCTCTTCTTAGTTATAGATTCTTTGTGCTCATAAATTTGAAAAATTTTCAGAGGATTTTAACTTTATTTTAAGAAATTATATAGGAATATAATTTGTATTCTCATAAATGAATTTTGGCTAGTTGGGATCAAATTTTTAAACGTAAGAAACATGTTGGTCTTGACCTTGACTATAATTACAAGTTTTTTGATGAATATTTGCCTAGAATCTCAATTACAAAGTATCTAGGTGGTTTTTGTAGAGAGAATATTCTATTAAAATGGTAATGAGTGGGATCGGTTCAATGATTGAGACAATTTAAAGAGATACAATTTTTAAGCATGAACTAGATTATTAAGAGTTTTTGTAAAGCTCTTTTTGAAGGGAATCTTGTAATCTCTACTAATAGATTCGTTCTTCCTTTCATCTTCCTTCCTTAGATTATTTTAAAAGTTTTCATTGACTTTCAAACTTAAAATGTTTTAAGCTATCAAATATATCATTGGAAGGATCTTAGTGGTTAGCCTAGGAATGGTTTTCTTGGAGCTTGAGAAATTCTCTCATATATTCCTAAGGATGATCTTTTTGTTCATTAGAAGCAATTGATTCTCTTGTTTATTATTATGATTAGAAAGAGGCTTATGTGGGAAATTTTAGGTCATCCTTCTACATGGTCCTCTTTCATTGTAGTTATCTAGGATATTTGTACTATTTTTATTCTTGTAGATATTTGACCTTGGAAAATAACCATAAAATCTTTTAGAGCCAATGCCATCTCTTTGAAAAGGCTTAGATAAAGTTTTTGGAAGTTCTTAAAGAAGCTATTGCAACTGGATTTTTTGTTCTCTCTTTTTTCATGTTGTTTAGAGCTTTAAAATGTTTAGTTTTTATGTAGTTGTAAATCTAAGTCATCTAAGAAAGTGAATAGATGTGGTAAGTGGTGACCTCCCCTTTATAACTTTTTAAAAGTTGATATTGATGACTTTTCTTTTAGTTACTCTAGTTAATGTAGGATTGGAGGTATTGGTCATGATGGTGATGACTCAATGCTTTTTTCATTTTTCTTATGCTATGGATGCTGGTTCTAACAATTTGACAAAATTTCAGGCTGCTCTAATAGCTCTTGAGAATGCATGTGAGCTGGTTTAGAAAAATGTTATTTGGGAATTGAATTCTTTGATCTTGGTTTCTCTTATAAACATGTGTGACTCTAAAGAATTCTCAAGGAGAATTTCTTCTTCAGTTGAATAAATATTCCATCTCTCTTTCATATTCCTAATGAATGGAGTATTATTGTAGTTTGCTTTGCCAAGTGAACTTTGGAGAATTAAATATCTTTGGCATCTCTCTCTGATAGGGATGGTGTCTTCTACTACATCTTCTCATTGATCCATAATTATCATATTATTTGAGCTATAGAAGGTTTCGTTCCTTCAACTATTATAATTATTTATGCTATTCATAAATCTAACAAGAGCTGTGCTACAGCAGGAGTCCAGCCTAATAGTAAAAAAATAAATATTGTTTGAATAGATTGAACAAGCATTGGCATAAGTAAATGATTGTAAATAATTATAAGAAGAAAATTAAAATAAA
>MU223378.1:3416561-3426602 GCA_018584345.1 Thuja plicata | reverse complement strand
CCCTCCCTATTTTTTTATAGATTTTTTTTTTTTTTTAGAAAAAAAAACAAAGGTTCTGAAACAAACTTTTTTATACATGTTGTTTTCTTTTTTTTTAATATTATTGTTTTTCTTTTATTTAAGTTATTAAATGTCATTATTTTATTCTGTATTTTATTTTAGATTATTGTTTAATGTTATATATATTTATATATATAACCCTTTTTGAAAACCTCCCTGATTCTGCTCCAACGAATATGCGAAAGATAAGATTGCAACGAAAGGTTGCCTTGCAAAATAGGCAGGTTAAATTAGGGTTAATGCACCATGAGCGTGCAAAGGCTAAAAACCCTGGTTTTGGTACTTCAAAATCATCCTCCAACTCTGAGTCTCACTCTACATCTCGATCTACAAGCCCGGATAAGAATTTCTCTAGCTACTGTTTCAATTGCTGGTTGTATGGGCATAAATTTAAGGATTGTATACGGAAGGATGTGCAACATTTACATCCAACGTATGAACACCTCAAGGAATTTGTTGCAAAACAAAAGGCTAAAAGCCTATCAGAATCGAAGGATTTGGCTAAAATCTCAATTTCAACTGCAAACAATACTCACGACAATGCAGCTTATCCTCCAAATAATAATTTTTCCAAGGAGGAAACAAGCATAAGAGAATCAAAGCAACATGAAGCCCCCAAATCTAGGGTTTGTGGATCCAACTCTGAAATCTGAATTGACAATGGATATGGGACCCAAAACAAGACAAGGGAGCATAACATTTTTTCTGTTCAAGTGTTGGACGAACAAATGTCCTTTGCAAAAACTAAATATGTAAAGTTGGGGACATCTAATGGAGAGACGATTAGGGCAAAATATTCTGAGCAGATTTCACTTCAAACTAACTCCGGTTTGGGGAAAGCTGGAGTGGCATTTGCTAAAGCTCTTTCTACCCACATTGTGAATCAGCCACCAATAAGGCACTCAGCTATGAGATGTTCTGAACGCCCTGGAATCACAAAGGCTCTGTCATCCAGGATTAATCTGGCTAAAAGCTCCTACGAACCTCTATCTTCCATGGGGGAGGAGGAATGCCAGAGGTTAAGGCGTCTTCCAGTGGTAGAGCAAGAAAGAAAGAATGGCAATTGGTAAAAGGCAATAAGATGGTAAAATCTGTCCCTAAAAAATTAAATAGCAGCAATATTATTCTTAAAAACTCCTTTGAAATGTTAAGCAGAGATCTAACCCCTTGTAAAAAGTTGCCTAATTTAGCAATGCATCGAAATAATAGGGTTTTGGAAGGTGGAGAAGCTTCCAGGGGGAAATCACATCTGGGTTGTGCATACGCACAAGAAAAGGTGAGAAATTCCCCCCTCCCCCTTCGCAAAACCCTAGGGTATGAGTAGAGAGTTTCAAAAGATTTTAATAAATTGGTTTCTTTACATAAATCTCCAAAGGCGTATAGCCCTCCTCTTCGTAGGGGGAAACTTGAGAAATCATTAAGCAGGAAGCATCATAGCAGGGTTAAATCGTGCATAGAGGTTAACCCCTCCCAGTCAATGATTAATGATAATGTGTATACTCTACCGCATAGGCGTTCAGCTAATTTTAAAAAATCATCATCCTCATCATATGATAATCAGGAACCTAATCATTATATGTTAACACTTGATGAAAGTTATATTCTGCAAAATCAAAATGCTTGTGCAGAAGTAGGTGTAATATGCAAATGGATGGGAACAGGGGCCCATATCAAGGACATAATTAAAGGCCTGGTAACTCTATTCCCCTCGGAGGTAAGTACTACTATCTTGGCTGATAACTTCATTTTTGTAGACTGCAAGTGCAGCACCCTCAAAAAGAAAGCATTAGAGGAAGGTTATTTGAAATTCAGAGAAATACCTTTTTTTGTATGTAATTGGTTTCCACTATTTAATCCAATTAAGGTAACARATTTTTTGGTGGAAAAAGCAGTTAAACTTAKAAATTTACCTTTAGAATTTAACAACCTAGAGACTRTTAAAAATATAGGCAATAGGATTGGCGGCTTTAAAAGGATAGTTAAAGCTAAAAACAATCATTCARATGTAATTATCATAGTTAATCTAAATTATCATGTAAAYTACATTCCACCTTTAAAGTTGTGTTTTAATTCAAATTCCATAATCATTAATCCTAAGATACTAGATGATTTCATAGAGGATTCTGATAAGGAAAATAGCCCGTTCTTATTTTCTTATAAGGCCTGTTTAGATACTCATCATGGCCTAGATAATAAGGTGAGGTTAAAAATTTTCCAAGATAAAGGGGGTTTTATGCTTATGAGTAAAGAAAAAGAGTATACAGAGGTTTCATGTCCCCATTTGAATGAAATCAAAACACCGATATTGAACTGCATTGCTCATGCTCCCTTAAAATCCTCTTTACCTATGAAGATATTGGAAACTCCCCTCAATAACATTTGTGAAATTAACAGCCTGGGTACTATAAAGTTAGCAGAGAATGGTATCCATTTAGATTATGGCCTTAACAATGATATAGTAGAGCAGCTAGATATGAACCTTTTAGATCAGATCTATGCACAGGAAAAAGAAAAAAGAGATAAGATTGAATGGGAGGAAGACCCAAAAACAAACCAGTCTTTGAATCCCAATAGTTTAGACTCAAATGTACCAATAACACAAGATATAAATAAAAATTATATAGATGTATCTGAGTCGGATCCACCAACAGAACATACTATTAATCTAGAATGCATTAGCCCAACAGCGGTAAAAGAATCAGAAGAAAAATGCAAAGAGGAAGTAAACCAAAACATTAATTATCGAGGTGAATCTCTTACAGATGAATTAATGGATATGTTTATGGATGAGATATGTGACTTTGAAGAATTAAAATATCAAAAAGAAACACTAATCAAACTCATCCAAAACTGCATCTCAGAGGGAGAGGAGGAGGAGAATAATAGGAATACACAGCTTTCTCTTTCCACTCCCGTGGAAATAGAAGTTACAGCTAATGAATTACCTAACATTTCTTCTTTGCAACCTATAATTTCTGAGATAAATAAAGATGAAAAAGAAATGGAAAGCATTAGTCTTAATAAGGATATCATTATACACAAGGATAAAAGTGATACTCACTGTCAGCATGTAGAAGCTAAAGAATCTATGCTCAAGAGGGAGGAAACAGCAACCTCTATTCCTATAGAGCTAGAATCTTTAAACTTGGACCTATCAAATAATCCAGAGGACATAATTGAAATATATGGTAAAGAAATTATTGATAAAGAAGTGATCCAAGATCAATTTGAAGTTGAACAAGAAGATCTAGAACAGCAGAACAGTAAATTAATTAAAATTGCAGGAAATCATGCATCGGTTAAAGATTCCATAGATGGCCTATTTGGTATCACAAATGAAGACAGGCAGTTAGGCATAGCAATTAATAGAGGTAGTTTGAGTACTCCCAATATCAATAGAATTAAAAAGAAGAGAGGGAGGAAATCCGCTGTGGAATTAAGATCTAGAGATGGTAATGGAGGAAACCAAAAAAAGATTGCAGATATTCTGAATGCTGGGAAGGGGAAGAGCCTTCCCAAAGAACAATGAAAGTCACTACTTGGAACATTAGGGGTCTAAATGCCCCTAGCAAATAGATATTAACTAAAAGATACTTAAGAAACTTCGATTCCGAAATCATTTTATTACAGGAAACTAAGCTTAATAGAGAGGAAAGTACTAAGTTTAGCAAAAGATTAGGTATTTGGAAATTAGAATATGTCTTTTCAGTAGGCCACTCAGGTGGACTGGTAGTCCTATGGGACCCTCGTAAAGTGGTGGCTTTACCCACACTCACTAATGATAACTGGATGGCACTAAAAATTAAAAGCGTAAAATCCAATTTAAAATTTAACTTGATCAATATATATGGACCAATCCCTAATGAAGAAAAAAGAAGATTTTGGCAGGAGATACAATTCCTTTTAACTGGAAAATGAGAACACCCTTTTGTTATTGGAGGAGATTTCAATGCTATTTTAAATCTAGAGGAGAAATATGGGGGTTCTCAATATATATCACAAGCCCATAAATACTTTAGCAAGTGGGCTGCGGATAACCATCTAATAAGCATCAATACAATTAATGGAGTTTATACATGGAATAACAGAAGAGTTGGATTCAGCTACATAGCTGAAAAACTAGATAGATTCTTTATTAGAATGAACCCTGACAACTTTAATCAGATATTCAATGCAGAGATCCTCCCAGAAGCAGGATCGGATCACTTCAACCATTACAGAGAATTCCAAACCCTCGAGAAACCCGTTCAAGTTTGAATTTTTGTGGTTCCAAAACCCGGAATTCATAAACCTCCTAGAGGATTGGTGGAAACAAATCTTGATAAAAGGATCAAAAATGTTCTGCTTAACAGCAAAATTAAAAATCATCAAAAATAAAGCGTTAGAATGGAATAATAATAATTTTAATAATATATTCGAAGAGAAAACCCAGTTAGAACAAGAAATAACTGACCTTAGCAATATAGTAATAGAACAAGGTATGAACAACCTCAGTTATCACAAGGAAAAAGAGTTAATGGCTAAATACAATGATATCCTCCTCAAAGAAGAAATTTTCTGGAAGCAGAAATCCAGGGAGTCTTGGCTTAAGGAGGGCGACAGTAATACTAAATTCTTTCATAATACAACTAACTATAAAAGGAGCATTAATAGAATATCCAAAATTAAGACAGTCGAGGGACTTATTAATGAAGACCCTAATCAGATCTCAATTGTTCTTATGAATTTTTATAAATCCCTTCTCAATAATATAGAAGAAGCCAACCTCAGTGCCCAAAATGAGATGCTTAAAGCCATTCCTAAGTTGATTACGGATTCTGACAACAAAATGATGAATAATTTAAGTTATCACTAGAGGAGGTCAAAACAATAGTGTTTCAACACCACCTGAATAAAGCTCTGGGACTAGACAGTTTCCAGGCCAGCTTTTTCCAAAAATGCTGGCATTTTGTTGGAGAAGAGGTATGGCAAGCAATGGAAGCTACTAGAAATTTGGGTTCTTTACTAAGTGAAATTAACAACACCTTTTTTACTTTAATTCTGAAAAAGAATGAGAGTATGGATCTAGGGGATTTCAAACCTATTTCCCTATGTAATACAATATATAATATCCTCTCCAAATGCTTAGCAAATAGACTCAAAACTCTCCTTCCAACTATTATTTCGGAAGAGCAGACGGGATTTGTAGCAAATAGATCAATTTTGGATGGAATTATTATAGCGCAAGAAATAGTTCATACTGCCCAAATAACAAAGGAACCTAGTATGCTAATGAAAATTGACATTCAAAAAGCATACGATAAAGTCGACTGGAGATTTCTGTGTAAATGCATGGAAGCTTTCGGCTTCTCTAGACAATGGATTAACCTTATCTTTAACTGCATCTCAACCCCCAAAATTTCAATTCTTATCAATGGTACCCCGGAAGGATTTTTCAGTATATCTAGGGGCATCAGGCAAGGAGATCCACTATCCCCTTTTCTCTATGTCATTATGGCAGAAGCATTAGGAAGATCTATTACAAAGAAACAAATGGAAGGGAAAATCTTGGGGTTGAAGGCATCGGAAAACATTCCTAATATTACTCACTAGCAGTTTGCAGATGACATGATTCTACCTAGCTCTGCTAATAGACAAGAAGCAAGAGCCTTCAAAGAAGTTTTAAGAATCTACATGAAAGCCTCAGATCAGTGTGTTAACCCTACCAAATCGGAAATCATCTTTATTAATACCTACCCAAAAATTGAAAAGGAAATCTGTAGTATGATGGGATACAAAATTGGCAAATTTCTGTGCAAATATTTAGGAATTGACCTAGATACAGGTCTCCTATCATCCAAACTATGGCAACAAGTCATAACCAGAATTCAAAACAAGAAAATTTCATGGAAAGGAAAATGGTTAACTAAAGCGGGTAGGTCGACGATGATCAAATCTGTCCTTTTAGCCATACCCACGTATCATTTGTCTATCCTACCCCTTCCGATTAGCATTAAAAAGGAATTAGATAAAATGTTTCAAGAATTCTATTGGCAAGGTCCTTCTGAAGACAAAAAACTTTCCCTTATTAAATGGGATACCCTATGCAAACCGATATCAAAAGGGGGTCTAGGCATCAAAAACCTACTATGGCAAAACCAAGCCCTCAGGGCTAAACTTATATGGAGAATGTACAAAGAATCAAGCAGTAAATGGGCATCCATATTATTACACAAGTACATCCATGATTCAGACCCCATCAATATTTTCAGGTCACACTCACATGTTAAAGGATCTCGGATATGGAATTTTATTAAGGAATGCAGAGGGATTATTAGCAAGTATCTATCTTGGGATGTAGGAGCAGGAGATCAAGCTTTATTCTAGGATGATTCATGGGAAGGCCTTACTCCCCTTAACAAATTGGGCTTCTCCAAGGAATTTATGGAAGAATGCAAGATAGGCATAGGCATATATCTTAAGGATTACCTATTTAAGAAGGAAGCTATTAACTGGAGTGATCTAAAAGAAATTGATGATGTATGGCATGAGAAGCAAAACCTTTTGGCAATCTTGAAAGATAGAGAGATAACACTTAAAAATAGATCGGATATTTTAATATGGGCAAGATCCAATAACGATAACTACTCTGTCAAGGAGGGTTACAATTCAATTATTAGGGACCAAAATATGGATAATATAGACATACCTTTGAATCTTTGTTGGAATAAATCCTGCCTCCCTAAAGCTGGTATGTTTCTATGGGCGTCTCTGCAAAATAGAATTCTTACAGTAGACAGGCTTAATAAACTGGGATTTGAAGGGCCATCTAGATGCCCTTTGTGTGAAAACCATTTTGAGGATGTTAATCATATCCTCCTTAACTGTCCTTTCTCCCAAAACTGCTAGAATTAGCTTCATCAAAGTTTAGGATGGAAATTTGCTCTTCATTGCGATTTAATTAGCAACCTTAAAGCTTGACCTTCTCTTTATAAAGACAATTTATTTAAGGATAAATGGATAATAGCACCTTCAATAGTAGTATGGGAAATCTAGAAAGAAAGAAACAGAAGGATTTTTACTGATCAAAAATTAACATGGAACTCGATCACAAACAAGATAGAAGCATCTATCGTGGAAATTATTAACAGCAAACTCAGGGACAAACTGAGCTATGAAGATTCATTTAAGAGCTAGGATAACAAAATCAGGTGCAAATGGTCAAAATTGGCAATCCCTCCCCTTTATGGTAAAGGAGGACCCAAAACTAAATCTGACAGAGCCTCTTGTAAATGGATACCTCTGAAAGAAGGTTGGTATAAACTCAACTTTGACGGAGCGTCATGAGGTAATCCTGGGGTAGCAGGTATTGGAGGGATCATTCGTAACTGGAAGTCAGAAGTTGTCGCCAAATTTTTGAGACCCATCAACCCTACAACAAACAATATGGCTGAATGTATAGCGGCATTAGAAGGGCTTAAATTATGTAAGAATCTTAACATTACAAAAGTAATTATTGAAGGAGACTCCCAAGTTATTGTCAACGCCATTCACACTAAAAAAACTCCTAATTGGGTTTTGAACTCAAAAATAGAAGAGATTAACCTATTAATGGAGAGTATAACAAAGTACAAAATCAGACATACTTTTAGAGAAGGAAATACAGAGGCTGACAAGCTAGCTAATCTAGGGGCCAATGGAGTGGTAACAATGGATCATTATATATAGAAACTCTTTAAGTGGTAAATTAATGATATGTTAGATCAGTGAATTTTCCTTTTGCTAACCTTAGTAGTACATTTGGAAAACTAGTATCATCTGAAGGTTACTTAATGTAATTAGTATCAAGACATGTCTGTACTTTTGAGTATTGATAGATTCTCAATAGTCTAGCAGCTTCTGGTAAGTGGATACAAAGGACACTTTCGTATATGAATGGTGGTCATATATATGGACACATATATAATTTCAAATTAGTTTGTGTATTTTCAACAGTAATTTAGTGCTTATATTAGATTTGTAGATAGTATCTCCATTAACAGAGGTAGTGACGGTGATTATTGTGGTAACTCGAGCTTACATGCATAAGTTTAAACTCTTTAAGAGCTCAGAAGTGATATTAGATGTCATTAGCAGGATTACGACCTTGCTTGTTATGGAGCCTTTGCCCAATATATTCACCTCCTGCGAAATATTTTTGATATGGAATAACCCAGTCTCTAGACATTATAGTTCCAGGAGCCTACGAAGATTATGGATATTGGTAGACTTAACAGTAATTAACCTTTCACTGGAAATCTTGTGTATATTAGTATGTTTAATTTAGCATAATAGTTTAAACACACAAATATATACTGTTTTAAGTTTCTCTGTTAAGAATCTCAATTGCATTAAGTTATACTTTATGGTGTGGATCTACTCTGAAGAAAAGCATGTAATTGATCTTACTATGCAATTTTTAGCATCAGTTGTGAACTCTATACGAAGGTAATGGTTGTTGATATCTGAGTCTATATTATATATATATATATATATATATATACTAGTTTCTAGTATATATATATACCTATATACTGATGTTCATTGCCATAATACATAGATCTGTAAAGGTCAAAATCAGGATCTCTTCAATTTTTTTCTTTACAAATTAATATATATAAATGCAGATATGTTGATTATTTTAGATCTGTATTTATATATATTTGACTAGTTTCTATATGTTAATATTGAATATCAGGATTATTTATGGATGACATTGAGAAAAGATTGAGCATTTGGTCATATATATAGGGCAAATATATATAACCTTGTGTATTAAGAAATGGGACTTTGGCTTATCAATCTGAAGAGACATGTAATTTATCCTAGTCTAGCTCTTCCTCTCGACAATGTGCAAGGCCTGACTTGTTATAAGACAGAGTATTATAATAATAAGAAAGAGTAGGCTCACTCCTATGGCAATTATTCTTAATCATTCTCCCTGGTTTGATGTGACTATTTTCCTATTCTATATATATATATATATATATATATATATATATATATACTAGATTGTCAACCCCTTTCAATCTTAACTAAGTTTGCTTTCTAGACATGGATATAGGTTTATATCCTTCTTGTTCGGATAATAGTAGGTAGAGGCAAATCAAGATAGTAGTACAACTAATATTTAGGTTTCTATTGTTAATTTTATTTGACTGATTTAATTGATAATAGATTACATATGGTTATAAAGGAAGATGTTCCAAAGTAAAATTAGTCGTGCAATCTGAATGGGTAAGTATTATTTTTATAGTGTTACTCTGTATCATAATCTGCAATTCCAAATATAAAATGCACAATTGTAGGAAATATCTATATTATTTGATGTGGGTTAACCATTGGAGATGAAAGTTTTGTTTGTCTTATTTTTCAGGTACCAAGAATTATAAGGGAGAAAGGTACTTCATCCAATCAAAGAATTAAAAATAGAGTAAGAAAAATAATGATGCATAATACCTATCGAGCAACTAAACCATCCCTCCATTGCAATTCCTAGAATGAAATTTTATGAAATTACTGATCCAATTGTATGAAATGTAAAGATGGATTCGTAAAAGTAGCACTTGTAATGTTTTACTCTGATTTTATTGAGCGGTGGGTATGCCCACTGAAATCATGTATATGTAGTAAATCATAGTAAATCATTGAGCAGTGGGAATGCCCATGGAAATTATATATCAAACAAATCTTGACAAGTGTCGAGTCGTGGGTATGCCCACAGAAATTATGTATCTAACAAATCTCGACAAGTGTCGAGTCGTGGGTATGCCCACGTAATTTTGTATAAGTACAGGACCTATGGTCCCAGGCA
This sequence comes from Thuja plicata, assembly GCA_018584345.1. Classification (NCBI taxonomy): domain Eukaryota; kingdom Viridiplantae; phylum Streptophyta; class Pinopsida; order Cupressales; family Cupressaceae; genus Thuja; species Thuja plicata. The sequence goes on along the minus strand of MU223378.1, from coordinate 3,416,710 downwards.
AGGCTGGAGGCTTTCTCAACCCCACTCTTTCCTACCAGCGCCTGCAACGAGCGGGGTCACACTGTAAAATTTATTTATATTAATAAAAAACTTTCAGGGCTTTGGCCTTTTACCAATCAAAATATATATATATATATATATATATATAT
>MU223378.1:3357400-3398916 GCA_018584345.1 Thuja plicata | reverse complement strand
ATATATGAACATGTTTGTATATATATTCTTATAACAAGCTAATCTCTTCATTTCTAGCTTTGAACAAAACTCTCTTCAAGTAAAGGAACAACTACAAATCTGCAACCAAAAATATGGAATAACTCATGGGAGCTCACCTCCCAACCTAGGCCTCTATGAGGCCACCCCCGAGCTAGGGGAAACAAGAAGGGCAGGGTAACAATCAAGCAACCATACTCGAAATTTGAACAAGAAAACAACATAACTCCCAACCAAGTCTTAAACATAATTGGGTCAAAATGACCTCAATCTAGGGGTGAAGGTGGAAATACACAAGAAGGATATTACCAATAAATATGTCTCACTATGCACAAATGTACACATGCCTTCCCAAGGCTCAACTATATTCCCAAAAGCTCCATACCCACAACCAATACCCTTATCACCCCCATAAGCAATATACAAAAAAAAAATAGCAATGGTAACATGGAGCCCATAACATCCATGACATCCCTCTTCTTCCCAATTAGAAGAGACTCTCAACTATCAAGGTTTCCCAACTATGCCCTTCACCACAATTGACTATCTCTTCCCTCCCAAGGGTAAGATAGGTCAATTCACTCCCATGCCTAACAACATCAAACAACAAATAAATAAACAAGGAAGAAATCTCTTTCACCACATAATAACACTACCATATTTGCACAATTATGATGTATTTGAAATAAGTAAAATTTCAACAAGATATCTACACAAAACATGAATGAAATAACCACATATGGACATAGGAGTACCAACCTTACTCCTAGATATGGATGATGTTGAGATGATCCCTTGAGATGCTAGCTCTCCTTCTCTTGACTTCTTCCCCAAACTAGCCAAAATCCTCAAGCACAATCTACAAGTATCCAAGATGGAGAGTGGGAAATCAACCCAAACTCTCCTCTCTCTCCCCCCTAAAAGGTTCCCTTTCCCAACTCCACCTCTTTCCCATAAATAAGATAGAGGCATGTGTCCTTCCTTCTTACATATGTCAAATTCCATGCAAGGAAGGAACTCCACTAACTTGGAGGAAGTGAGGGTCTTTCCCTTTCCCCAAATTTTTGCCACTATTAAAGAAAGGCATTAAAGAAGGCCTAGAAAAGAGGTTATGGCACCCAAAACAATGAAAAACAACCCCTAACCCATAGTACTACATAAAACTAGATAATCTTAACTCTAACTACCTCAAAGGACTAAATTTAACCCTCCAAAAGCCCCCTCAAAGTTTGCATTCAAATTTCAAGAATAACACTCAAGACTTGGGTTATCAAGGCAACCTACCACCCATGGTAACTCTACAAACTAGCCTAGGGTAAAAATCAACTCAAGATCCACATAGGAATTCCATGTCACAACACATGTGTCAATTGACACTACAAAAGCACCTCACATTTACTCCATGGCATGTTTTAAAAGAAATTAACAAAATTAAAGGAATAAATTTACAACCATGCAATACAACATAATTACATTTGCATTTAGGTTATTTCCCTTTTAGGGCTAACCTTGGCCTCAAAGGATTTTCACAATTTATCCCAAACTTGTTTCCCCAATTTTGAAACCATGGTTATTCCTCCTACACACTTGAACAGAGCATCAGTAGTTCAAGAACAAAAAATATATATTCATGATGTTTCACATTATAATATATTCCTTTAACCAAATTTAATACATTGCTATTCAGAAAACTAGATCAATCATGAACATTTAACTGATAATTCCTATTAAAAATGAAATCTCTTATCTAACCTACCAATATAAGGCATTTGCAAAATTTAAACCAAATATCACTTTTACATGTCATATGATCATAATGCAATATCGAACAAAAATGAAAAATAGCTAAATCATGTCATCAAGGACTAAGAATCATATATATATATAAATTCATCTAAGCATCATCGAAGTAGAGTCATCATAAGATATCTATACTATAAAAGGTCCAAAATGAAATGTATCAAAATAAATGTATCCTCCAGATAAATATGATATAATAGTATCAGCTCTGAAATGGATGGTCAGGGTAGGACCTCACAAGATAGATGCTTATTCTAACCTTGGCATGGCTTTTTTATTTTCTTTGTTAAAAAGGTTGTTTCTTGCAGGAAACCCCACCCTTCCCAAGTTCCCAGAGATTTGAGAAAGAAAAACCAACAAGCCCCTTTAACATTAACAGTCATATATTCAACTGAATCATCCCTGCACCATCGTGACTAGACTACTAGGTGCTTGGATGCAAGGAGAGCCCGCTCTCTGGTAAACCTCTTCAGGCAAAGTTGGTCGGTACTCCGATACCCCGTGACAACTCTCTCCCTATTGGCGAGGCCATCACAAAGTCTCATCAACACTCCCTTATTCAAATCAAATTTTTTATTTTATGATATAACAACAAAAAATATACTTTTAACCAAAAAGTAAGAAAGGTACTAACAGTTATCCATCACCACAAAATAACTGCCAAAATAATTTTAACCAAAAGGTGAGCTCAAAGGTTCACATATCAAGAACTACAACTTCTTTTAACACAAAATTTCACTTAAAGATAAATCATTCAAATAAAAATATATATCCAAAAGATTAACATGGAATATAAATGGTTGAGGACAATAAAGTTCACATAAACATCTATATTACAAAGGATATCTTTATATAATCTACTTGAAAACAAAGTTTCAATATAGTACATATATTTCAATTAGACATACAAAGATATCTGCAAATCCCAATGGTCGATATTTCATTCAACTTTCAAAATTGATCTACAAAAGCTAAAATTGATTCTTACTTGTGTCTCAAAGAATAAGGAGGATTTAAAAATATGCAAATCCCTTCTAATATTTTTTATTTCACATATATAAACTTCTTTCCAAAAAGACAATTGTCCATCTGTTATACAATAATTGATTCTTTTAAAGAACCAAAATTTAAAATTTAAACAAGCCCATTAAAGAAAACCAAAATAACAAGTGTCATTACAAGTGACTAAAATAGATTAAAACTATATGATGTCTTTTCAGCTTCCCATGTCTGAGTTCGTGGTTACTGAGTTGCTTTTTATTTCTTGAATTCCTATAAAGCTTGAGTAGCAACTAACATTTTGTCATGATATTTGATATTCATGTTTCTACTTTGTAGGTCCCAAAACATATTCTTTCCTCTTTTAATTTATGTACCTTTTGTAATGAGAGTTTGATGATGATTCACATGTTAGAGTAAAGAATTAATTTAATTACCTTGAATAAATTAACTTTACTACCTCTTAAGATTTCACTTTATCCACTTGCTTTAGTCATTTAATAATTAAATCTAATTATTAAATGCCTATTTACCTATTAGGGTTTCCTATTAGGTTTTATGATCTCCTTCTATAAGGATTGATCCTTTGTATATTTTATTCATTCTTTTGGTTTTTAATAATCTTTCACATTGTCAGAGCAAAACCCTTATTTGTTTCCTACAAATTTCTTCCTTGTGACAGGTTTTTACATGCAGGTTTCTTGGGCTTAATAGATTTTTTTTTCATCAAATCTTACATGGTATCAGAGTTGGATCTGTTGTAGCTTGTTCATGTTTGAAAAAAAGAGGAGAAAGGGTTTTGACAGAAGAAATTTGGTATTTTTCAACTAATTTGAGAGGTTTTGGTTGTAGTTTTCAGATCTGGTATTCTTTGCAGAACGTTATTTTTTGTTTCTTTTTTGCATGCAAAAAAGGAAAAAAAAAAGTAGCACTTTTTACAGGCGCATGCATGTGAAAGGACATTTTTTTGGGTGTCCTTCTCGGTGTCATTTACAATGGTGTACTTCCCAATGTCATTTACCAGACCTGCACCTTATTCCTCTGACCATCGTGCATGAGTCAGCGTCTGCATTGGGAAATCTGAAAAGGTAGAACTTCAAACCCCTGCTGGCACTGTACTTTGACTTGCAAGCCTTTTTACCTGTGATTTCTATCCAAATCTATGGTTATTTTCATCATAAAAATTCAAAGGTACACATGATACTCATTTGAAGTTTTTTTCTCTCATTATAAGCAATCTTTTCCAACTTCTAGGGTTCAATTTATTGAATTGTGGGGGTGTTTTATTTCTTGTTTTCTGTAATTTACTTCAATAACTTGAAAATATATCAAAATGAGACCCCTTATAAAAATATGGTCGGGACCTCTTCTTGTCTAGAACTTCTGACCCCTCATAATTATCACACATGGAAATCCTTGATGACACGACTTCTCCAGTCAAAAGGGTTGTGGTCTTGTTTAGACATAGTGCAGCCAATTTTACAAAGGCCCTTCAAGGTCATGCAACACAAGAACAAGATGGATGAGGCAATGGGGTTGATTGATTTACATGTATTAGATAGTCTATAGTTTCATCTTGATGGGTGCAATACCCCTCTAGATACGTGGACCCAGCTTAACGACATGTTTGGTACAGTGAATGAGTTCAAGGCACTTCAAATTGAGGCAGAGCTTACCTCTCTTGCACCAAATCATGCAGAATTAGAAGTCCAAAATAGATTTAGCTGACAGTGAGCATTCCTCCAAGCCACCTCAGAAAATAGATTCTAAGAAATCCACTCCTAAGGGTAAATCTTCTACGTCTGATGAGTCTTCCTCTAAGACTAAGAAGTTCACAGGTGAACCTTGCAGTTTTTGTGGCAAGGAAGGGCATCTAGTTTCTAGGTGTTGGAAACATCTTGAGACTCTAGAGGATGCCTTGTAGAAACATAGTATTTCTTCTCCACAACCTTTACCTACTCCCATAGGGAAAGGTCGTGCTCTTTATGCATGAGCATTATCTTCCACTGCTACATGGATCATTGATTCAAGTGCTTCACACCATATGACACACACACACACCTAGTATGGTTACCTCACTTGATCAGAGTGCTACTACACAGATTGTAGTTGGTGACTCAGCACAAATTTTAGTTATAGGTTTTGGTACTGCTTCATTGGATGGTGGCTCTCTACAGGATGTTCTTTTGGTTCTTGACATTTCTACGAACCTCTTGTCTGTCTGTCAGATTTTTCATTCTGGTTCTAGTAAGACAGTTGATTTCTCACCACATGATGTAGTTATTTGAGACCTCCATGATCCTGATTTATTTGTTGCTACTGGGAGTGTTGATTCAGATTCTCACTTATATAGGTTTGATGGCTTTGAGAGCTCTGATTATACAAGTGTTTCTCTTGTTACTCATGCAGACACAGTGAGAAAGCTTTGGCAAGAGCATTTTGGCCATGTCAACTACAGATATCTCCAACAAATGAGTACATAAGAGTTAGTGATTGGGCTTCCTCAGATCTCTTTCACTGATGGTTTTTGTCAAGGTTGTGCACTAGGAAAACATCATAGAGATCATTTTTCGACAGGTAAATCCTCATGTGTTAAGGCACCATTGGAGTTGATACATAATGATCTCATGTCATTTCCCACTCCTTTTTCTGGTGCTCATTATGTGCTCACCTTTATTGATGACTTCTCCAGACACAAATGGGTGTACTTCTTGAAGTACAAGTCTAATGTCTTTGATTCATTTTGAGTCTTTAAGACATTTGTGGAGAAGCAGTCTAGTCTTTATGTTAGGTAGATACGCACTGACAATAGGGGGAGTATATGAATTAGTCTTTTCATGATTTTTGCATTGAGTAGGGTATATTGCATTAGCTGAAAATGCCCATACTCCTCAGTAGAATGGAGTTGCTAAGAGAAATAACAAAACATTGTAAGAGATGGCCAATTGTATGATACAGTCTCGAGATATGCAGCCTTTGTTTTGGGCAGAGGCAGTAAATCATGAAACCTACATTTAGAATCAGATACCTCATAAGGCATTACAACATTTGACTCCTGAGGAGGCTTGGTCCCATGTCAAGCCTGATTTTTCTACATTTTGAGTGTTTGGTAGTGAGCCTTAGGCATTTATTCCAGATGCTCAAAGGAAAGCCATGGAGAGGAAGAGTTGACCACTCATATTTCTTGGCTACTGTGAGGGTATGAAGGCATACAAGTTGCTTGATCCTGATTCCAAAGAGGTCTTGTTTCGATGACATTACCAGTTTGATGAGTGTTATCCTTAGATGGAGCCTCCATCACCATCTTGTCCCTCATTTCCTAGTACTTCCTCTTCTCATCTTTAGGATTATATATCATCTGAGGATGATTTATATGATGATCCACCTTCTCCTCTTCCACCAGATATTCTGTGAGTGCTCAAGTGGGCTCATTATACTGTCAGTGTTGTTGGTTCTTTGGTAAGAGATCCTTCAGATACCTGTTGTACTCATGCTCAGCGATCAGGTACTGGTTTGAATCATGTGTTGGAAAGTTCAACTTGAGCTTTCCAGAAATCAAAGACAAGATCTTGTGGTTCAGATAAAAGAGGATTCAGATGAAGACAGTTCAGATAAGGTGAAGCAACTAAAAGAAGAGAATGAAACTTTGAAACTTGAAAATGAGACTATGGCTAAATAAATATAGGTACAAAAGGATGCAAAGAATAAAGTTGAAGAAGCTTTAAACAGTACATTAGATCAAATGAAGAATGAGGCTGACAACTACAAGAACAAGTATCTAGAAATGGAGAAATACAATCAGATTATAAAAGGTGAACTTGTTGAAGCAAAGAAACACATTGAAAAACTTCACACCAGCAGTGATTTGATTGATGAACAGAGAGACAAACAAAAACCTAAAGGTGATATGATTGGTATTGGCTTCAATGAAGCTAAATGTTCAAAGAATCAAGAAGAGAAATCAAATGAGAAGATTGATACTGAGAAACCTTCTATTGAAGAGCCTAAAGAGCAGACCAGACCTTTCAGAGGTAGATGCTTTGGATACAACAAATTTGGACACATGAAGAGAGACTGCAGAGGTAATGCCCCTTTTATAACTTTTTCTTGCTATTGTATTAACTGTAATGGATATGGGTACAAGAAAAAAAAATGCAGAAAACCTAGTCAATTAGGATATAGACAAGACAAAGAAGAGAACCTATAATGAAACCTACATGCTACAAATGTAATAACATTGGACACATTGAGAAGTACTGTAAGTTGCAAGGCAATCAAGAAAGAAGACCTCCTATATGTTACAAATGCAATAACCTACGACATATAGAGGAATTTTGCAGGTATAATGGATCAGACAATAGAAGAGTACCACCTCCTATGAATTCATAGAAGAATGGAAGTGATATTGGTAAGAGTGTTGCAGATTTGAAGAGTGATTTTGAAAGTTGTTTCAAGAAAGCAGAAGATAGAAACAGTGGTAAGATATGGAAGATCAAAGAAACTGGTGAGACATTAGTTCAGGGAGAGTCAGTAGAGGCTACTAGATCTTTTCCTGATGGTAGCAAGACAAAATTGACCTAATTGGTTGATCATGGCCTTAGGGGGAGCATTGGATACAGACATTAGAATACATCTTGCCCCAAATTCATGGATTGAGCTCGTGTGAGCTTGGGTATAAGCTTGGCCGACATCATGAAGTACACATCTAAGAGTGCAACATCAGCTGACACATATATTTTGTTTGAGAGATCTAACAGCCGACTGGATAGTTTTAAGTGAAAGTAAAATTCATAACTTAAACTTGTATAAAGAACCACTTAATGACCTATCTCTTTACCATTTAATGAAGAGCGAGCCAAGGGAATCAGAGAGCGGAGAAGTTCAAATTATTTTACATTGGCCGTGCGTGAAGGATAAACTCATAATTTAGCGAAAGAAAGGTATTTTACATCATCTAGCCATGGATGCATCTATTATTTTTGATGTTACAGATAGACCTAGTTATAAGTTTAAGAAACATCCATTCAAATCGTGCAAAGAGGATCCAGAGGGAGCATTTTCCCAAACCCTGTATGGCGTGTTACATGTAGAAGATATTAGGGCTTACATACATTGTAAGTATGACATACTAGGAATTAATGATATATCAACTAAGATGGAGTATATGACTGACAATGGAGTCATGAGAGAAGAATACAAACATATTAATCAACTGAGCATAATAAAAATTCTAGATTTATGCGAATTTGATGAAGATGAATGGTTCAAAATACTGTTAAGTAGGGTTCATGATCAGTTTATCTAGATTGGTGACCAACTTGTGAAGATTTGTAGTGACCTAATCCATGAAATCACTGGATTGGACAACACTAGAGTCATTCCTATTGCAGAGAAACATGTGAAGAAAGAATTTGAAACCCTAACTCATTCTAAATGGGATAGATGGGCAATGACAGTAAATGACATCTTTCAGCGAGATGTAAGATTGATTGTGATGATACTTGGGTACAAGTTCTACTACAGTAGGAAACCTAATTCAGTATCTGCAGGAGTCATCGTGATGGCATGGAGAATGGTGAAAGAAAATGTATGTTATAATCTATGTGAAGTTTTGGCACAACAATTCCTTGAGAATGTGAAGCTTGTGAAGAAGGAAAAATCGAAAACCTTTAGATTTGGTTCATTGTTGATGCATATGTTCATTCATATTGAGCACAAGTTTCCTGGTTTACATCCTAGTGGTTGGAAGTCTAGAGTACCCACTGGCATATTGATTTCATAGAGTTGCAAAAGACAGAATGCTACTTCGGTTGATGTTGAACTATTTGGTATGATCAAGATTCTACAGAGATGGATGGAGACAAGATACAAAATACATGAAGACATTATTGAGAAATACAAAGATACAATATGTTTCTTGGTTGAAACTGGTTGTGTATGTTTTGAAGCATTCATACCCAGGAAGAAATGGTGTTATCCCATGGGTTATGAAGTGAGTTCTGAAGTACTTGCTATGCAAGTAGAATGTGTCCTTGCATCAGAGATTGATACAACAGAGGAAAGATGGGGAACTTATGAAAAAATTCAGAAAAAGTAAGAGAATAATATAATAGAGGTCTAAGGAAGAGAAAGATAGAAAATCTTGTACATGAATGTAGACTTAAAGTTGGATTGATAGAAGAGGAACTTAAAGAAGTCAAAAGGAAGATGATAGAAAGGTCACTTGGACTTGCAAGTGGAAGTACTATAGCTCTCCCACTCCTAAGGTAATTATGGTAGACAATCCACCTCCTCCTCAATAGGTAACAACACAAACTAAAAATATCACTTTTAGAGTTACAAGATCAAGCATGCATACATCACCTAAAGAGCAGAACACAATAGGAGAAGAGAAGAAAGTAGAAAAACACATTTGGAAACCTGACCTGAAGATGCTAGAGAAGAGAGCATTAGAGCAAGGCAAATTGGTTACAATTGATAAATACTATAACAGGTATGAAGAAGCAGACAAACTTAAAATTGAGGACATTGTGATAGAGCACTTACTTACTTTCAAGAATACATTGTTAGAAATTGAAGGAAGAATACCCATAAACCTATATGGGAGATTGGAGATAAGAAAACATTTTGCACAAATTGAAGACGATACAATCAGAAACCAAGAAATAGATAACATGTTGCCTGTGATATCAGTTCAAGAAAGGGATAGAATATACAAGGAACTAAAATCCCTACTAAGAACCAAGGTGAGATTATTGAAAATCATGGCGAGGAAATATAATGAAGTCACTGAGGAAACTCAGAAGGCACTAGATAAGATATTGATGAGTAATACTTCTAACAAGCCCTCACCTCCTAAGATCACTTCACCCACACAATTGGGAATGGGTGAGAAATCAAAGGTAATAGAGACATCTACTGAGAAGAGCGAAGTAGATCCACCACCAGATTTCTATGTTTCTGGTGTAGCAGTAACTCTTGACACCTCTCAAGATGAAAAGGACCCTTTTTCAGGGAATATGGATACTTCTATGGCAGATGAGGCAGAACAGAAGAAGAAAGAGGATGAAAAGAAAGAGGTAAACACATCATCCATTTCATTATTGGCAAGTAGTGATGTAAATGTTGACAGCATGGATGAAGTAGAACTAGTAAAATTGGCATTTATTGCTTTGAACAAAGCAAAGGAAAGATCAGAATAGAAAGGAGACAAGAAGGAAAAAGTAATCACAAGAGAAATTGATATTGTAAACAAATTGCTTCCAACACCTATTGTTTTCCAAAATAAAGATGACATTGAAAATCTGAGAATCACACTTGATGAATTTGATGGGCACTATGAGAACCTATTGAAGATAGCAGAGGAAAAGGCAGAGAAGACTTAATCAGAGAAGAAGCTAATAGCAGTCTGCAAATCTATATAATGGTATTTAGGCATTGTGAAAACCTACTTGACAAATGCAAGGAAGTGCATTGGACATGGGAGAAAATTGTTCAACTATTGCATGAATCCAATAAGGAATGTTTAGAATGTAGAAGACATTATTGCCAAAGAGAGGGCAACTCTGAACAGTATGATGGATGGTTGTGAAACATCTTCACAATCCACAACAGAGATAAACAAAGAAGTCACAATTATTTTGGCCAAACTTAGTGTAATAGATAATGAGAAAGGGAGAGTATTGACAAGATTCCATTTGCTGAAAAGCTTTATCACTCCTAAGTTATCAATACTTGAGGTTCATCTCTCAAACTTGGAGGAAGTGACAAATTCACTGGATAAATATATGCCCACAAACTTACAAGAAGATGAGACCACATCATTTGCACTGAATAGCTTAATTTACATTAGCCAAATTTTGTTCAAAACATGGACTGCAGAAGTGAAGATCTTGGAAGATTCCTTTCAGGATATTTTGAAACTGGTGAGCAAGAACTAAAACCTTTTGTTGTATATGCACCTTTGTCATTGTTGTCAAAGGGGGAGAAGAGAAGGAAAAAATATAGATATTATATAGAGAAGAAAAGAAAAGAGAAAGATTATAGAGGAGACAGATTTGTTGGAACACTTATTCATTTTTTTTGACAAGTGTTGTCATCAATGCCAAAGGGAGAGATTGTTGGCAAGTAATAAATTTTGTGTAAATGTGATTTAATTTTTGGTTTTAATTTATGGCAACACATTTGGGTTTCAGACCGATTCCAGAAAAGATAAGTTTTGGTGATTCAGAAATCGACTAAGTGTAGAAGCAGAGATACATAAGTGTTTTGGATGTCGAAGATCGAGATTAATGATTTAGGGAAAGTGAGCTTAGAGGAAGACAGTATGGGGTATGTATGACCTCCACCTAAGATCAATTTTGTTTTGGTTGAGTCTACGGTGAGTTAGACAGAATTGAAATCAGATAGACTACAACAGAATAGTGAAATATAGCAGTTTGATAGTAGCGAAGATTGAGGGAGTATGGCTTGGACTCTAGGCAATCAAAGTTGTATTTTGGTTATTTATAACCTCCACAATGACTATGCAAGAGCGCTAACTATGCATTTAGTGTTTACTATATTAAATGTATTTTGTATTTAAGATCGACTTTGTAATATCTATAATATTCATATTGAGAGCCAACTTTGTAAAGTTGTGAGATATATATGTAAGATCTTTTTGATAAAGATTGAATGTGTGTAAGTTGGATAGTTGGATGATTTTTTGAGTAACTAAGCAGAGAAGAAAATGGAAGAGATCATTGAAGAACTATAAAGGACCTATCTAAGCACTAGTGTTGCTTGTTTTTGTTCATGACTGAGAACACTTTGTAACCTAAATTATATTGTAAGAGTTGTAAGCTCAGTTGGCCCCTAATAGGGTGTTGTGAACCTTTAATAAGGTTGTTATTTCTCTAACAAGGAAATGTACTATGTAATATTCAGCTCCTAATAGGGCTAGGTCTCCTTACAAGGACATTATACTTTAGTACATGCTTATGGGTACCATCCCCACCAGGGTTTTCCCTTGGCCAGGGTTTCCTCGAAAACAAAATATGGTGTTATGAGTATTGTGTCATTTGCTTATGTTCTTTTATTTACTGCAAGTTTATGGTTAATATATAATTAGTTGAAGAATTTAATAAAGTGTTATTATACTGATTCACCCTCCCTCTCGGTATAATCCAATCCTAACATCATGTTGTTTCAGATGATCCTCAAAAGTTTTTAGAGGTGACAATACATCCTGAGTGGGATAGGGCTATGGATGAGGAGTACTCTTCTTTGATGAAGAATCACATTTGGGATCTTTGCACTCTTCTGAAAGGAAGAAAGCTGGTTCAGTGCAAGTGAGTGTACCATACCAAGTATGTTACAGATGGTTTTATTAATCGGTATAAGGCATGTCTTGTTGTGAAGGGCTTTTCACAGGTGGAGGGTATTGATTACTCTGAGACCTTTGCTCCTATCGCCAAGATGAATTCTATTCACCTAGTACTTTCTTTTGCAACTTCATAGGGTTGGAAAGTGTATCAGATGGATGTGAAGAGTGTGTTCTAGCATAGGGATCTACATGAGGAGATCTATATGGAGCAGCCTCAAGGTTTTGTGGAGGACTCTTCTCTTGTGTGTAGACTTTGGAGGTCATTATATGGTCTCAAACAAGCCCCTCAGGATGGGTATGATAAGATAGACTCTTTCTTGCTATCCTCACACTTTACCCACTGTTATTCTGATCCTATAGTGTACATTTAGTGTCATGGGGCTGATCTTGTGATACTTGTGTTGTATATTTATGATCTCATCATCATAGGTAGCTCATCTTCTATGATTCAGAGTGTTCAGAGAGCATTGATGGAGCAGTTTGAGATGACATATCTTGGACTTTTGCACTACTTTTTGGGCCTACAAGTTATTCAGTCTTCAGATGGGCTTTCCATACACTAGCATAAGTATGCTCTTGACATGCTTTAGAGATTCAACATGCTTGATTGAAAGCCTGCTCCCACACCTTTTCAGTAAGGTGTTATTTTGTCTACCACTTTCTCTACTCCTTCAATGGACTCCACCTTATACAAGAAACTTGTGGGTAGTTTGTTGTACCTGACACACACTCATCCTGACATTTCCTTTGCGGTTGGCATCATCTCTTAATTCTCCCATGATCCTCATGAGATTCATTGGGAAGTTGCCAAACGTATTTTGAGGTACATTCAAGGCACTACTTCATATGGCATTCACTATACATCAGGAGCCCCTCACATTGTTGGTTTCACAGATGCTTATTGCGGTGGTGATACAGATGGTCGCAGGTCTACTTTTGGCTTTGTTTTATGTCTTGGTTCTGGTCCTATCACATGGTCTTGCAAGAAGCAGACTATTGTTGCATTATCATCTATAGAGGCAGTGTATCAAGCAGTTGTGCTAGCTAGTCTGGAGGTTTTATGGCTTTCATAATTGATGATAGAGTTTAGGTTTCATCCTAATAGTCCCACTCTTCTTTGGTGTGACAATCAGAGTGCCATTCATATTTCCCACAACCCAATTGAGCATCAGAGGACCAAGCACATTGAGATCCATATGCATTTCATCAGGCAACTAATTCAGGGTGGTTCTCTCAACTTGGAGTATGTTCCCACTTTGGAGCAGGTTGTTGACGTCTTCACTAAACCTTTTTCATCCTTGCGGTATCTTCAGTTGCATTCTATGATTGGGGTGAAGGAATTTGTCCTTGGGGGGTCTTAGTGAGGCCTACCTTCCTTCTTTTTTCCACTTTCCAAATCTTTCTATCTCTTTTTGGAGGAGGGTTTTTCCCATGTGGTTTTCCCTATTTCTTTATTTCACAGAGATTTGGTTGTGATTGGGTACCTCATCAGGCCATGTTGCTGGGATCCAATTTTACTTTCAGCATTGTAGTTCCTTTGCTTCTTTCTTGCATTGTTTATAGCTGCATTGTTTCCCATCTTAAGGGGGGTGTTAGAGTAAAGAATTAATTTAATTACCTTGATTAAATTAACTTTACTACCTCTTAAGATTTCACTTTATGCACTTGCATTAGTCATTTAATAATTAAATCTAATTATTAAATGCCTATTTACCAATTAGGGTTTCCTATTAGGTTTTACGATCTCCTTCTATAAGGATTGATCCTTTGTATATTTTATTCAATCTTTTGGCTGATAATAATCTTTCACATTGTTAGAGAAAAACCCTTATTTGTTTAAGATTTCTTCCTTGTGACAGGTTTTTGCATGCAGGTTTCTTGGGCTTAATAGATTTGTTTTTCATCAAATCTTACAGCACACACCACATCAAGATTGCATCTATCCAATCTAATTTTTTATTCTTAGCCTTGCTAAATATTTCAAGGTTATCTATGGTGTAGAAGCAATTCCTGAATAATCCTATCTTTTTAGTTCATAACCTATATCTTTGAACTCTTGTATCACTTGTGTAACCATCTTATTTGCCTCTTTAAGAAACTTTCTCTACTTCACTATATTTTTCTGTAGGAACTTGCAATCAATGCTATATATCCATGTCCTACAAGAAGCATCTTGAGGATATTATTCCTTTGGTTACTATCATGTTTAACCCCACGTTGATAATTTCTTGTAGGGACTTGATAGTCTCCTTATGCGCCTCTTCTTCCATCTTTGCAACTAAATTTTTTTATGGCACATTATTTCTAGCTACCACTAATTCATTGTAGGACCTACTCAAATAATCAATAAAAGGTAGACCTTTATATTTCAAGCCCTTAACCCATTCTTAGGGAATTCTACCAAAATGGTTGTCAATTTGTATTTGGGATATCAGCTCCTTGTTACCATGAGATTTTTGATATAGGATAGCTTGGGATACATTTGGGAGTTGAGTAGATAATGTACTTAACAGAGACCTTAAACATTCATTCAATGCTTCAACTATAGCTTTTAGATTTTATCTATTATTATTTTTCTACTCTATCCATAACCCTAACAACTAATAAGTATATGCGTAAATCTTCATCTATACTGGGAGGCCCCATATTTACCCTGGTAATATTAAAATCATCCAATATAGCTTGCTTGGGCTCCTTTTGTGCATTAGGGTGTGTTATTTCCATAAATAAGTGATCATTTATTTGAACAAAGTGGGCAATGATTTTTAGTTTATTACTTTGGGAGGAGGAGGTGAAGATCACCATTTTTGGGGATTGGCATCTCTAAAAGATTGTCTAAATTCCTCCAAATTTAGCTTATTGGTCAAGTATGTCTCCATCCATGAAGGGTAGAATAATGTTTGGGAATCACTTTCATTGCACCAGAGGAGAGAAACGAATTCCTTTTCACTGGGGGTGTTTTGTCAATATTTTGCATAGAAAAAGGAAATGGGGATTTGGGCTTATCAACTACCACATTTTTTTTGTGCATCTTAATTGATCCCCTTTCCTTGAACACAATCCTTTATTTTATATGTATCTTTTTCTCCTCCATGGTCATCATCTTTTTATTCTTGACCAAATGCTTTTACTGTAATATAAGAAAGTGAACTATCCCCACAAGTTGGTTTAGGATATGTGTTCTATTCACAGGTCTACCCATCCCTGCCTCTAGTTAGATTGCTTGAAGATGATTCTTGTGTGATAGTAACAAAAAATGATCGAATAGGTTGATCTAAATTTCTCTATTTTGAGGGATGAATATTTCTAGTAGGTGTGGACTTCTTTTTATTCCCATTTTTATTGACAACCTAAATTTGGGTTCTTATTATTGTGGATGTCATTTTGTCTAGATTATATTCTTCAAGCACATTCCAATTTATTAAATATAATGGATAATATTGTATCTATGAAGTGTATAAAGGTTTAATTACATCCAACATCTGTGATACCACAAACATTGATTGGAAGGTGGTAAGTTTCTATCTATTTCAAAGTAAGCCTTGACGAATCCCTTTTCCTTACTTCAAAAATCATTTGAACACTCTACCTAGTAGTCCTCTAACTATAGAATGTGATAGTATGAATGTCCTAGAAATAGAGTATTCCTTATAAAATATTTGTGATCAATTTGCATTCTTAGGACATCATAAGTCTCCACAATGTAATTTTTTGTTGCTTTAATAAAGTTTAGAGCATTTGATTGTGATCAACAACTATATATTCCCAAATGAATAGGAAATTGGATGCCTACCTTTTTAATTTCATTGCACCTCTTATTTACTTCACATATTTTTCTATATAATTAAATCATGATCATCTTATCATCTGCACACCTGGGAAAATTCCAAGGAAACCCATTGAAACCACCCACCCTGATATAAGTAAAAGTAGGAAATTGTAGGAAGTACCTATCGTAGGTTTCTACTAAGGTATCAAGAGCAGGAGAGATTATTTACTCAATATGTCCTTGTATTTCCCTCACGAGTCTCATTGTGAACATATCATTAACTCTTCTAAAGTTGGAATAGTTGTTCTGTAGTTGCAAACTATGATAGAAATCATAGATTTTAAAATAATCATCAATCTTTTTAGCATATTCTACTCTAGGCCAATATTGAGTGCATGTTAGGGCATATAATAGATATGAATACATTGTTGGAATTAATAGACACTGAGAGGGGGGTGAATCAGTACAGATATATAGTAAAAAAATTCAACCACTGATCTAGATAACTATTGAATTACTTTTCAAACTATAAAGCCTATAACTAATGCAAATACATTAAATAAATTAATATCAAGCATCCCAAAATTCATCACACATGAAACATATATTTTCTCATGGAAACCCTTTTAGGAGGGAAAAAAACCATGGTGGGGATGACACCCACAAGCCCAGTACTGCAGTAAATGAGTTTTCCCTGTTAGGAGCTACAAATACCCTTTCTAAGGGTTCACCCTGTTAGGAGTGACTAGTACACTGTTAGGAGTACAATCAAATCAGCTATGATCTACCTTGCTAAATAATTTTAAACCTCAATAAATAAGTTACCATGTTAAAGGATTTATAAAAAAACCTGTTAGAGTTCACCCAGTTAAGAGATTTTGCTTGTTGCAACTATTAGGGAACAACAAGATTAGTGATCTGGATGTAGCATTGGTTGCTTGTCAGATCCAATATGTTATGTGTACTCTATAACTTCTCTCTTCTCTTTGTCTATCATCTTTCTTATCACAACCTCAAATTGAAATCATAAAACCCTGATTTCATCACCCAAAACAACTCTTACAACTTAGAACAACTTTTCAATATGAGAAGTTCCCTCTATACATAAACAACTTCCACCAACATAAAAATGATCTTCAAATTAATTTCCCGTGAAAGAACCATGTGTAAAATGATAATCTTGATGAATAAAATGATTTATCATGATTGCATTAGGTCAAGATAAGATCTGCAAGTTATATCTCCAAAGTAGTCAAACATGTTTTGACTTCTCTAATGCAACACCTCAAATCTAGCTTAAATGTTTACATCGATCTCATAAATATAAAAAAATTGATTGTATAACCTTTATTCCATATCATCATATCATTATAAATTACTGCACATTCTTAACTGCTCCCCGATCTGTGATCTACCGATTGTTACTCAAGAACATAAGTGCTCTACCTGTCTATGACAACCAAAAAACTATCTCACTAATCAACCAAATGAATTGTGGTTGGAACCACATTGAAATATAAACATTTTGAAGTTGTATATATGATCGTTCCTCATAATTACACTTCTACCATGATCACCACCAAAGTGATGTTCTCACTGTCTACCAATCTTCTAGACTTAGCCAATTTTTAGCATTATCTTATTACTGATTGCATCTTTACTTCACCTGTAGTATTTCATGACTATACAAACTTAGTTGTCAAATTAGTTTCCATTAATGACAATCTAATAAGTGGCTCCTTATTATTGCACCTCACTATCCATCACAATACCAACAATCTCCCCCTTTGGCATTGATGGAAAACACATGCTAACTGCTTACAATCGTGCAATCATAATCTCAAGATAAACTTATGACTCTGTATACATATACTCCCCACATATGAATATACTCCCCCATACATATACTCCCCCTTTGAAAACAATGACAAAGGTACAAAAACTAAAATATATGTACATTTAAACAAATCTTACTTACAGCCTGTCAAAGATCACCTTGAAGTTTATCTTTACTAAATCCAAGGATGTTTCCCATACCTTCTGCAAGTATCTCATAGTAATGATTTGCTCAATAAAACTAGAAGTAGGATCTTCCATGCTATCTAGAGTGCTCATTTCAAGTAAGGAAAGTATGTATTTTACCTTCTTCACATTCAGTTGCATGACCTCTAGTGTAGGGGATAAAGATGATTGAAGTTCCAGTAGAGTGAGAATTATATTATCTTGCTCATTTTGAATCTGCTTAACCTAGTATGATATTTGCTTGACTTGACTACTATAAGTAGTGATTGAACTTGACAAAGGATCAAGCTAACCACTTAGGTTCTCCAACTCCTTCTGATCTTCATCTCGGCTTTGTTCCAAATTGTGAACAAAATCAGGATACCTTGATATTTTAGCAAACAATTGACCTGCCTCAGTCAATGTAGTCTTAACTTCCTTTATCAAATATGACAATTTGATCCTATCTATGGTAATCTTCTCCATCAGCTTACTTATCATATTTTTCTCAAAGTTCTCCTTTGCAAGCTTCACTACAGCTGACTGCAAATCTAGGCCTTGATCTAGAATTGCCTTGATGAGAGTATCCATCTAACCAATAGGAGTATCATCTTCATCATATTCTACCTCAAGCACTAACTCAACTATAATGTCTCTAGCTTGTCTTGATACTCTTGTCTTCTTCTTATTTATTCTCAACTTGTCTCTTAAAGCCTTTGTCCTCAATTATTGTGAAAAATTCATCAATTCCTTAGGTTTAAATTTGGTTATATCGACTGATGTGGTCAATAATTCTTCTTCAACTTCCTCTTCTTCCTCTTCTACAACATTCACCAGTTTTTATCTCTTCCTTATGCTTGTCTCTCCAAGACTTAATTTCCATTTAGTCTCAATTTATTCTTCAATGTTTTTTCTAAGTCTCCTCTTGCTTACTATCTACTAATTTCTCCTCTTCCTTCTCAAAAATCAATTCCTCTATATGATCCATAGGCAATGGTGAGGATGAATATTATTTACCTGTAATGTCTACAATTTCAATCTCATCTCCACCTATTTTTGATAGACTGATATTTTGTGTTCCAATGTTCTGCACCAAGTTAGGAACATCAAGAACAACATCCCTAATTAACTGATCTACAAAAAAGGTATCATCTCCCTGCATAGGTTCATTGAATTCTTCTTGAACTGTCTCTTCCTGTGTTGCTACCTCCTTAATCTATAGTAGCTTCTTCCATGTCTCAATAGTCTCATTATGTACACCCTGTGCATCATCAATTAGTAGTCTAACTATTGTGCTCTTAATTTTGAATTTATGTGTGTAAGCATTAATCATTATCTTAGCATCTCCAACACATAGTTTAGGTTGCACTTGGATTAGTACTCTTTCCATAATCTCTTTGTACAATTGTAATGAAGTGCTCCATCTAGCATAAATCAACTGATATAGCTCATCAGGAATGCAAGAATGGATCTCTAAAGGTGTTTTATAGAATTTGTGAAAGTGATACGGAATTGCATCTTCTAATCTCTTCTTGTCTTCATCACTCCCCAAAGTGTATCTTCTACCAACAGTAACAAGTCTACCATTGTCCACAATGCCTTTTGCAATATCATCAATGGAAGGGGCGCGCCTTCTTTCTCTCACCACTCTTTTTGAGTTTAGAGACATACTTGTCTGATTTTGTCCTTTCTCCTTCATCCTCGTCAGTTTCCTTTTAAACATCCTTTACCTCTGTGGAATTTCTATTCCTCTTGTAAGTTTTCTTTGGAATGGAAATGCTTTGACTTTTCTTCCTTGTTCATTCCACTTTAGACTTAGCTTCACTAGCCGTTGGTTTTATCCATTTTCTCTTCACCTTAGCTTCAATTTTGGTTGCAATAGTGCAAGATGTTCATGCATTAAGACTTCCAAACTTTTTCTCTAGGTTAGATACCATTCTCCTTGTTTTCCTTTTAATGAGCGGTTTTTTCAGTTCCCTGTGAATTTTGGTAAATGCTTCATCATGGGTTTCAAATCTCTGCGCTTTTTTGTCTAAGGATTTTGACAACAACTCATCAACATGTAAAATTACTAAATCACCCTCTACTTCATATCCCATAGGAGGAAGCCAATATTTCCCAGGTTCCACAACTTTCACAATACATGAATCTGTGTCTACTACAAAATAAATATCATTCTTGTACTTTTCTACAATGCTAGCTAGATTTTTTTCTCGTTTATGTATCTTACATTGAAAATCTATTAAATAAACCCACATGACATTATTGAAGTTATTACCCAATTACTTTATGAATTCACTTATCTGAATAACTACTGGTTTGTCCTTTAACCATGTAACATTTCCTCTACCGGGGATGAAGATAGAAAAACATACATACCAGTAAGGCACCATACTTGAATGATTGTCTCTTATCTCTCTTTATCCTTACCATGTTTGTCAAGAATTAACTTATGATCATCTCACGTAGATCATACATTGAATCATCTTTAACAATCTGATAGGCAACATGAATAGCACCACCAGACATGTTGTTAACTGACTAGACTGGTAAACTCTATAACCTGTCACCATGGATGCAAAGTGAACTTCCTTGTCTTCAATATGATCTATTGTCATTCCTCTACCATCTTGTTTGGATTTAGTTAGTTTAGTGACCAAATGTGTTTCCATCATTCTCAATATACATTCCAAACCTTATGCTCGAAATTATGTAATCCTATGAATTATTGTCTTCAAAATCTTGTGCGGTATGTGCAGCCATATGAACTGATCATGTACTCTTCTTATCACATAGCATATCCAATCAGGATGAAATATAATGATAAATTCCACTACATAAGTCAAAACCTTCTCTTTGTAGATGTTTGTGCTCATCTTTTAGCATACCATTGATGCACATACCCTTGTATTCTTCCTTGATTGCTTCAAATCCCAATTCTTCAATTCTGCAATGGATATAGGACCAAACATATTCAATCATCATCACTCCCTGAGGGATAGAGGATAGGGCACCAGACATATCAATCTCGATAGCTTTGCTTGGATGTAGTTTGAATACAGGCTGAGGCTCCTCAGAGACGTTAACAAGAACTAGAGTATCAATGTTCTTTTCCATTTGAGATCAACTGTAACAACACACAAATCTAGAAACAGACTAAACTAATAACTTGCAATACACCAATTAGAGCTTTATAAAAAAATGATATCAATTTAGCTCAAAATATCAATCACAAAAAGTAATTGTTGTACACAATAGCTCAAGATAGCTCTCAAATTCTCAAATGAAAGTAAAGTTGTGAAATGAAGTTACTTTTCCCTCTTTTATCATTAGATAAATAGATGATGCATACTTCAACTATAGGAATAGTGTCAAGTCACCGGTTAACATGTATCCATTGGTTGGTACTCAACCAACAGCAATAACCACTATCAAATAGATATCAACCATAAAATCTCAGTGTGGTCTACACACAATCTAAAAAAATGATAGAGACTTACACCATAATGTGCATATAGATCTTTACCACTCTTGAATCTAGGGGATCAGTAATGGATTTGTCTTTAAGTGCCCCATAAGAAAATAATATTCTTAGTTGACCGATTGAACCTCCACACTTCCTAAACTTGTGGAGTTTTCAGTCAACTCAGAAGAATTTAGTTCACCTTTCTTTACCCATGTCTTCTTCATATCACTTCTGACTTCATCAACATTTATAATATGCTTTCCTTTCCTATCTTTTGACTAATTAGGAAATTGGTTCCTAAATTGACAATCTCTAGCCAGATGACCTATCTTATGAAAGACAAAACATTCCATATTGGTTAACTTCCAAGGACCAACATTACATCTCAGAGTTCTTATTCTGCAATTTACTGCTAGGTGTCCATAGTTACCACATACAAAACATGTAGTGTCAAATTATCTTTCCCTTCTAACAGTATTCATCGATGTGATAGGCAACCTAGGTGCATATACTCTTGACCTGCAATCTCCAACTTTGTGTCCATATTTGTTGCATGTAAAACAATATCCATCAAATTTACCACCACTAGATCTACTGCTAGACCTAGATCTACACTCATATGTAGTATGACAATAATTGTGACAATTATAGCAATAACCATTGAACGAGTGAGGTTTATTCACCAATTTTATCCTACACACATTTGCACTATGACCAAGCTTTCCATAGTTACAACGAGTAGGTTTGTTAGGTTTCTTACCTGAAATGGTTGGATCTACCTTTTGATATTTTTGTGTCTCCTTAGGTTCATATTTAGAGGACTCACCAATTTCAAATGTTTCTTCTCCTATATAACCTAGACGAGTTGTGTCTCTATGTCTTCTTTGGATCTTCAATTGTTCATCAAGCTTTTGTGACCTTTCATTGTATTACTTCAACTTTTCATTTGCTTCTTTCTTAGTTTTTCAGTTCCTTCTTCAATATCACATTCATCTCTTTAAGCCTTTATTCTCATCTATCACTTGAAGATTCTCTTCAACAGTATCCTACATTTGACTATGATATAAAGAAAATTCCTATCCCAGTTTGATAAGTGCTTCATTTTTTGCCTTTAGTGTATCATCAACAATTTTCTTGGCAGCTTCTACACTCTTCTTTGCATCTACAAGTTTTCATTTTTCCTCAAGTACTTCACACATCCTAATAGACTAACTTTCAAGTTCTATTTTCACATTATCCATATTTTTTTTGATACTCTTGTTCTTAATCAAAAAATATACAATTGCCTCCTCAGACTCTTTAGATGTACTTCCTTTAGACATATTTTCTATGTAGTCTTGACTTTCACTCAATTGCTCAGTGAGTACTCTGATTTTGGCAAGTAACTTCTTCAACTTGCAGCTCAATGAACATCTTGTTTGCATTATCAAGTTGCATCTCATACTTATAACCCTCCATGATAGTGGATATTTTCCCCAAGCTATTAGGCTTATCACCAAGAGGACCAAAGTTGTGATACCAAATTTTGGAATTAATAGGCATTGAGGGGGTGGAGGTGAATCAATTTTAATAGATAGTAAAAAAAATCAACCACTAATCTAGATAATTGTTGAATTACTTTCCAAACTACAAAGCATATAACTGATACAAATACAGAAAATAAAGTAATATCAAGCATCCAAAAATTCATCACACATGACACATATATTTTCTTGTGGAAACCCTTGTAAAAGGGAAAAAATCATGGTGGGGATGACACCCACAAGCTCAATATTACAGTAAATGAGTTTGCCCTATTAGGAGCTACAAATACCCTTTCTAAGGGTTCACCCTGTTAGGAGTGACTAGTACATTGTTAGGAGTACAATCAGATCAGCTATGATCTACCTCACTAGAGGATTTCAAACCTCAATAGAAGTTATCTTGTTAAAGGATTTACAAAAAACTTGTTAGAGTTCACCCTGTTAAGGGATTTTTCTTGATGTAACTATTAGGGAACAACAAGATTAGTGATCTGGATGTAGCACTAATTTCTTGTCAGATCTAATATGTTCTCCATACTTTGTAACTGCTCTCTTCTCTCTTCTCTTTGTCTATCAAATTTCTAATTGCAACCTCAAATTGAAATCATAAAACCCTAATTGCATCACCCAAAACAACTCTTACAACTTACAACAACTTTTCAATATGAACAATTCCCTCTATATATAAACAACTTCCACCGACATAAAAATGATCTTCAAATTACTTTCCCACAAAATCACCATGTAGCAAAATGACAATCTCAATGAATAAAATGGTTTACCATGACCGTGTTAGGTCAAGATAAGATATGCAAGTTATATCTCCAAAGTAATCAAACACATTTTGACTTCTCCAATGCAACATCTCAAATATGACTTAAATGTTTGTGTCGATTTTGATAAATATAAAAATATTGAATGCATAACCTTTATTCCATGTCATCTTAACGTTATAAATAATCGCACATACTTTACCACTCACCGATCTATGATCTACCGACTGTTACTCAAGAACATAAGTGTTCTACCTATCTTTGACAACCAAAAAATTATATCAATGATCAACCAAATGAATTGTGGTTGGAACCACATTGCAATCTAAACATTTTTAAGTTGTATTTATGACCGCTCTTCATAATTCCACTTCTACTATGATCACCACCAAAGTGATGTTCCCACTGTCTACCGATCTTCTAGACTTAGCCAAATTTCAACATTACCTTCTTATCGATTGCATCTTCACTTCACCTATAGTATTTCGTGACTGTATTGACTTAGTTTCCAACTAAGTTACCATCAATGACAACCAAATAAGTGACTCCTTATGAATACACCTCAATATCCATCACAATAACAACATACATGCAAAATAACTTATTCAATGGGAACATAGTGATCATCCAGTGAATTTTATAACTAATTAGTCTGCCCAGTCCAAATAAGAGGAACCTACACATATAACTTGAATGAAAAATAATATCCATTCATCTAAATCTAGGGTATCTTCACCCCCCCTTAATCTGTGTAATAGCACAACCATATCTACAATTTCCCCTTCACTAAAAGATTTATAAATTATTTGAGGTAGTTTAGATTGGCCTTTTCTTGGAGGGGAGAACCTTTATTTGGATATTATGTTCCTATATATCTCCTTTTTGTTGTTAAATTCACACTGAGACAATATGAAGTCACAATGCATGAATTTTTTTCCTATTTGGAAAGAAAAAGAAGTTTTGAATCGTAGCTCAATCCAAAGTTAATACAACTCGATCATCTTGTGTTTTAATTATTCGTGTATTGGGGTTGTACCTATTAAATGCATTTTATACTAAGTTAATACATTGTATGACAACTAAAATCCCTACGAATTGAATTAATCCATTGTCTATCATTTTTTGGGTGATGGGATGTTCATTGGGATTTCGTATTCTCCTTTAAAATTCATTTAATTCAACATATCCTAGTTTTGTATCACATATGACTCTGAAAAAAACCCTAAAAATTTTAGCCTCCAAGATGATCTACCCTCCTCTCTAACCCAAATCCCTAATAATACTCACCAAAACACACATGAATGCAACAAACAGGGGAACAACAATATATCAAAATCAGAACAATAGTTGATCAAAATCATGATAATAATTGATCAAGATCAACCTTTGAGAAAAAAACTGCCAATTTGAGAAATCTTTACCTCCTTTCCCACTTCTCCAAAAAATCAAATCCACAATCTTATATCTATCCACCAACCAATTTTTGTGTTCTAATAATGTTAACCTTACTTAACCAATTCACACATATAGCTTAAAGCTTAAACTGAAAAGCACAAAGCATAAAGGAATTAACAACACAACCATAACACATGGATTTTTTTTGTGGAAACCTTGTTAAGGGAAAAACCACAGTGGGGATAAAACCCACAAGCCAATACTCTGTAGAAATATTGTCTTTTACATATGTTGGGAATGCACTTGCATTCAAGCACACTACCTAGAACTCACTGCTCAATACAATCAACCTTGGGATTCAACCCTAAGGAAGTCACACTGACTTACAATGACTTATAATGATCACTACAATGATTTGAATATAATGAACGAACTATATTAGCATCAACCTATTCCAGATTACAGTTCTGTATAATTAGAAAAATGAAGATCTTATACCCTTGATTCCTTGAATTACTAATGACCCTTAAACTCTACTCTGCATTGTTCATCTATCCCAGATCTGAAAACCTTACACAAAAAATTGTTGTCATACCTCAATTATACATCCAAAAGCCTAAACATCATCCAATTTTTTTTCCCAATATCTACCATCGATTATATACTTGTGCAATGTATAATTCATCTTGTTATGTCGACATAAAAGCATTCTTGAGAAATATAAACCATTTTTTGTTCCACCGCTAAAATAGAATCCAAATATCAAATCAAATAGAGATAATCATTTAATTACCTCTTTGTATGTTGGCTCAACTTATTTGACTATTCTTTTGACCATAAAAAGGTTTTACCTATTTGCGCAATAAGAATCTTTTACCATGTCGACCCTGTTCTATCTGTTCTTTATGCAAACTGTCACTCATAAGTGTATAACTTCTTCACACCAAAATATCTTGCCATGAAAATTTGGGATTATAAAAAATATAACTTAAGTATTCATCCCTCAAATGTGCATTTCAAAATACTAATATGTTAGCTTGTGCGGATCCAAAAATTATCTGAACTCTATGCCTTGTTTCATGTACTTTATGTCACTTGATCTGATCTCCTGATGAATTGCGCCTATAAAAATGATGACTGTACATGATTTTGTTATCATCAATGATAACACATTATCCATCTAACTGTTTCTCTTTCCATCTTTCCAACAATCTCCCCCTTTGGCATTGATGATAACACTTAATGAAAAAATTGTCTAAACTTCAAAATTTCTGCATAACTTTTAACAATAGAAAAAAATTCCAAAAAAAAAATTCAATCTCTTATTCAAACTCTCACTCAAATATATCTATCTACACTTTTCACTTCTACTCTCCCCATTTGACATCAATGACAAAGGGTCTAGTCATTATTCCACTTCTTCAATCAAGAACTTGAACCAAAATCAGAAAATAGATAATCATTCACATATATACAAGCAAAAATTTGGTACTTGCATCTTGGCTAAAATATCTGAACATAAGGTCTTTAATAATTGTAGATCTATATCCCATCCCTTCTTCAAACTACTCAAAAGGAATAATTTCCCTTTGAATATGTAAGCAAGTGTCTCCACCTTCACAAAGTTGACTGGTTATGAGGCTTGGAGGGCTTCTTGAGCCTCCTTCAAAGCAAAGAAAAGTGTGTGAAGCTTGGGTGCAATCATATTTCTCATCTGACTCACTTTTTCTATCATCTTGTCCTTATCCATATCCAAACTAGTCATCCTATCAAGAAAGGGAACAAATTGACTCTCAATGGAGGATGTAGACACTTGCAAATGATCAAAATTCTGTGCAATGTTATCTATCTATTGTGCACACTCCTTTATTTTCTTTTCAAAATTTGTCACAAATTTATTGATATACATACAAGATCTGTAAACATTGCTACCTTCAGTGATAGCCTCAATTATCTTCAATATGTGTGTGCTTAAGATCACTCTATCATGATAAATTGTCTTCCTAAGTTTCTCAAATCTCCTTTCACCAAACTCCTTTCTTACTTTAATTTATGTGGACTTTTCAAATTATTCAAATTGTATTTTTATTTCTCCAAGTAATTTCAGAACTTGCATGGAGGGATTGTCTGCAATATTTCTAGAATGTGTGGGGATCAACTTCTCCAAAGGTATTTGTTACTTCCATCGTTATCTTGTTGTCCTGTAGGTGACTTCTCAATAATTCCTCTTTTGGTTGAGCTGCAAAAAATTGTGCAAACTTGTATTTCTGTACTGGGGAAAGTGTTGATAAATCAATTGGTCCTTTGGGTACCCCAGTATTAATGGCACTTGTGTCCAACTCCATGAATAATGATCTTGCAGTGTCTCTTGCCTACATTACTCTCTTGCCCTTATCAACACTACGAGCTTTTATTGTTGCATATGTACTCGGGCATTCTTCAGACATTGGAAGAATAGTATTTAGAGGATAAGCTTCCTCTATTGATTATGTTTGTCTATGTTCAGATTCCATATTTTCTTTTCTCTTTCTTTCTCTTCCTCCTTTTCTTATTTCTCTTGTTCTTTCTCTATATTAGTCTCCTCATGGATAGTTTCCTTCTCAATTTTCTCTTCTCTTTCTTGATAGCTCCCCGTTATGGCCTCGTGGATTTCTATTGTAGATACATTGTCTCAGGTCTCCATTACATCTTCTACCATTTCTATCATGGGTACTACAGGAGCAACAATATCTCCTGCAACTTCTATTGTCACCTATCCAACTTGTGCAATATTAACTTTTGGTGATTCCACTTGTGCTCTCATAGTTTAAGGTGGTGAAGCTTGTGCACCTTTTATTCTTATTTGTGTACCTTTCACACTTATTATTTTTACTTTCCTTGCTTGTGCAACAATACATCGTCCTTGTTCTTTTTGCGCAGTTATGGGGGAACTTTTCTTTGTTAGATCAAGTTGTGGAGCTGATGGGGTTGCTCCTTATTCATCTGTGAGGACTTCATATTATTCCTACTCTAGATATTTCTTCATTATTTGCTTGGTTTCCTCTATTACTCTCTTGGTCTCCCCTAGCATTAGTTTATACATCCTTCCAACTCCTTTATTTCTAAACTCTTGTGTTGTTACTTTCATAATTCTTTAAACCTCTACATCAACTATGATAGAACAAATGTCAACAATTATCTTTTTCCTTAGCTTCTTATCCTCATCTAAGGCATAAATTTTCCTTGCATCAATTATATCAAATAGGCTTTTAGGGATTTCAGTCTCAATTTCTATTACAACCTTCTTGAATCTAGACAAATATCTAATGTCTTCCTCCTCAATTTCTTCCTTTCCCTTGTCATCAAACTTATCATAAAATTTAGGTACTAATTGCAATGTAACTTCAAATAATATAATCTTAATAACTGCATCAACTAACATACCATGCTCATCAAATGAAAACTTAACTTCCTTACTTACTTAGTATAGCTCGACATGTGTCAGTTTGTCTTTTGGTGGTTGTGATGAAGTAGATTTCTTATGTCTCTTAAATCTTGTTACTCCTTCATTTGACTCTGTGGCTTCTTCATCAATATCTTCAAATAATGACTTCTTCTTGTTTTCCCTCTATCTTCTTCCTCTCACCCTTCTTTACTTCATCTTTCTTTTGCCTAATTGGTCTTCTTTTCTTTGTTGGTCTTCTATGTTTTCTTCTTCTCAATATGCTTCATTTTCTCTACTTTTGTCTTTTCCTCTCTAGTAGGAGGTGTTCTCTTTGTATGTTTGATAGATGGAGAGGATTTCTCTATTTTCACAGTTGTGCTCCTTGTTTGTCTAGAGATAGAGAGTGGAGTACCTTTACTTGAACCTTCTAACTCCACTGGCTTCTCTGCAGTTCCTTGTTCACCCTTCAACTATGTTGCCTTAAGTTCTTCAAGAGAGACCCCTACAACCCTAACTGCACTTTCCACTACCTTCCTTACTCTAATAGCAGATGTTGGTACCTAAAATTGTGCATGCAAAGAGTTTTTCTTCTCCTCATATGTCCCAAATCTCTCAACACTCTCATCTCTCAGTGCTTTTAGCAAGGTTTCTACATATTTTACCAGTATCTCTTCACTAACCTCATATCCCATTGCTAGCATCCAAGAGGTTCTAGGCTCTACAACCTCCATCAAGCATTAATATGCGTCTACCATAAAATATATTATGTTCTTATACTTCTCAACTACATATTATGGGATTGTATCCTTGGAATACATAATACTTTGGAAAGTTTTGAAATAACCCCATATAACACCAATTCTAGGGTTCTCATTCATCTTATTCATTAAAGTTGCCATTTTCTCTACAACTAGTATGTGAGTAAACCAATGAATTGTAACACTATCATGAAAGATAGAAATTCAGAGTACTATACCTAAATGTATTCTTCTTGATCCTTTCAAGATTTTTAATCAATTGTAACCTCATCACTTCACATAAGTCATACTCTTTCCCTTCCTTTAGCATCTCATATGTTGTGTATATCATTGACGCAAGCACTAAATTTTCCCTACTGGAATGATAGACTTTGTAACCAATGATCATAGAAGAAAACTTAACGTCATCCTTAATTACACCATTAATTGGCATTACCCTTTTGTCTTGAACAACTCTAGTGACATTATTAACTACATCATTTTTTACTCCTTTCGATTTTGGAACTCCACCTTTTGCCCATAGTCCAATTACAACCTGTATAGATTCTTTTGTGATCTTGAAGGGGTGTGCATCAGTTAACCACATGAATTTTCCAGATTTGTTACACTTGAGACAAAAAAACCTTCTTTGTCCTTGATTAACCATCAAATTTCTCCTATTTGCACAATTTCTTGATATATGACCAAAGCCATTACATGCATAAGATCTAATATTTCCCTTATTAGTGACATATCTATTCATATTGCTTCTGCATTCACTTTCCCTATGACCATAATTATAACATTTGTAACCTTGACTAGAAATGATACTTGATTGTGATTCACCCTATTCCTATAATGCATGGATAAATGTCCAAACTTATTGCAGTTAAAGCACTTACCACCATTCCTTTGAGCATTGGGTTGTCTTGTAGGTATCTTCTTGGCTTCCCTTTTTTAGATCTAGGACTTCCTTTCCCTGACTTTGAACTTTCACCCCTTTCAAATCCAAGTTCATTCTTGTCCTTGTTTCTCCTTTGGTTTTCAAACAACGAATCAAGTTTTGCAGTATTGATCATGAATTTTTCTTTGTAGTCATTTGCAATCACCAATTTATCTCTAAGTTCCTCTTCAATATCTTTTTCCTCCTGCGGGCTAGCCATAAGCCCACTGCATTCCTTTGACAACTTCTCACATTCATCGAATCTCTCTTTTAGGGTTTGGCTTAAAAGTTATCTTCATTTTTCTTCCTTTCTTCAATATCTTTAGTGAATGTCATTGTCATTGCTTCTATTTCATTCTTTAGGGTTGCATTTTCTTTCTTGATTCTCTCACATTCTTCAATTTTGCTTTTCAATTCTTGACTCATTTTCTCATCATCCGAGCTCTCAACTTCATTTTATTGTAGTTGATCACATAGTTCTCTTCTTTTGACTCCCGCTTGTTTCAATTGTCCTTTCAGTGACTTGATGAAGGTCTCAACCTCCCTTAGATCCCTTTGCAACTTTTCAACTTCATTTCTTGGGGCCACTATATATATACATTTTAATGTGTCTATAATATTATTTTACTCTTTTTTTGATTTAGCTTACTTCTTTAGCTTTAGTTTATATTTAGTTATTTAGTGTTATTCATCGCATTTTTGTGTTATTTTATTAAAATTTTGCCATTATTTTTATTTTTATTTCATTAGTTGATTTTAGTTTTTATGTTGTTGGTACTTATTTTGTTTCCATTTTTCTAAATTTTTTATTACATGTTTGGTCTCTTTGATTTATTTTTCTTTTTGTTACCTTGTTGATTTTTTTAGCTTGCTATTTACTTTTGGGAGTCTTGAGGGTTTGTTTCATTCTTATTCTCTTTGTTCCCTTTGGTTGGTGTTTTATTATTGTATTAGTTTTTTTTTGTTTTGTGGGTTTGTGGAGATGTTTCTAGCTTGGTTTTTTACCCCTTTTAGTATTATTGTTGATTTTTTCTAATGGTTGACTTCCTTGGGTTCTTACTCCTTACACCTACCTATTCTCTCCCTTTCTCCTTTATATTTGGCTGGTCTGCAAAAATACACCATTTTTTATCTTTCAACTCTTCTCATCTTGATGATGGATCACGAATTGTGATTCAAAATGTTGATGCAAAAAACTTTCACATAATCAAATCTAGAAACTGTATTATCTCTATTAGATGGATTCTAGAAATCTCCTCACATTTAACTATGAATTATTCATGCAAAATTGATTCCATCTTTCCCTCTTGGATCTCCCTCAAGATGTTAAGCTTCCTCAAAGGGACTGTGCTCTGATACCAATTTTAGGAAAGAGGGAACACTGAGAGGGAGGGGGGAATGAATTAATGTTCTAATAATTCTAACCTTACATAACCAATTCAAACATATAGCTTAAAGCTTAACTGAAAAACACAATGTATAAAGATAAAGGAATTAACAACACAACCATAACACAAATTTTTTTGTGGAAACTCTGTTGAGGGAAAAACCACGATGGGGATGATACCCACAAGCCAATACTTTGCAGAAATATTGTCTTTTAGATATGTTAGGAATTCACTTGCATTCAGGCACAATGCCTAGAGCTCACTACTCAATACAATGAACCTTGGGCTTCAACCCTAAGGAAGTCACACTAACTTTTAATAACTTACAATTATCACTACAATTATTTGAACATAACGAACTGACTATATTAGCATCAACCTATGCCTGATTACAGTTCCATGCAATTACAAAAATGAAGATTTGATACTCTTGATTTAATAATGACCCGTAAACTCTGCTCTACATTTTTTAGCTATCCCAAATATGAAAACCTTACACAAAAACTTTTTGTCATACCTCAATTATGCATCCAACAGCCTAATCATCATCCAACAAAATTTTCCCAATCTCTACCATCGATTATATACTTGTGTAATGTATAATTCATCTTGTTATGTTGGCATAAAAACATTCTTGGGAAATGTAAACCATTTTTTGTTCCACTGCTAAAATATAATCGAAATCTCAAATCAAATAGAGATAATCATTGATTTACCTCTTTATATGTTAGCTCAACTCATTGGACTATTCTTTTGCCCATAATTTTTTTTACTGATTTGCGCAATAAGAATCTTTTACCATGTCGACCCGATTCTATCTGTTCTTTATGCAAACTATCACTCATAAGTGTATAAATTATTTGTGCCAAAAGATATAACCATGAAACTTTGGGATTAGAAAAAATGTACCTTAATTATTCTTCCCTTAAATGTGCATTTCAAAATACCAAGTTGATATCTTGCACAGATCCAAAACTGTATGCACAGTATGCCCTGTAAATATTGGAAATTATTGACATTATGCTAAGTTTTGTCATTGATGTCAATAAGAAAAGTAATTACTATCAGACAGAGAGAAGAGTTATCAGAATAATGAGGTTAGCTATCGAAAGCCGACAACTATCGGTCATAAGGGAAATCACGAAGCAACCGACAGAAGGAAGAACAAGAAAACATTTTATGGAAAGATCAAGATTAAGTTTTTGATTAACCCTAAGATCAAAGGTCAGGAATGAAGGAGATTAACATATAATATCATAAAGAACAAATTATCTAGAGAGGTTAGAAACAAAGAGATTATGAGGATGAATTGAGCAGAGAAGCAAAGCAAAAAGTAGAGAAGGTTTGAGAACATAGATTTGG
Organism: Thuja plicata; assembly: GCA_018584345.1. NCBI lineage: Eukaryota > Viridiplantae > Streptophyta > Pinopsida > Cupressales > Cupressaceae > Thuja > Thuja plicata. The sequence goes on along the minus strand of MU223378.1, from coordinate 3,365,951 downwards.
AGCATAAGGGATCTGACATGCTCAAGAAGGAAGCACATACAAGTCAATTACTATCTTGTAAATAATTCTAACAGTTTATACAAGGTATTGAAAATCCCTTAACTGAGTATTATTTAATAAGACTGATAAGTTCATTTGTGTGAGCTTTTTGTAAATCCTTTAACAGGGTGAACGCCATACAAGCAGGATTAAATCTCTTAGAGGTGTAGTCTTAATAAGACTGTAGATACACTTGATAATGTATCAATCATCACTCCTAATCAGGTGAGTCACTCAGAAGGTGACATATTGTAAGCCCTAATATGCAAATTTTTTTATCTTCAGTGAAGAGTTGTAGGTTTCATCCCCACCACAGTTTTTCCCTCTAACCAAGGGTTTATGCGTAACCACAAATCAGTGTGTTATGGGTGTGTGAATTTGTTTATGTGCTACTATTATTTACTTTATATTTTTAAGCTACAACATATCAGTAATATTGTGAACACTATCGATTAATATGGTTATCGGTTGATGTTTAATGGACTAAAGTTTAAAAGTAAGAGAAGTTTGTTATTACTGATTAAGCCCCCCCCTCTCAGTACCTAATCTTTCCAATTAATAATTGGTATAAGAGCTAAGTTCTCTAGAGGAAAATTCTAATAGCTTGAGAATAGATCTTGGAGTATGGAGAGGTATAGGAGAGAGAATTACATGGAAGAAGCCTTGGACAAAGCCTTGGCATAGATTGAAGATCTAAAGAAGAAATTGAAACATTCATTCTTGAAAGGAAAGGAACTATCAGAAAAGTTGTAGATAAGTCTGGATAACATTGAAGAGCTATCAGAAAATAGTACAAACACGGAAGAAGCCAATGCAATAATTGAGGAACTATTGGAAATGAACACACCCCTGGAGGAAGATCTAACTGAAGCCTAAAAAGAACTCGAATGTCAAGCCCTAAGGATGACTGAAGTACTGGAAAAGATGAGAACAACAAAAGATGCCCAAAGAGACCTTAAGACTGAAAAATAAAATCTTAAGAAAACTATCAACGATAAGGATGTTATCATTCAAAGGTTACAATAGGAGAAAAACACATTGAATTAATTTCTAAATAGTACAAGTGAAGAAAATAGGCTGATACTTACCGAGAATGAAAATATGAGTAAGGAAGTTGAAAATATGAGGAACAATCTGAAAGTTGAGAAAGAGGTTAATGAAAGGCTCACTAATTTTGAGCTAAGAATGCAGAAGGTAGATGAACAATTGAAAAATATAAGAAGAATGAGAGAGAAAACTGGCCTAGGATATATCAGTGACAGTAAATTTGAAATCAGTGAATCGTCACAATTGGCAATAGAGATTCCATCAGAGGAGCCTATTGTACACAAGGTAAGAAACCTACTAAAACTACATGCTACAACTATGGAAAGTTTGGTCATATATAAAATGTTTGTAGAAGCATATTAGTTAGCATTCCAAGAGGTACACACTTTCATGGACATTTCTACAACTGTAATAAGTTTGGACATTAGGCAAAAGAATGCAAATCAAGATCTAACAATATATCATCAGAAGGAAGCTTTGCAGGTTATTGTTACATATGCAGTCAATATGGACATAAAGTTGAACACTGTAGAATGAGAAATCCAAGAAGAAATGAAGGACCATGGAGATCGATGGGAATGGTATGTTTTATTTGTCATAAGTACAAGCATATAGCACATAATTGCTGGTATCGACAAACCATAAATGAAAACAATAATGGAAAGACAAGAGAAAATCAAGAACATATGAAGAATGACACAAAGAAGATTTGGGTCAAGAAGGAAGAAATCAATGAGCAAAAAGGTAACCCTCCAAAAGCAAGTCTGGAGGATTCATCGTCAAACTAAGCGAGTAAGTTTTGCTTAGGGACCTAAAATAAATTGTTAAATCTATTTATCCCTTACAAAAAGGTTATGATTGAATATTATATTAGCATATAAAAGATGCAATAGAACTCATACTGAATTAGTTAATTTTGAAGATATATAGTTATCAGTGGAAAACACAAGTTATCAGAGTAATGGAATGAATATCGGTAGAACAGTTACTGTTGAAAGCATTTATTAGCAAAATAGTCATTTTTGCACGTTTCGGTTAATAAATATGTGTCGACGCTATTCATTTGCTACCCTACTTTTTTGAAGCAATCATTTGAGTAGTATCTAAGAGTCAAGAGAAATCTATTATGAAGTATTATTAGTGAGAAATTATTGCATAAGTCCTTTCATGCCCTAGCTAGCAGAGTTACAGAAAATCCCTATCAAAAGTCTTAGCAGACATTCGTAGTTTCAGAGATTAAGTGCAACTTGTAGACGTGATGGAAGCCATAATTGAGAATCCAATAATTGTTAGTATCAATTACAAGCCAACACCTAAGTTTAAGTTGTGCCCCCTAAAGGTAGCGTAAAAGGAAAGCATTGGAGCCCTATCATCATTACCATAGAGGGTAATGTTGATTGAAGACATTCAAATATTTATTCATAGCAAAATTATTGAGTTGGGTGATGCAGAAATTAAGAAGATTTATTATGATGAATTATGTGCAAACAAAGTGTTGAAGGATGAGCACAAGCATTTGGAACTGAAAGGTTTAACACACATGGTGTTCATTCCCAGAGTATTTAATGAATAATGGATTAGATATGTTTTGAGCCGTGTACATGAGGAATTTTTATGATTAAATAATGAGAAGCCAATCAGAATAACAAAAGACCTAATTCATATGGTCACTAGATTACTGGTTGAAGGAAAGAATGTACCATACGGGTGAGTAACATGGACGAGCTAAGTAAAATAACAGAGACATCTAAGGATGGAAGAGCGATGACAGTAGAGAAGGTTAAGTATCTAGAAATGCGCTTTGCAACAATGATTATTGATTAAAAAGTCTAGGAGTCCAATCGACATAACAATGTACCAGGTAGTGTTGTGTATGCAGCATACGAGATAACAAAATTAGGCAAGAATTATGATTTATCATAAATGAAGAGGACCCAGCTATTTACCAACATGAAACATTTGAGGAAGGATCGGAAACAAGAGGTTAAGTTTTGTTCACTACTTGTTTGTTTATACTTTTATGTTAAGAATTTATTCCCAGGTATAGGTGAAGTTGGAGTACATATAAACTGGTTATTTATCAAATCAATGATTATATTGAGCAATTAGGAGATGAATTTAATAAGATTATGTGGGGATACTTCAAAGAATTTAAAATTAAGATGCAATAACATTATCGGATACCCCCATCGGTAGTAGAGAAGTATAAAGACTCTATTTATTTTCTAGTAGACATTAACACTTGCAGGATCCAACCTGTGGAACCAAGAACATCTTGGGTTCCGACATTCGGTTATGAAGTTGTAGAGAGATATTATTGGATGTGCAGATTATATTTTAAATCAACCAAAGGATACAACAATCAACATGTTTGGTACATACGAGGAAGCTTACAAAAGGATTACCTTAGACATAAAGAAGCCAAAGATTCTAAAGAAGAAAGAACAAATGCTAAAGAAATTGATAGAAAAATATGGAAGTGGAGAAGGTGAAAGTAGTGCACAACAAGAGGAGATAGAGGAACAACCATAAGTGAAGCCCCTAGAGCTCCCCTCCATACCAATTAAGAAGAGAAGATTGAAGCTTAAAGAAAAATATAAAGAGGCACAAATCCTACCAGATATTCAAGAGATTGAGGACTGTATGCACCCTAAAATGGTCGCCTAGACTTTGGGCCCCATTTATCATTTTATCATTTTATCAATTTCCTGAATCAATGCTTTGGAACATTTTCAATTCAAATCAATTTCCTTGATCAAATTGTAATTAATTCAATTATTCAATTATTTCAATATTTCCTAAGGTTTGATTATTTTTATCTAACTAAAAGATTTAATTTTCTTTTTAATTAAATAAAATTTATCTTATTTAATTAAAATATTTAATCTCCCTTTTAATTGAATAAAATTTATCTTATTTAATTAAAGTAAATTTCTCCCTTTTCATTAAATAAAATTCCTCTTATTTAATTAAATTCAATTTCTCTCATTTAATTAAATAAAATTCTTCTAATTTATTTAATTGAAAGAAAACTTCTATTTTAATTAAATAAATAAAAATCCCCACTTAAAGCACTTTATTTGTTGAAAAAGGCAATAAATTAAATTAAATTAAATAAATATCCCTTTTTCATCACATCTTCCTAAGTGGTGGGTTTTTGCCTCTTAATCATAGCCTTTGATTTTTGCCTCTTAATCTCAATCGTTCACTTTCCTTTAAAAGGAGACCTCTCCTTCTCATTTTGATATCATCTCTTTCATAGTATTGTTATGCTGCAAGTTTGGAGAGCGATTTTGGAGGAGCATTTGAGCATTCAAGCTTGGATATTGCAACTTCTCTCTTCTTGTCTCATTCTTCTTGCATTCATGGCTACTCATGTAGCTTAGATTCATGTTTATTTTCATAGATTAGATTTGCATTTGTATTTCCTTTCATAGATTTAGCCATGCATTGTTATCATTTAGATTAATTTTCTTTCATGCATTGTTATCATATAGAATAGATCTCATTTTCATGCATTTGAATCTCTCGTTTCATGGTGTACTTGCATAGACACTAACTAGGTCAATCTGAGGGCCTCCATTTCACACCTTTGCACTCCATGACTAGAGAGCTATGGATCGATATTTGAGGCCTCATTCTTGAGCAACCTTGGATGGAATGATTCATAGAAGTGTGTCAACATTTATGCACACAAGGACAACAAAGTTCAGGAAGTGAAAGCAGAAATGACTACACCATCAACTATCAGTACAAAAGAAAAAGAAATTGTGGAGACACTGAAAAGAAAAGTGCCTAGAAAGAGGCAACCAAAAATTCAAATGTCCGAGAGGAGAACCACCAGAAGTCAAATGAAGACTCCCCCAGCTACTTTGAAGTAAATTGATACAAATGAAGAGGATATTGAGTCAGAGAAAGAGATCATGACATGGGGAAAGTGATCAGGCAAAAAATAGTTCAAAATACCCACGAACCCTATTGAAATGACAACATACATAACAAAGACAAAATTAGTTGGGAGAATCAATCCCACTGCCTTTGCCAAATTGTTAGAGGTAGATAAGAAATTGATTGAAGACACTATAGTTCAACATTTTCTCAAGTACAATAAATACCCTTGAGATGTAAAGGATAATATTCTAAGAGAATTGTATGAAAACTTATTGATAAGATGAGATTCAACCTATCACAGAGTTCATGAACTGAGAACTACAGTATTGAAAAACCTATTACCAATGCGATCGGTAAATGATGTAGAAGTATACATGGTGTAAAGGAGAAAATATAGATAGGGTTTAGAACAATGTTGGTTTGCTCATAAAAGTGACCCTATGCACATATTATCCACTTACATTTAATTATTATAATAAGGGGTGTAAATCTGGAAAATTTTGTAAAGGAAATTGGAATAAAATACATAACTCCAACAAAGAGCTCACTAAAAACCCTATCAGACGGTCTCATAAACTATTGATTTTCGCAAACTTGAACTGAAACTGCCAGATCTACAAAACCCAGAAATATTTTTCTTTTCTGAGAAAGGTTAATTCTGACCCTCAAGTCAATGTCGACCTTGACCTAGAATTTCTGATTCTAACCTAGGTCAGGGTTGAGGTTGTCCTTGACCTAGGTCAAGGTCGACCTTGACCCCAAAATGTCGACCTTGACTTGCACAACTCTGACGAAAAATTTGTTCAGGGATCCCGAAAGTTTGCCGAAAAGGGTATTCAGATCTGCACTTTAATTAGCTGTCCCGAACATGTACCTGCAAGAAAAATGGTTTGTTTGTTGGGAGGAAGGGGTTTGCCTTGGTCAAACCCCAGTTTTGGAATTAACCTTTTAATCTATTTGAAATTGCATAAGTAAACAAAGTAAATAAACAAATTGACCTTGCTTGTATAGAAGTCCTTGTGCTGGATTCGAATCTGTGGATCCACAAGTATGTATGCACCAAATGGATGTAGAATGTAGAATGTAGGATGTAGGATGTCTCAAATCAATTTCTTTTGAATCTTCAACACCAATCTTGAATGGATCTTGGAATAGGAAGAGGCTTGCATGGATGTGGATGGAGAAATCTTCAATAAAAGGGCTCCATAGAGCTTGAATCCTTCAATGACTACCAATGGACCTCCTTGATAAATTGGATGCTTAAGAAATGCTTGAATGCTTGAGAATGAATGAATGCTTCAATGGATACTTGGCTTGCTTCAAATATTGCTCCTTAGCTTTCACTTAGTTGATGATTATGGTTAGAGAAAATGAGAGGAGAAAGCTTCCTTATATATGAAACTAGGGCACAATCTTCTGGAGAGGCCTACATAGGAGAATTAAATTCCCATTAGACCTATACCCCTAGAATTGGACCTATATTAAATATAATTTAAGAATCGTTACTTCAAAGACTGAAACAGTTGACCCAGAAGCGGGAATTAAACTTTTCCAAAGCCCGAGATCCGAAAATCCTAGAAATTTGAAATCTGGACCTTGGGAAAGAAAAAGGTCGATTCTGACCTAGGTCAAGGGTGAGGTCGACCTTGACCCAGAAAGGACGATTTTGACCCTGAGGTAAAAAATCTTAGTTTCCAATTTAGGGTGTCAGTTCAGGCTGGAAAAAGTGGGAAATGGGGCAGAATAGGGGAAAAAGCCAAATCCATGTCAGAGACCCATTCAAGGTGCTTGACATGACCCCAAACCACTTACTCAGAAGGCTAAACTAGTCTACAATGGAAGTGCTTCCATTTTCTGACTATACACATGGATAAATACAATGAAGCATTCAAGATGAAAAATATTAATAATAATAGTTCTAGCAAACAACAAAGAATCTATATTAGAACAAGATATCAATGAATTATGGAAGAAAGTATTAAATGAAGAGCATAATAAAGCCTATTCAAAGGCATGCAATATTGATGATATGTTTACAGTAAATGAGTTAATCAACAATGCATCAAGTGCAACCGATATGCCAACAAATACAAAAGCTGTTACAACTGAGAATAACACTGAGGAAGCTGAGGATATCACTTAGCAACATGAAGTTTGAGCACAAGTTTCTACTAGAAGAGACGAAGATAAAGTTATCATCGAGAAGACCACATAAGACTGACAAGAACATGAGTAGGTAAATGTATAGATTACACAATAAGAAAATTTACCAGACCCTTTATTACAAAGTACAAAGGAAATCTTACAAGAGATGAAGAAGCAAGATGAGGTCTTACATGAGCAAAACCCCTATCAGCTGACGAGAAACATTTGTCAACCAATACAACAGAATAAGATACTGAGAAGGAAACCAACATCGACAAGAAACAAGATGCACAAGATATTGGAGATCAACAACAAGACACTAGTGAAAAATAACAAGATGAAGAAAAGAAAGATGAAGTAGAGAAGAAGGATGGAGAGAATAAATAAGGCGAAGATGATGAAAAGGATAAGGATAAAGATGAGAAGGAGAAGAAAGACACAAAAGGGAAAAGGAAAAGAGAATTAGACAAAAAAGAAGAAGATGAGGATACAGATGATGACAACCTCGAGTTTGAAATACTTAAGCAAGATTCGAGAAAATTGAAGAAGAATAAGGACAAGGAAGAATATGCAAGAGTTTTGGATAAGGAGAAAGCAAAGAAACAAAAGAAGCAAATTTTCATTAGAAATTTAGATTTATTTAAAGATATTATGCCAGATGTTATAGTCAATGAAGAAGAATCACTAATTCACCAGTTGAAAGTTTACATTGATGAAATCAACCAGTTAGGTGAAAATTTAGAAGAGAGAATAACCAGCGATGCAACCAAGAAACTGGAAGATAAGATTGTACAATAATTGTTAACAAAAACCACAATTTTGAAAGTGAAAATATCAAAATTTATTGAAGACTTGAAGGAAATTTTGAAGAAGGCTACAACAATGCATACAAGATTATGTAATTTTGTAGAGTTTACAGTGTTAAGATTGCTAAACTGCAATCTTCCCAAGAACACCTGCATGCATAGCTATTACATAAACAGAAGCAAAAGACAGAAGATAGAAGGATCTATGGAGGCCAAAAAGCCAGAGACATCGTGTGCTCAAGAAAACAATATATTGATAATATGTTTCTATGATTTACAAACTGATGTAAAAACTCTGTAAATAAAACTAAGTGGTGATTCCTTATAAAGGATACCGAAGCCCTAAAAAGGGAACTCTCAGAAAATAGAAAGTTGCCTAAGTATAACTTAAGCACAAAAGAGTAATTACTAAATTACTCTAACACCCCCCCTTAAGTGTAACTTATGGAGAAGCAAAACTGCTAAACTACTGCAGAAAGCAGGAAAGATGGGTCCTGGCAACTAGGCCTGATCAGGTACCCAAAACATAAAGCAAACTAGATGAAGAAAACCTTCAATCTAGAGAAAAAGGTGTCCCAGAGAAAGGAACAAGAATAGAGCAAGAAGCATCTCCGAAGCATGTC
>MU223378.1:3340957-3355729 GCA_018584345.1 Thuja plicata | reverse complement strand
GTAAATAAAACTAAGCGGTGATTCCTTATAAAGGATACCGAAGCCCTAAAAAGGGAACTCTCAGAAAATAGAAAGTTGCCTAAGTATAACTTAAGCACAAAAGAGTAATTACTAAATTACTCTAACATACAGGAGATGTCGATAACAAGATTAATGTAACTCATTCTAAGTTAGTGCGACATATCAACAACTTACATCCTACAACAAATTGCATGGACCATTCAATTAAATTGAGAGAGCTTATTTTAAAGGAGAAAGAGCTAACAACAGAAAGAGCGAGCCAACATATGAGAATTTTGGAGTTACAAGGTATTGTCACGCCACATATTGATATAATAAAGGCAAATATTACAAAAATGGAACAAATTATGCAGACCCCCGAGCTAAGCGTCGTGGACAATATGGAAGCACTCGCATCAGATCTAAATGGACACATGATCAAATTGAAAGCATTACAGAAATCATGGGATACAATTTTGAAGAATACATGAGACATATACAAGTTTATAATGGATAAACTGTAGGTAGCTCGTAAGAAATGTCATTTGTCATTGAGTGCCAAAAAAGGGGAAGTATATAAGAAGGAAAAAGAGGAAGTATATAGCAATAAAAGGGGAAGAGAAGAAAAAAGAAAGGGGAAGTATATAAGGAAGAAGAGCATGTAAAAAGAGTTTTAAAAAATATGACAAATTATTAATACAAGGGAAGTATATCGACAGGTATAGGACATATGACAAAGTTCTTGCCATCAATGCCAAAGGGGAAGATTGTTCGAGATTATTGGCATTATGCTAAGCTTTGTCATTAATGTCAATTGACAAAGTAATTACTATCGAAATTACTATCAGACAGAGAGAAGAGTTATAAGAATAAGGAGGTTAGTTATCGGAAGCTGACAACTATTAGTCATAAGGGAAATCACAAAGCAGCCGACATAAGAAAGAACAAGAAAATAGTTTATGGGAAGATTGAGATTAAGTTTTTGATTAACCCTAAGATCAAATCAAGAATGAAGGAGATTAAAAGATAAAATCCTAATGAACAGATTATTGAGAGGTTGGAAACAAAGAGATTATGAGGATGAATTAAGTAGAGAAGCGAAGCAAAAAAATAGAGTAGGTTTGAGAACAAAGATTTGGAGCATAAGGGATCTGACAAGCTTAGGAAGGAAGTGTATATAGGTCAATTACTATCTTATAAAGAATCCTAATAGTTTCTACAAGGTATTGTAAATCCCTTAACCAGGTAGTCTTTAACAGGACTGATAAGTTCATTTGTGTGAGCTTTTTGTAAATCCTTTAACAAGGTGAACGCCATACAGGCAAGATTGAATCTCTTAGCAGAGTAGTCTTAACAAGTCTGTAGATACACTTAACAATGTATCAATCACTCCTAATCAGGCGAGTCACTGAGAAGGTGACATACTGTAAGCCCTAATAGGCAAATTTTTTTATCTACAGTGAAGAGTTGTGGGTGCCATCCCCACCACAGTTTTTCCCTTTGACCAAGGGTTTCTAAGTAACCAAAAATTAGTGTGTTATGGGTGTGTGATTTGTTTATGTGCTACTGTTATTTACTTTATGCTTTTAAGCTACAACATATTGGTAATACTGTGAACACTATCGATTAATATGGTTATCGATTGATGTTTAATAGATTAAAGTTTAAAAGTAAGATAAGTTTGTTAGTGCCGATTAACCCCCCTCTCAGTACTTAATCTTTCCAATTAACAGTTTCTTGTAATTAACCAAAAAATGATCTGTAACGTGATTTGATCTCCTAATGAGTTGCACTTTTACAAATGATGACTATACATGATTTTGCTACCATCAATCACAACACTTTATCCATCTGACTGTGTCTCTTGCCATCTTGCCAACACAATTTACAGTTTCAAAACCCTCTAACAACAAGACCATTTAGTTCTAGAACTTCCACCAAAGGCATTCAAAGAAGAAACTGATAAAGCTATAGGAAAATGGAGAGGAGAAGGGAAAGAATATAAAGTCGCGAAGGCAGGGTTAATTAACACTAAAACTAGAATTCAACTTCTAACTGACTCATTTTCACTCCCCTTTCTTTATCCTTTTTCTATTTTATAATGTTATTATGACTTGAGTCGATAAACAATGGGTCGTAAAACCATGAAAAAATGTAGTGATGATTTGGTCGAATCCGTGACACGTCAGCAAATGTCATAACTTTGACTGCAAGAATTCTAATGTTGCAACTTGCATACAACCTGACATGGGCAACACCATCAACGCCTTCGTCATGTCACATGTTATGTTCGGACACTTAATTTAACAAAATATTAAGATCTCTCTTCTCTTATTAGTAAATAACTAAACAATTATTATAAATATTTTAGTTAAATAATTTTTAATAGAAATTAGGCAATAATAATTTCAAGGTTAGAAAGACAAACATAGAAAAATATATTTGTAGTCAAATGAGCCAAAATTATATTTAAAAAATCAATACTAAGTTGGTAGTGACGAAGCCTAAGATTAGTGTTTCCATTGGATCACATCAATATCTCTGAAATAAATGATCAGAAATTTATACAGAGATATATAATTATAGGGAGATAGATGTAGAGAAAGATATGGATAGACGGAAATATAGAGAGGAGTGCAAGGGAGATACAAAGAGAAATAGAGATGCATATACAAAGTAGTAGAGATGGAGTGAATGAGAGAGGGAGGGAGTGATATAGATGGAGTGAATGAGAGAGGAAGGAGGGAATGCCATAAATAGATAGAGATATAGAGAGATGAAGACAGATAGAGAGTGATAAAAAGAGATAGAGAGATGTAGATAGAGCTAGATATGGCTAGAAAAAGATAGAGGGATATATAGAGCTAGAGGGATATATAGAGCTAGAGAGAGGTAAACAAAGTTATAGAGAGAGCCGAAAAGAGGTAGATAGAGTTATTCACAAAGAATAATGCCATTGTTCTCTATCTACCCCTCTCCTCTGTATATATTTTTTCATAATTGATCTTCAATACATCTTCAATGTACCCATTACACACGAAGGATTGCTAGTTCAAAAAGAAATAAAAAATAGAAAAAATGAAGGAGCACACATGCCATATGCAAATCCTCTTTCCTTTTGTCAACAACGATCATCACACATTAATGCGAGTGAAGTATGCATGTATATAAGGAAGGAAAATTAAAATATATAAATAAATAAACAGTATTTAATCGCCTCCAAATCACAGGCAGAAACAAGAAAACACGGCCGGAGAAGAATTTAACGGGTAATTTGCCGTTTGACCGGATCTTCTTATTGTAAGGAAAAAAAGTTTTGGTTAAATTTATTTGGCGTGTGCGCCCTGGGGCTGCTTAAACAAACCCCGAATGGCTTGCAGCGCAAGCATATCATCACCGCTATATTTATCTTCAGACACTTTTTCACCTTTTGTTTTTCCTAATTATCTGTGAATAAATAAGTTTCAATCGTTCTGACGGAGTTTTGTTTGGGCTAATTTGGCGTAGGAATTTATCAGCTAGGGCGATTCGAATGCTTTGAAAGGTATGTACTGAAAACCCTTCTTATTTTTAACAAGAAAAAATGATGGAGGTTTTGGATTCTTGTACTGTAATTTGCAATTAATTATTTCCCGTCGATGGGTTTGTTTGATGAGGGTTTTGGATTTTGGCGGTTTTTGCAGTTGTTATTCGTAATTGTGTGAATATTTTTGTGGTAGGGTTTGTTTCTGTTTATACACTTCCTTGTTCGATTAGGGTTTTGGATTTTGTCGCTACTTGGATTAAAAATCGCAATTTCGATCTTTTTCGGTCTTATTTTTATGAGGATTTTGGATTGTTGGCCGCCATTTGTTTGGTGTTTGATAAATTTTTGTTAAATTTATATTGTGGGATCTGTTTTCTGTGTTATTGTCTTTCTTTTCCTGCCCTCAATTTGTATTTTTTTTGGGCAATTGAGAGTTTTGATTGGCTGGTTGGTTCGATGTTATTTTAATATTGAATTGGTTTGGTCCAACCCTTGAAAGGTGCGTTTCTGTGAGAAGGATTTTCTGGAATTTAGTTTTGCAATTGTATGATTTTCTGTTTCTTGTGCCTTAACAGATCTTAGTTCTAGCCGCCCTCCACCTGCATTCAACAAGTTATGTAAATATGCTTTGGTTTATTTCCAGGGAAAATGTTGATTTTTCCAAAACTTAGATCAACTATTTTTGCAATATTCATATATTTATATTATCTGTTGTCCATTGTGCTATTCTTATCAGCTAATGCATGTCTCTTACCACTCTGAACGCTTTTTGGCTTGGATAAATAAGGCTTTTAAGTGGCTGATCATGTCAATTCTTTTTTATTTGATTGAACTTGACTTATGTTTTGTTAGTTCCACTTTCTATCATTTTATATTGGATATTGCCTTTGTCGGAGCTTGTGGATTTTAATCTGTGTGATTTTTTTTTTGCCTGGGCTGTAAATAGAATTTTGCTCCATAATTTAGGAATAAATATATCTCATTTATAGTTCTCTTTGGAAATTTTGATATTTTAGTTTCTACAGGGTAAATGTTAATTTGCTTACAAAAACCTACTCTTTGTTTTTGATTTCTTTCTTTAGTTATCCACTGTTTAATTACTTAAAGGAATCAAGTAACAATGTATTGCAGTACCTTGAATGTTCTTTGGCTTAGAAGCCATTTTAGAGCAAGTGATAGCTCTGCCAGATGCCTTGTGGGATCTACAGTTAGCCTTGTCCAGGTGTTGGCTGCTTTATCACAACTGATCAAATATAGGAAGCATGTCCATTTGGCTTCCATCCATGTCACCTTCAATTAATTGCTCTCCCATATCACTAGACTTTAATCAAAGGTGACACTTAGGCTTCCAAATAGCCACTGTCTAGTGATATGGAAGAGCAATTAATTGAAGGCAGCACTTATGCTCATTACTGTAGCACATGTAACAGGTTTGAACTCAAGTCCAGATAATTCAATTGATCTTTCTTAGCACCAGAGAATGTCTTGCTGGGATTTTGCTTTCGGCAAAGTCTCTTCTTGGCCTCTGGGCTCTATGATGTCTGTAACACGCACAATTGGTTTGTACTCAATTGATCTCTCTTTGCACTGTATTATGGTTTGCTGGAACTTTCATGTCCTTATAACTTGTCATCAAACATTGGCCAGTCTTGCCCTTTCTATGATTTATAGGGAATCTAACATGAATAGTATTTGTGCACCCAGGTCATTAAATTTCAATGACTCTCTTTGTACTTAACCATGACCCATTCAACTTTATTTGCATCCGGGTCATTAAATTTCAATGACTCTCTTTGCACCTAACCATGACCCATTCAACTTTGCACATTTAATTTTTGCTTTTCACGTAAGATCCTATTTGTTATTATTGGTCTATTGGACAAGTGTGAGTTTTGTCTGCAAGCTTAACATGCTCTGGAAGGAGTAAAACTTTCAGGTCTGCAAAACATGTATTCCGACGCCAAGCATTTCCTGAAGTTTTACATTTAAGAAGTATGGAGAAAATTACTGTATTTTTCCTCTTTGGTCTTATGACTTGAGTGTTTTTTTGTAAAATCCCCTTTCTGTGTGCTTATGCATCAACAACATGCTTATTAAAGTTTTGGTGATTGATTTTGTTAAATCGTGGTGATTCCTTTTACTTGATTGATTTGGAGAATTTTTCTAGCTGTTTGCATTTTTGGTAGCATTTAACAAAACTTATGATTCTTCTAAATTATTTTTAATACCCTGGAATTAAACTTTAGCTGGTACTTGATTAAGGATGATTGCATTTTGATTTTTCTTATTTTTAGGGATAGTCAATATAATTTGAGATCTTCTGTTATCAATATTATTACTGTATGTGGTATTGTGGGTTATTGCTGCTAGCTAACACGGGTTCTTTTCTTTAGATGTGTTACTCCTGGATTACATTCGCTTGTCTTTGCAGTATGTATGATGATTCAAAGTTTTTTGACCGCTAAACATTTTGTCACAGTTTGTGTAGAACAATATAAAATTCTTTGCGAGTGTCTTTGGCATGCTTGATTTTGATGGAAAATGGCTATCCCTACGGAGAATTCATCTTCTCAATCAACACAAGATATGGTTCAACGTCGATACAAAAAGGTATGCTTTTCAACTTCTGGTACTTTCTGCAGTAGTGCATTGTGTTTTGATAGGTACCACCCTGCTTAGTCTTGAAATTTTTGATAATTTTTTTTGTTGGGGATAAGAAAGGTTAACAAAAGCTTTTGCTAGTGCCTTCTGGTCAATCCCATATATATCTTTTATGATTCATTTGAGTAACATATATTGGAAATTGTCTTTCATTTGTGTAACATGTTTTGTATATTGTCCCATCTATCCACTGTGTTGATTTGGAATTGTAAAGGTTGCTTGTTATGCAAATTTATTGTAGGAATCTGCTGAATTATTTTTTGCAAAGGGTTATGTATATTAGTATAAATGAAAAAAGTGCCGAGCATGCCAAGCTTGGAGTTCATCTATTTTTCTACTTGAGTCCTTTAAAGAATTTTCTTAAGCATGGGATCCAGATAATAATTCTTAGTATTGTTATGCTTTTAATTCTTACATGAAAGCTAAGTGTTTGTGAAAGCAAACCGGATGATTAAAGGCGAAATTGAAGGGATGCAATTAGAAATTGAGAGATTATTGCCAAATAGTTCAACTGGAATGAAAGGCCATCTTCATTTTAAAGTATCTGCCTGATTTAGGAAACTGTTGACAGCTTTAGCGAGCAAGAACAGCATGCCCCGGTCTTAGTCCAACTGGAACAAATAGCCATTTTCATTTTAGAATATCTTATCTTCCTGTTTTGGTGCATCATACATAGCTTTACTAAGTGGAAAAGACCTTCATGCCCCAGTCTTAGTAAAATACGAGCATCTTCTTCCATTTAGAATTTGCTCAAACTGTCCATTTGTGATGGCTTTAAAAACAATTGAATTATTACTCTGTTGCCACGCTTCATATTTTGTTCAATTGTTTGTGTGATTAAAAACAATTGAGAATGATGAGATGGAGATCATAAACTATTTATATTTGATTTAAAGATTTTCAAAAAAGATGACTGCAACTGATTTCAAATAATGTGACACTCAGAGAAGCCTGATCTAAATTTTAAACATTATTATTCCAATATTTTTGATATTAGGTGCATATTTTCTGTTGGTTTCTAAGGTGACTGAAATTTTCTTTTTAGTGAAATATTCTTCTTATGAAACTGGTTTACTACCTTCAAAAAGTTCTTTTGAGGCTCTCAAGAAGTTGTTTTAGACAAATTAAATTGGGCACCAACGAATTTCATAACACGTAATTTATGGATATATCAATTTGCATCAAGGAAAAGAGCAGCCTAAACATAAATGAAATAAAAGCCAATTGATTTCATAATTAATGCTGATGCATAGATATACTGACAGAAAGTCATACCTGTACCCACATCAAATGTTACTTCTTGCAGACAAGTCAAATCAGCACCAATGAATTTCATAACATGTAATTTATGGATATATCAATTTGCATCAAGGAAAAGAGCAGCCTAAACATAAATGAAATAAAAGCCAATTGATTTCATAATTAATGCTGATGCATAGATATACTGACAGAAAGTTATACCTTTACCCACATCAAATGTTACTTCTTGCAGACAAGTCAAATCAGCTTGTTTTATACAAAAGCAGCAATATTGCCATTGATAGAGGGTTGCCTTTGCTGTTCACACTACTGGCAGATCATGGTGATGCTTCAACTGTGATTATTCATGTCTGATCGCACTTCACTGTCTTTATCAAATTCAACTGATTAAATCTGTAGCAGAATGAATAGCAAAAAACCACTGAGCTAATCCTTGTTTCAGACTGTGTCATCTTCAGCATGCAGCGTTTAGATTAAATTCTTAGTAGAATCGCCTTGGGGTTGCATCCAAAGCTTAAGATCTCCAGGGTTTGAGTCCTAAGATTCTGGGAATGATTTTTGCAGAGGAAAAACATAATAAACATGAGGGTCGATAATATCCTATCCGAGATCTCATGCCCATATATATAGACTTCTCCAGCTAATAGAAGACATCGGTCCCTTGTGTATTCAACTTTAGCAATTAATTATTAATAGCTGCCTAATAAAATCGACTGGACCCTTCTGTATTCAACTTTGGCAATTAATTATTAATAGCCGCCTCGTAATGTTTCAAATAAACATCAAGTTCAATTGCCTAGGAAGAATAATGTGTTCACTTAAGATGGCCCCTCTTTAAGTTATAATGAATAATTATAATAATTATTCATTGTACTTTAGCTTTTGGCCATATTTCAAATATTCCCTTTTTTAATTATTTATTCTAGCCCGAGGAATACAGGCTAGAATTTGACTTCCCGTGGCCTGTCATTTGAGAAGGGACATTACATCTAGTCATTTTTCTGAAAATAATTTTAATCATGTGATGCTTGGAGAAGTTTAATCAAACTTTTTAAACTTGGGTATGTTTAGTGTTGTGTATATTCAGCACTGTTCTTTATTACTCATTTACTCTCTTTTAAAAAATGCTATTTTGCATGTCTTGATTTTGAATGAACATGTTGAGTTGGAACAACTATGTTCCTGAATCTTTTGTATTGGGTTACTAAGGAATCTGAATTCTTTCTGGGATTGTGCTTCCCTTTTCTGGCTATTATATATGTTTTCTGTTTGCTTGATTTAATATCTAAATTGTTAGTCCTTTTTGGTTTGGTGGAGTGATTTGTGCATTTTTCCTATTTTCTTATTGCATTAATGCATGTTTTTTGTATTTTTTCCAGGTTATGGACTTGGAAAAAAAGTTGAGGGATGCAATTCAGGCAAAGACTCCTTCTGATCCTAATATTTGGAGTCAGATGCGGGAGAACTATGAAGCTATAATACTTGAAGATCATGATTTTGCTGAAGCAAAGGAAATTGAACATGCACTGTGGCACTTGCATTATAAGCGTATTGAGGAGTTTAGAGCTCGAATGCGAAGTGCTGTTGTGGCAGCTGGTGGTAACAATACAACTCAGGGAGGTAGAAGTCTTGTGAGGAGAGAACAAGTTAATAAAATCCGATCTGTTTTCAAAAGTTTTCTTTCCGAGGCAACTGGATTTTACCACGAATTAAATCTAAAGATCAAAGCCAAATATGGATTCCCAGTTGATCCCTTTTCTCAACAAAGGGAAGATTATTTAGCTTCTCCAAATGATAAATCTAAGTCTGCTGATTTGAGGAAAGCTCAGGTTTCTTGTCATCGCTGCCTGATATACTTAGGAGATCTTGCCCGATATAAGGAATTGCATGGAGAGGGAGATCCTTCGGGGCGGGATTTCAAAGTTGCAGAAAGCTATTATATACAGGCTGCTTCACTCTGGCCAGCAAGTGGGAATCCACATCATCAGGTTTGATACAAATTTCTTAGTAAACTCTCTTTTATGTTGATGTGACGGGATCGATTTTACAAAAAATGTTGGTTTGTTGCTAGGTTAGCTAACTAATACTTTCTTGTTTCTGAACTATATTTTTCCAAACATTTTTTAATGAACTGTTTATCTAAATTCAGTTTCATGAAGGGCTAGTTAAAAATAACTGATAAGGCTCTTAAACTGAAATCTTTTATTATGTTTGTTGATGGCTTTTAGCTTGCTATCTTGGCAACATATATGGGGAATGAATTGGTGGCAGTCTATCGCTATTTTCGAAGCTTGGCAGTTGATGCACCATTTTCTACAGCAAGGGATAATTTGATTCTGATATTTGAAAAGGTATCTAAGTTTCTGTAATGCAGTGAACACTGATTCACAGTAATTTACGTATTGGATGCATGTCTATGATCCATTCTATTTTATTATTTATGCTCTTTAAACTTGACTATTGCTGGTTTCAGTATTATTATAAGTATAGCTTGAAATTCTCATGTTTTCCCACTATCTTTCAATATTTCCAATTGTTTTGTATTTGTTTCTATCATTGTATTATGGTTCACTATTTTTGTTTTCTTTTTATATTTTCTACATTTTTTGGTGTTATCCCCCCTCTGTTCACCCAATTTACTGCAAATTATCCAAATTATTTCAATTTCCTTGATTATAAATTATAAAATATAATTTGCTTTTTATAACCATTATAAATTTTTAATTGCCATTTTTATGATAATCATACTTGCTATAATCAGAGAAGCTAGAAACTCCTCTACCTCTCTTTGGGCGCTTGTATCCCCATATCCAATTTGGATACATATCTGATACAGCCCGGATACAGCTGGATACTGCACGCATGTGTGCCCAATAAACCTTGATTTTCCAACCGTGCCAAATACTACATGATTTGATTGTTTTAAAATTTCACTTAAATCTTCCCAAAATTAATTTAAAAAAACTTCACTAATGCAATTTTCGTTTTTTTAGGTATAAACAGAACCTACACCAAAAGACAGACAAATGACATTTTTTTCTATTTCAGCGACCCATTCTTTTGGGTTGTCTTCAAATGCAATTCTAATCAAAGTTTTAAAATAACTTATAATTACTTATGCAGCACTAATGTGTCTATATTGCTAATGAAGTAATGAAAATATCCTTTAATAACTTAGAATATTCTGTCAAATATATGTGTATGTGTTTTTTATTATTGTTGTATCCAGCCGTATCCATATTGGGTGTCTTAAAAAATGGCCGTATTCATCCAACACCATATCCGTATGTGTCCATGCAACTTTGGCTATTATTATTATAAATATATAGTTATCATAATAATTATAAGTTACATATTCCTTATTATATAATTTTTATTTTATAAGAAAAATTATGAGTTTAAAGTACTGTCTGTATTTTTACTTTTAGAATATGTTATAACCAAATATGGCGTGTAATAATGGAAATGAATTCACAAAAACTTTTAGAGCTGGCATTTGTTTTTTCAATTAGTCCATCAAATTTTTTAAATAAAAATTAATGTCCCCAAATGAAACCAAAAAAAATTACATATAAGAAAAAACAAACGGAATAACAAAATTTACAATGGCGGCTTTTCCAAAAATGGAACCAAAAAGCTAAAAAACATGTATTATAAAAATGTTTTCCAAATAATTTCTTAAAAATATTTGAAATTTATGTGTGCTTGTTTGTATACTGTAGTAAATAAAATTGTTCTGAAGTAAAATAAAATGACTCTATAAGTAAATGAAATAGCTTTGTATCCTGTTTTATCTAGTTGCTTATCTATTTATGCATCCAGATGTGTTTCTGCAATATTTTAACTTTAAATAGGCAATAAATTTAATATTCACATAGATGGAAAAAATAGCTCTTAAAGTGAAAGTTAAAGTAACAATTTAACAAAAATACAAAGTAATTAAAAAGAATTTTTGTTATAGTCAATGAAGTAGCATATAAGGCTATTGAAATAATTTGCTCTTAGAAAGTTTTGGCACCATTCAAATTGGTATATACTTTTTTTTTTCTATTAAAGATCATTAACAAAATCTTACAACGGAGAGTTCAAGTAGTACTTAGCTATATCATCATATAATTTCAGTTTACAGTTTTGGCGTAAGCAGAATATAAAAGATATACAACAATACAGTAACAAAACATAGTGCCAAAAGAGATTTATGAAATAAACATCCAGATCTCAAATCTGATCATCCTCTCTTCAAGGAACCCAGGCAATCCACCCCTTCTCTACATCATACCAGCGTGATACTTTATCATTTATGATCTGCTCTCTGTATGGGTGGTGAACCCCCTCTACCACAGGGATATCTGGTGCTGGCTCAACAGCAAGGGGTACAGCTCTAATGGGCTCTTCCATGTCCCACTTCTCCTTCTCTCTTTGTATCTTCAGTTCTGCCATGAGGTTATGTAAGGCAATCTCAAATGGCGTGTGTTCATCTTTCTTCCTGGACCAAGTGTATTCATGGGAAACTTCCCATGTCCCAATCCTAACCATACCATCTTTGAACAGGTCTGCAAACTACTTCTTATTGAGATTAACCACCACTGTCACCTGCGAATCAACATTATGAAAAATGAGTCTCCACAGAGACTCAGTAAGATGCCTAGGACTATTACCAAAAATACTGTCATTTCTTAATTTCCAAATGAGCCACAGTATCTCAACAGAAAAACAAACAACGAATGCATGAAGGACCTTCCTGATGTTCTTGATTTGCCCAAGGACAATTTCTAACATTGCTTATGTTACAGTCAAGAGAAACACCAAATAAGGTCCAGACCTCCCCGGCAAAAAGGCAATCAAAGAAAACATATTGTATGGTTTCAGGAAGTTTACAAAAATCACAAATACCAGGCTCCCCATTAGGCAATCTCAGTGGCAGTCTGTGCAAAAGGAAGCACCGTCTGAAGCACTCTAACTTTGGCTCATACAGGTTAGTCCACAGGGTCTCAAATATCTTCTTCCAAGCAGCGGGTTCAAGGTCAAGGTTCCAGCAGGAGTTGATGTGGGAAAGTAGAGCTGTCATCAGTGAGAAAAGAGTATATTTGTTTAGCTTTGATATTAGGGAGTGCGGTGCCATCCGGCCACTTATAAGCAATGTAATTAGCATCATTCAACTCACATTGTAGATAAACTTAAGATATTGAGTTAATAATTTATTAAATTTGTAGATAAACTAGCATAGATATCTTAAATACATTTATTTAAATATATGCTGAGAGAAGGTGCCTAGCTAACCTCTATTGAATTTAGTGTATTATAATTTATATCCTAAATGGAAAATTCAATATAGGCACCTCAAGACTGATATGTTTCAGTGTCTTTTAGATAACGTTTTTAAGATATTTATGCTAGTTCACTATTGATTAGTAATCTCACTGTCTGTTCAATTATTAACGTCTTCAATTATTATAATTTTATAGAAACCAGTTGTAAATTGTTATCAATTTAAAAACAATTTCTTTGAATTTAATTTAATATCTATATTAATTGTAAATAGTTATTTTACATCCCCTACCACTTTCCAATTTATTATTTTATTATGCAGATTTTGGGTCTCATGTGTTTTTATTGTTTGTTTTGAGTTCTTGTTTCTCAAGCCTTTCCTATTCAATTATGGACTTGCTCTACAATCTATCCTTAATTTGTGCCCCTCATCCTAATGATGGTTCACAGAATGTGATCGAAAATATTGATACAGTAAAACTCATGCATTTTTGATCCAGAAGCTTTCCAATTCACCGTTTCAATAAGTTCATCTAGTAATTCCCATGCATTTCTTTATTTTGATTTGTGCTATTCATTTCTTCTGTATGTATGTTAATTCTGTTTCATTATGTTTTTATTATTTGCTAGTTAGACATTTAATTTAACTGACTTATTTTCAGAATCGTCAGCATTACTCTCAAGTACGTGAAGTTGAAGTAGCTCTCATTAAGCAGATGCCTGCAAAAATTGTTGGAAGAGGAAGGGGTAGAGGAAGAGGGGATACAAAATTTTCTGCAAGGGAGGAGAAACAAGACCCTGCTATAAAGAGATTGCAGGTGAACATTGCGGAGGTTAACAAGACCTTTCGCATTCGGTTTGTCCGCCTTAATGGGATCCTTTTCACTCGCACAAGGTTTGTTTTGTTTGTTATAATATTCTGTTCCTTTCAGTGCTTTTCTGATGTAACTGTCTCTTCTTAGTAAGTTCCATTTTTTTGTACCAGTTTGGAGACATTTGATGAAGTTTATTCTTCGGCTATAAGTGAATTTGAGGAACTTATTACGCCTGGAAATAATTCAGAGATGGGAATTGGTTCAGATGCATCGACTAGTGGTTCCACATTTTGTGGACTTGTGGTTCTCCAGCTCTTGTCAATTCTAATTTATACAGTTCACAATGTAAATGCTGAAGCTGAAAGCAGTAACCTGTCTTATGCAGAAATTTTGCAGCGATCTGTTTTGCTGCAGAATGCTTTCACTGCTTCCTTTGGATTTGCAGGGTGCATTATTAGCAGATGCTTGAATGTGGATGATGTTTTCTCATGTCCATTCTTGCCAGCAATATTAGTCTTCATGGAATGGTTGGCCTGCAGGCGGGATGTTGCATTGTGTAATGAATCTGTTGAAGAAAAGCAAGCCAAGGCAAGAACACTGTTTTGGACAAAATGTGTTATTTTCTTGAACAAATTATTGGACCTTGAAAAGGTTTACCAAGATTCTAATGGAGATAGGTTGGAAAAAGAGGTCACTTTCACTTCGCTTAACAGGTATAATGAGGAGGAAATAAATGGTGTTGCATTATGGGAGGATTTTGAACTAAGGGGATTTTTGCCATTAGCACCAGCACAGCTTGCTTTGGATTTTTCTAAACGACATTCTCTCAGTGGCAAGAAAGAAAGGAACATACGTGTTCAAAGGATCCTGGCAGCTGGGAAGGCTGTTGGAAATTTACTAGAAGGTTCTGGGCAAGGAATGTATTTTGATGCTGATATGATGATTTTTCATGTTGCTGGAAGCTATCCTGAATACAAAAAGAAGAAAGAATCTGAAGCCATCAAGCCAAAGTTCACAAAACTAATGAACAATCTTGATAATCATGTACAGGTGACTGGACCTGATACTGTAAAGCAAGGTATATCTAACATAGAGAAACCTGTTGTCAGTTCTTCGGCTGCTATGACTGTGAAGTCAGATTCAGATAGAGAACAAGAAGAAGAGGATGAAGTAATTGTATTCAAACCTATTGTAGCTGAAAAACATCCAGAGCCTGCAGTTCTGAACTCACAGCAGTCGTCT
>MU223378.1:3281605-3293587 GCA_018584345.1 Thuja plicata | reverse complement strand
ATTAAAAATGCATATGACATCATCAAATCCAGTTAACTGATTTATCAAAATGGAAACAATCTAGTTCCACTCAGTTAACTGATTCTCTACTGTTTATCATTTTAGAAACATTTCAGTTAACTGTGAAATGATTTTGGAAGTTTCTAAAATAACTGATAAGTCAGTTCAGTCAACTGACTCTCTCGACCAATCGAATCACTTGCACATGGATTGTGCTTCTTCAATCGAATCTGAGCCACTCTTTTTGTTCGATCTCGACCGTCGATTCAAGAGAGATTTCTATAAAAGAGAAACTCTTTTCCTTCACAAAGGATCCTAATTTTTGCTTAATGTTATTATGCTGCATTTTTGTTCTTAGCTTTCTTGCATTTATAGCATTTATTTAATATTGTTGTTTACTTTCAATTCAAGCAAATCAATCTCATTTAGAGCACACTTTGATTTGGTGTTATTATAATGAATATCTCACATTTCATTTAGTGCTTCTAAAACTGAATCTTAAGTAGCTTGGATGAACAACAGATTGCATAATCATTTAGATTAATCATCATTTTACTTTCATCATATAGTTTTAAATCCTTCATTTAGGTTAGTGTGTAGTCACTGAGCTTGTAATGATATGAGAGCAAGCTCATACTCCTGCCTATTAGGAGGCAACAATTCGATTCATTCACACATGCAGGATGAATTAATCTATATTCATTTCTATATGTGATTGAAGAGCAATGACTATGTTGAAGTGTATGGCTAAATCAGAGGCCCACATTTAGATATCACAGTAGTCATAAAATTCCTAGAAGAAAACATCATCACGTGATTTAGAATGCCTTTTTCTATAGTGTGTGACAACGGTCCGGCAAATAGAATTTTCAAGACTGGCACCAAAATCTTAGATTCGCTCTCTGGGTAGATTGTATCCAAATAAAAGTGGCCTTAGGGACTTCCCCATTCCACCTGGTTTATGGCCAAAACCCACTATTCCCCATTAAGTTACAGATCCCAGTTTTGTAGTTCATGCAGGAATTCGGCAAATGGGACAACATCATGGAAGTTCAGCTCCTAAATCTGGTGTGAATGGAAGAACACAGAGACGTAGCCCTTGAACACTTTGTGCATCACCAAGTGGTAGTAAAATGATGGTTTGACCGAAGAGCCTAGTATAATGCCTTTTAAATTTTGGACTTAGTCCTTTTGTGGGACAAAGCCCAGGAAAAAAAGGGAAAACACACCAAATTCCAATGGCTCTGGCTTGGACCATACTTGATATCTGAGATCTATGGGGAAAATACTTATCGCCTCCATACCATGACCGAAGAAGCCATTCCATTGCCTATCAATAGACATTTCCTCAAGCATTATTTTGAATGAGGTGAGTTTGCCCAGAATTGTATTTTATGTAAAATCCTTTGCTTGTAAATATCTTTCCGGTGCTCTGTTTGGGGTGCCTTGTAAATAGTTTTGTTGGTCGTCCTCCAGGACTGGCCCCCTTGTTTTTCTTTTCATTTTGTTTTTGGCTTTGTTCTTTCTTTTTCAGGGTTCCTAATGTTTTTCTTGCCCCTTTTTGTAGACCGGTATGCTTCGCATAACATCTGGTCTCCAGAATGGTACCTTATGCATTTCTGGTGAAATTGGAATCTATTGTTAGCATGGTAGAATTGGTCCATGCTCTAGAGTTATTTTGTGAGTTGGGAAATAGGCTATGAGTAATCTTCATTGGATTCATCCTCAAAAGTTTGAAAATTAGTTAAATCAAAATCAAAAGAAACAAGTAATCGAACACACTGAGAGTAGATTGGTCACACTAGTTTGTTGGCCCAAGTCTGAAAACATTTAAATTATTTCTGGGTCTGGAGTTTTTCTCCCCTATTTAGTGATTTGAAGTGGATGGAAAGGTGAAAGAAGTACTACCATTAAAATTATCTAAGCTTAAGGTTAATGGTGAAAGGAGTACCGCCTTCCCATCTAAGAAAAGAAAGAAATAAAGAGAACTAGAGAAGGAGAAAAATTTCGGTATCTGGGGGAAATGAGCAATATTTGAGGACTTTGGTTTGATATATTTAGTGCCTCTTCTCTACTCCTCCCAGAGGTCATCAGCTTGATTTTTTTTTTCAAAGAACACACTTTACAAATGACAAAAGACCAAGGATTGAATCATGTGTCGGTCAAATTTTCTCAGACACTTTGCACGTTGTAAGCAAGATGCTCCAAGTAAGGATTTTATTCTAGTTTTGCTAACCAGAGATTCTGTAGTTCTTGAATGCACTAAGGCATTCCTCCCTGATAGTCACCATTTTTTATGCCCTGCATACCCATCCCTACATATTGTGTGCAAAATATTGTGTCCCTTCTCTTTCCGCTTTGGCTCTTGCCTTGTTTTCTTAGTTTTCTTTGTTATCTTCTCCAGGATTTTCCTCCTATGAGGTTTGTTTTCTTTCTATTTTTGTCTTTCATGCCTCCGGGAGCTAGTCCCAGAGTTTGTTGTTCTTTCTAGAGCCAGATTCTAAACTCCGGGATTCTCCACCACAATGTCTTATTCTTACGAGAAGGTATGGTTACGTGGAATCCTTGGGCCCGGAGTCTAGAAGTTGGCCTATTCTGGATTTTGCAGAGAAGAGTGTAACTTGTTTTTACCCTAAGACTATAAATGGAAATTACCCATCACTTTCACAGTTACCACGATTAAAACACTTAGAGAATTCAGAGCGATTCTTAGGCGATTAAACTACAATTACGCTACGAGTTATTCTGTGCTTAGTGGTCGATTACCAGTTGATTTGTGATATCTATTCGTGATCATTCAAGGGTGGAATTGTTGCAGTATGATCCTGGTGTCCTTCTCCCTTTCTATTCTTTGTGTTTCTAGGTAGGTCCTCAGTTTGTCCTCTGGTTTCTTGTTGTCTTTTCTTGCTATTTTTCTTTTTCGCTTCTTGCTTTGTTCAGTTTTGCTGGTTCGCTTTTTGTGTTTTGTGTTTTTGGTTCACCTCTCGTTGGTGGGTTGGCTCTGCTAGAGGGTTGTCCATCCTTTGTGTAGTTGTAAATTAATATATACAATGTATATTTCCTCAGGGTAGCTCATGTACTTATGTAAATTTATATAAATCTGTAAACAGTTTGTAAATACTGTGTATTTTAGTGTATATGCATTTCAGCCTTCAGCCCTCTATAAATTTTGTATATATCTTGTGTGTATCCTTCAAAGATGATGAGTTCATCACGCTCTATCATGTTTTCACTAACCTTTCTGAGCTTGTCGAGATGGATTCACCACGGCTCAAACTCAACACCTCACTGGTTTGAGCCATGGCGGCTTTCTCTCTCCTCTGTCTCATCACCTTAATGGCAGGATTAATTTCTCATGAGTGGAAATTCAAACCATGTCCCATCTGGCATTCAATTTACCCCATGTCAACCCACTTGTCACCTTTCATGACTTTATGTCACCTGTCATGTGACCATGTGCCAATCCATGTCAACCAAGTACGGTTTCCCACTGGTCACATCGACATGACAACGACTAGTTTATCCAGACTCTGGGTCCCGAGCAATCCATTTTCTTGTGTCTCCTCATGTCACTTGGTTCGACACCCCAAAGTCCTACTCATGCCCATTTCTAAGTATTCTTTGATTTTTGATGTATGATAACACTTGTTGGATAGGTACAGGGTGGTGATGAATTCCCCAGAGTTTCTAAAGCCATTTTTATATGTATCATGTTCTAACGGTTCTCCGGTCTTGCAGGTTGTGGATAATTGATCAAGATGTCCAAGGTAATTACCCCTCCTAATAGCCCAGAGCTACCTACCACTTCAACCTGGGCGGCCATAAAAACCAAGGCCAAAAAGATGTTAGAAAAGCTGCCCTTGACCTCTAAATATCCAAAGGAGGGTGTCCTTGTGGGATCTAAGATGGATTCCAAATTCCAAGAAATAACAGACATAGAGCCCAGAATTTGGGCTAAAATGCAAGGCTTGATCCAAGCTATTTACAGGTTGAAGGCCACCGGAGACAATTTGGCCACTCAGCTGGCCACCTCCGGCATCATTAAAGCAGAGAACTTTCCTTGTTCAGTGCAATCACCAGAGTTAATACTCCAACTAGAAACTTTGTACAATGCACCCACTCAAACTTTTCTACTTCCAGATCCTCGACCATTACAGTATCTAGCAAAAATTGTCACCCTAGACATAGCAACTTTTTCCTCAGGGCTGGGGATCCCACAGTTCAATGGGTCCATTATCCAGAATCAGGCCCATACATTGTAGGAGTTTGAGGATGTTGCCCTTATCTCCTGGAAATATCTCAATAGCCACTGGTTGAAGTCCCCAAAGAGGGATTGTAGGAGGATGAAGTTGGAAATTCCCCTTGGGGAGTTCAAAGAGCCCATTTAGGTAGGCATCATATTTTTGTGCAGGATCTTTGGATTGCCCCATGCCCAGGATTTCTCAGTGTGGATGTACTATTTTCTTTACTGCATCACCACTCGTAGTTAGACCTTCAACTGGGTGACTATCATAGCCAATCACGTGAAGATGCAACTGAAGGGCATCATCCAGAGTTCTAATTTCTACATGACATCATACGTTCTATGGACACTAGCCCAATGGAGACCAGCTTTTCTAGGATTGGGAATAGTGGGCAAACTTGGAAATGGGCTAGGCCATTTGACACCATGGGATCATTATCCCCAAATACAATGGGAACTTAGGTTCTTGAATTTCTACTGGGTAAATGATCCTTTTATTTACCAAAACATTCTAACACTTACCTGGGATTCTGGGTACCAACAGACGCAGGAGGCGATGAACTTGGTCAGTACCTATGGCCGCTACTTTATTCAGTTCTAGCACCACACCTACATTCAGGTGATCGACTTCTCTGAGAAGCCCCATCTTCTTCCCCGGTATTGCAGGGAGAAAATTATTCTTTTGGAGTTCTACCAATAGATGATGGACCTGCATGCCTTCTTTACATTGAAGAAGGTTATCAATGTCCCATTCTTGTTTTCATGCAGAAATTATACGTGCAGCCTTGCCGCAACAAGGGAAGCAGATAATGAATTGAAAAGCCTGGGACTGGTAGAATTCCACCATGCCAAGAAAAACTATGATCCTCTAGGAAAGATTGCGACAACACTTCTTTGGGCATCCCTGCCACACAAAGTAGATATTGAAGATTTTTGGGCAAACTGCCAAGATAGTTTTGATCTCCGGGCCCGACAACATTTGCGCATGTCCAAAGGACTCATGAAGGCGCTTGACCTTCAGACTTTTCCGAAGGGCTTTTCAGATGATAGGCCATTAGAAGACCTAGCATATAAGGGGTAGGGGTTAGACAAGTTAGATCTCCCTCCAGTGGATTGGGCCACCCCTGAAGACTTAAAAATTGAAGGGGTATGTCACCCTATTTTGGAAGCAAGTCACCAGTATTTTGCCTAGGTGTGTCCCAAGAGAACCAAAAAGAAACCAATGGTTAGAAAGGCCATTCCATCTTCCACCGATGCCAAATATAGCATGAGCAAAGGGAAAGAGAAGGAGGGAGCCCCAGCCAAGGTACCTCCCCAAGGTCCTACCATTTTGATGGTACAACTGCAATAAAAAATGGATTTGTCAAGGCATGTCAACTAGCAGATAAGCACACAGATATCTTCCGGCCTCCTCGTAACTCCAATGGCATTCGCTCACCCGGCCGGATCCCCATCGTTGGCCACGATGATGAGCATACAGACTTTTGCCAAGGTAGATTCTACCAGCATTTTAGAGACCGGGGTTCCACTGATGAGAAAGAAGAAGAAGAGGGTGACCCCACACCAAGTGCAACCACCAACCTCGGTATGCTAGAATTGCTTCTCGTAGATGTCAGTTTGGATTCTCCCAGACTAGAAAATATTTCTGACTCCTCGCCCCCGCATGATGACTTTGACGACACTTTCTTGGCGGATGAGCTCATGGAACTTCAACAAGGTATAGGTCACACGGTGGAGGAGATTGCCACTCAAGAGAAGTAAGATATCCCTACAGAATAGCAGATCCTGAAACAAGAACCTGCCATAGAGCAGGAAGTCCAGGAAGAAATACAAGAGGAACAACAAGAGAAAGAAAGGCAAAAAGAAACACTGGCCCAAGAGGTCAGGGATCATCCAAGGGAAGTAATAGATGAGAAAATGATGGGTGGGGAACTTGGACCCACGGGATCAGCTGTACCCCCGATCATCATGCTCCAAATGCCTTTGGTTGCTCTGGGAGACCAGGCTCCTTGGAGTACATTTGGTGAGGTCGTGAAAGTGGTCGCATTGCTGAACTTTGGCCAACGAACTCACCCACTCCCACAAGACATTTGGGTGGAGGAAGAGATTATGGCAGGAGAAATAAATAGGGTCAGAGAACAACAACAACAAAAAGACTGGGAAATCCCTAAAGAAACAAGCGATACAGATGCAGGCAGGGAACTCCCGGACTCAACCAACCAAGGTGCCAACCTGGCGGAAGATACCAAAATGCCAAGAGAGTAGGAGCATGAATAGGAAAAGGAACAAGAGTAAGAAAAGGAGAAAGAGCCCAAATAAAATGTACATTCTAGGAACACACCACCAAGTTTAGAGGGGAATTTGGATGCTCAGGTCCTAACTGCAAAGCCACCCCAGCTGCCCTAATGACTGGTGGAATCAAGGAAGAGGAAGGTCCTGGTAGTGACAAAAAGCACTCCACTCTCCTTGGCTGAAATGATGGCCAGAAATGTAGAGGCCCAGAAGCATAAGAAGGCGCAGACAGTCCATACTCTCTAGACTGGGCCAACGGGAAATATAGTTGTGACTATTGTAACACCCCCTCTGGGTGTAGATGCAGTGGTTGTAAGGCTTGAAGACTAAAACATCATAGATGTGGCACTGGGGAGGAGAGACAAGCAAGATGAACTAGACTTGCTAAGGGAGGCCACCAAAGTAGTAGAGGCCAGATAATATCAAGCAGGGCCAGAAGTTGAAGGAGGAAAGAGAGACTAATTCCAATCTCCTCGCACTTCTGGCAGAACTTACACAACCATTGGCAAAGATCTGTATGTGGTAAATTTGGCCTTGTTAACTCACCATACACTTCAACATAGTCCTTCTTCATCAGATACACACAAGACTGAATATGAGATTATTCATCCTGCCTGTTTGCATGATTCGACCTGTTGCCTTCTATCCAGATGAGGTTTTCAAAATAGCTCTTAGAATGAGAGTCTCACAACCATAGACCAATCTAGGAATGAAGGATTTTTCTCCATGAATGCAATGCAATGCAAAGTTATTCTAAGAATTGAAATATGCAATATTAATCTAAGACATGATTTCAATGCAATTATTCTAGAAATTGAAAGTAATCTATTGCAAAATGAAATTATTCTATATGAGATTATCAATAAATGTGACAATAATTCAGTATTCTAACAATGCATGAAAATGAGTGGGGGTTTGAATGAGAGAATGAGAGTTCTTTTATAGACTCAGAGGTGATCAGAATAGAAACTTTCCTCATTGAAATAAAATAGATAGAAAAGCCAGTTTAGAATAGAAAGCTTTATTTAAAAGAATACAATAAATTGTTTTCTCTTTGCTTTAACTATTTTCTTTCTTTGATATAATTCTATTTTATTTGAGTTTAATTGTTTTCTTTCTCTTTATAGCATAATTAATTCAAAGATTCTATTTCTAAATAGAAGAAAGATTTTTGAGAGAATATCCAATTAATTAAATAAATATGACCTCATAAAAAGGTTTTCCTCAATTATCTAAATAATTAAAATCAATTATTGAAATGAGGATATTTATTTAATAATTAAATATTATTTAATCCCTTTTTCATGTGTCTTAGCTAAAGAGGGTGAATTTAATTTAACTAAAGTGCTAGGAATTTATAATTAAATTAATTCAATCATAAGGTTTGTTTATCCAATTGGTATTTAGGAATTAAATATAATGTATGATTAATGCAGATTTAGGATTTTTTGCATTTGACACTTAGGTCGAGTAGAGTCAGTCAAAACTCAGAATTGCCTAGTACAATAGGACTTTGATGATCCAGAAGAATGACAAATGCAACAAAATTGGTTAGGGTTGCAAGATGCCAATTTTGGGGTATTACATTTTGCTCCTCTTTGAATCAATGTGCGAGCAGCATGTTGATTCAAAGAATAGTCTAATGCCTGAAGCATAGAAGAATATATTTGAATAATTGGTGAAGATTTTAGAGCCATCTCGAGGATAGAGCTTAACTCTCTGAAGTCTAGGTTAGGTTGCTGAGACATCAGTCAAAATAGAGTTTTTGAGGGTCATCTTCAGAATGAAGCTTGATCCTCAGGGATCCGGGTTAGAAGGCGCTGATACCTAACAGATTAAGATTTTGAGAATCATCTCTAGAACAAAGCTTGATCCTCAGGGATCCGGGTTAGAATGCCCTGATACCTAATAGATTGATATCTTTCACAAGGTTGTCCCCAGAACAAGGCTCAACCTTCAGGAGTCAGGGTTAGATTGCCCTCATACCTGTCCAAAAAGATGGTTAATAAAGATGTGTAGGACTATCTCCAGAATGAAGCTTAGTCCCCCAATATCTAGGTTAGATTACCAAGACATTGGTTAGATTGACATCTTTCACAAGGCTATCCCCAGAATGAGGCTTAACCTTTAGGAGTTAGGGTTAGATTGCCCTGATACCTGTCTCAAAAGATAGTAAATAGAGATTTAGAATTATCTCCAGAGCGGAGCTTGATTACCAGGAGTCAGGGTTAGATTTCCCCAATACCTGTCCCAAAAGATAGTTTTTCAAGAACCATCTCCAGAACGGAGCTTGATCCTCAAGAATCTGATTTAGATTGCTCAGATACTTAATAGATGACAAGATGTAAGGAACAAAGATGCCCATATTGATTGTGGAGTATCCATTTTTGACTGTGAGGTATGAAAAACTGAACATGCCCCATGTGATGAGATACCCCTAGCAATGAGGACTTTTGAAAATTAGATTAGATTGATTGGAATAGATTCAATGATGTAATCATCCTGCCCCCTCGAGAGTGAAATGGAAAGATGACATGTCATAATGATGATGGAGAGAAAAAAATCATAGATAGATGTGGAATCAGAGATCAAGAAGAACTTAGGATAGATTATGGAAGAATTTGAAAGATTCAAATCAATTTTGAGCAATTTTGAGGTCTGGTTGACCAAGTTTGAATAGGGTTGACCAAAGTTGACTTTTGAGGAAAAAAGTCAAAGATTTGAGAAAATGATGATAAGATATGATTCTGAAAAGAAAGCGACGTCAGAAAGTTGATTGCAAAAGCGTCTGATCGCGTCGGTCCCAAAAATTTTAAAATGCGATTTTGAGCTATATAGAAGTGTCAGATTTCAATTTCAATTTCGATCACGAAAATGGATTTAGAGCGGTCAAATTAGGTAATGGTAAAGTTTTTGCACAAAACAGAGCACTTTGAAAAATTAGGTCAAAACCTATATAAGGACGAAAAAGTCATTTTCAAATCATTTCAACCTTTTGACTTTTACAAATTGAGCTCTGAGCGAAAATGGTGGTCCCCTACAGCACACATCGATTCGAGCGATCTAGGAGGCATAGCTGGCCCGAAGCGTACGGACCTCCAGTAAGTAGTCGATAAACCTCTCTACATTGTAAATTTAATCAATTTCTGTCAAATTTTCACCTTTTTCCATGTTTTTAGGAAATGGTCCGCGGGTTATTGCGCGAAGAAGTAGTTTCTTCGCGCAGCCCGTAGGGAAATATCGTGCGATAAAACAAATTTTCATGCCATTCAGTGGGAAAGATCGCACGGGAGAGTACCCATGTTCATGCGAGAAAACCTTCCATAGGATGTATTCTCGTGTGACAAGTCAGAAAAGTTCGTGCGAAGGTCAAGTATCGCGCGAGCCAAAAAAATTCTTCAAGCGAAAGAGTTCTTTGTCGCGCTAAAAGCTGCTTCTTCACATGGGAAAAAGTGAACAATTAGAACATGAAATCAGTCTGCATCACATCCAATAGCTTTTGTGTCAACATTGTTACTATTGGTAGGATGTCTTTAATGCTTTATTATCTCATTATGCTTTGATTATCTCTAATTACTGATCGTACACTTTTGTTTGCATGTCTTACAGGTCGACTTTCCAGGCATTGCCTTCCGATCACACCACTCGGCTATCAGTAGATTAGTATCACAACTTGGTGATGCAGAGATAATGCATCTGGGTACTTTGGGTTTGAGCTCACTATGTGATGTACCTAAGATTCGGGTAAATCACGGATTGTTAGGAGCACTGGTTGAGAATTTCCATTCAGAGACAAACATGTTTTATCTACCATAGGGGGAGATGACTATGACCCCCGAGGACATCTACCAGATTCTGAGGATACCATTCCATGGTTCCAGGGTAGAGTACGAGGCGCAACCTAGACTGGGGACACTAGCATTGAGGGAGATCTTACAAGATGACCTGGTCATGGGGAGATCCATCCCATGGGAGGATCTGATCAGTGAGTATGGACCCACACACAGGTTACCAATGGTGTTAGCCTATTTGTTAGGTTTCTATTTGATGCCTGATCATGGATAGCATGGTGTGGAGTGTGGCAAGGGTAGGATACTACAGCAGATGCTAGCACGACTGAGACTATATGGATGGGGCCAGTACATGTTGGCCCACATGTATCATGAGATGCATGAGATCATCTATCAAGAGGCAAAGAGTATGGCAGCTGGGGTTTTTGTACTATAGGTATGGGTATGGGAGCATCTTCCCATGACGAGGCCAATATGCGAGGATATGAGGCAGCCTCTACAGCCTTACATCTATAGATATAGGGGCATGATTACCCAGCCAGTGCTGTGTAAGGTAGATCAATGGCAAGCCCAGCTCGACGACTTAGCTACAGTAGTCTGGAGGCCATGGAAACTCATCGAGGCTTGGGATGATGCTGCAGAGTAGCTCAGTCACATGTTTTGTTCATGAGAAATGATAGGTCACACTATCATAGTTATTGAGAGATTCCCACAGAAGCGGGTATGGTGGCAGTTTGGTCGTCCCCAGGATATATCTCAGGAGTACATGGCATATGCCAGATTCACAGATGCGATTAGGAGGGTCTGGCTGACAAAGCTAGATCAGGGTCACACCATGATCGATATTCGAGCCTTGGCCCCAGTGCAGTGGGATTATCTGAGGGACATGGTAGATGGCGGCATGACCGTGGAGTACATGGAGCATTTTTTCACCCATCCATTCCCTAGGTTTATGGATCTGGTCGAGATGGCAGGCTGAGGGCATGTAGTACAGCCATAGGTAGTACAACCATAGGTGGTACAACCACAGATGCAGATGCCCCCACTACAGCGGAGTACACAGCCAGGGGTATAGCAGGGTCCCCATCCCTGGACAGTATAGGTAGACATCCTCGCTCGACATATGGGGATGGACATTGGGGCTAGCGGTAGTGGGAGTACGAGATAGTCTCGACGACAGACTATAGAGAAGATAGTTCAGGAGCAGCAGGTACCTCCGTAGGATGAGGTGCAGCAAGAGTATTTGATGCAGGAGGACCAGCCTACGCAGGATCTAGCATAGGATCCACAACAATGGTTTTGGGAGAGAGCTCGACAGCTCTCGAGACAGGTCAGGGATTTGATGATACAAGTGGCCGTGCGAGATGCACAACTTTTGGACAGAGATCGGGAGATACAGGATCTCCGAGAGTAGTTATTGGCAGCATAGGAGGAGGTGTGACATCAGACTGCTCAAGCATCATATTACTATGTGTCATATATAGGGGTGGTGCCTGATGAGGCATCCCAGGTTGCGAGATTCTCAACCTATGCTAGAGGGTCAGAGGGTGCGTAGGTACCACCTCCACCAAATAGGGCTCCACCTCCACCTCCTCCAGATGATGAGGGAGAGGGCCAGAGTTAGTTTTTTGATAGATAGATGAAATCATAGGATGC
>MU223378.1:3260150-3272677 GCA_018584345.1 Thuja plicata | reverse complement strand
TAGGAGTCACATTGTCTACAACGCCATCATTCACAACATTTTGGTTCTTGTTGGGAAATTTGGGTTTATCTTTGCTTGAGGAGGAAGACCCTTGTTTATTTTCCTTGTGTAAGGTCAATTCTCCTTTATTGATCATAAATGTCTCGATTCTTATAGCTTGTTTAATCATGTCATCAAAGGTTAGAGGACCTTGTAGCTGTACTTGATACCCAAAGTTGGGGAGAAGATTATCAAGAAAGATGTCCAACTTTTCAGATTCAGGTATCTTGCAAGAATATAATGTATAGAGTTGTCTCCATCTTTGGAGAAATGCCAAGAAGGATTCCCCATGATTTTGTTTCAAATTGCAAAGATCTCAGATATGAACTGGATGTTGGATGTTGTGAGAATAGTGTTGTAGAAATAAATTGGCAATTTAGTCAAAAGTTTTGATGCCAGTTGGTAGTCTAGAAAACCATTCCATAGCTGACCCTCCCAAAATATGTGGGAAAAGATGCATGAGATAGGTTGTGTCATGTATGAATTCCATGGAGAGAGCACCGAACTCTCTGAAATGGTCTTGAGGGTCAGATGTACCCAAGTATTTGTCATATTTAGGAAGTTTAACTCCTTTGGGGAAAGGAGGCATGCAAAGATCTTTGTCAAATGGGAAAGGATAGATGCTTTCCAGCATGAATTGTGTAACAGGTTTGTCTTTCTATTTCAAGAGTTGAGAGAGTTGCTCTTGCATAGTTTGCATTTCTTTTCGCAAGCGGAAATTTTTAGTTTCTTCCTCTTTCTCAACAAGTGTTTCTACATCATAATCAGAGGGTAACTTAGCCCCTTGATTGGCTAGTTCAAGAATGTATTTCTCTTTCTCCTTAGCTAGGAGAAATCCCATCATCCTACAGAAATCTTTATTAGCACGAGCTTGTGCAATCTCTTATTGAGTTATTTCTGCTTCTACATCGTTAGGGGGGTCTTGAGAATGGGACTTACCCCAAGTTTTAAAGATGCTAGCCTCACCTGATTGGTTATGATTTGTCATCTTGCTAGAATGTAAGGGTTCAAGGTGTAAATACTCGGTATGAAAAGATTGAGTGTTCTCAGAATTTGGGTCTTCTTGGAACAAAGGATTTCAAACCTGACTAAAATCCACTGGAAATGACTGTTTATTGTAAGGTTGACGTACCGTAGAAGGAGATCGAGATGATTCCTCACTAGATGTAGCTGAAAATAGTGTGGAGAGAATAGATTCATCTTGATTGATTGAAGGGAATTTTTTGCTACTTCGAGTTGTGACAGTCATAGACAAAGTTTGAACAAGGGATGTGAACTTAGGACCAAACTTGAAACTGTCTCAAAGTAATTGCACAGAACATGCCAAAAGGTGAAGTATCCTTGGTGTAAATCATTGGAGATGAGGCTAGAACAGCCAAGAGATGACTATTATGACACAAGGCATGACAACATAGATGAAAGAGAGCAAAAAGATATGAGACAAGACCAGTTTAAGTAAGAATCACATAATTCTCAACCCAAGAAACCAAGTTTCAGACTTTGTGAAGATGGAGGGTAGAAAAATAGACCCATATTAGAGACTAGATTTGATAGAAGTACACCTGAATGACATAAATTAGCTTGCTATTTTGGAAAAAAGACTCCATACTCGCACAAAGAAATGCACTTTCGCGTGAAGATTCTCACCGACGCATGTGAAACTTTGCAGTATCACGCAAAGAATGACACCAGACTGGCAGAAGAAAAAGTGACAAAATAGCAGCACTGTCAAATGTCACACGACAGGTTATAGTGAATCAATTGAAGATTCTTAGTAAATGATGTGAAGATTGGGAAATGTCATGCAAAACTATGCAAATTTTGACAAATGAACGTTTACAGAATCAGATAGTTGAGACGAGTTTGCGTTTCCTGAGATAAAATTGTACTATTTTTGATAGATAGTTTGAGTGACAGATTTTTTGTGATATGTTCAAGATTGACAGTTTGTATATTTTGATGATAGTTTTGATTGTTCAAATGATACACCCACGCAAAACACATTAAACAAAATATTTGTAGTACCAGAATAGGAACATCACAATCTAAGGATAGCCATGATAGTATCTATTGAATCCCCACTTGAACTGAAGTTTAGCTACGCCTACTCTTAGCAGACAACTTAGAAGCTTGGAGGCACGGGCTCCTCCTTACATGTGCACTCACTTCTTAGGCACACCAAGCTTCGAACCCCAAAGGAATTGCTTCCCAAAGGGCTGTTGTCTCTACTAAGAGCCATAAGAGTGTGGGGCATCTTAGTTGGTATCTGACCTTCCACGCCAATAGATAGAGGGTTTTTGGAAATTAGAACAACAGTTTGTAGTAAGGACATTCGTTCAGGTGGTTGTGATCAAGTCATTTTCCCAATAAAGGGGGCTCTCCCAATCCTTTCAAAGAAAGGCTTTCACCTTAACAATGTAGGGACTTTAACGCACCACTAGGGTACTAGAGGAGATTTTGGTTGCCGCAACAAATTCACACTTGTCTATTGTGACATTAATCACAATAGCATTTTTTGTATACTAGTTTGGAAGGGCTGGGCTTTAGCCTGTTATCGGTTGGGCATCCACTCTCACCGGCTCTGCTAAAGCTCTTGGGAGGTAGCCACTCTAGAAGAATCACATGAATTTCTCTTACACCCAAGATCCATAAAGGTGAAGGGAGGGGATAC
The DNA here is from genome assembly GCA_018584345.1 of Thuja plicata. Classification (NCBI taxonomy): domain Eukaryota; kingdom Viridiplantae; phylum Streptophyta; class Pinopsida; order Cupressales; family Cupressaceae; genus Thuja; species Thuja plicata. The sequence goes on along the minus strand of MU223378.1, from coordinate 3,269,967 downwards.
GTTCATGTAGTTCTTAGGAATACAAGCTAAAAAACACTTCAATCACGCGAGACAATGATTCATTTTAAGCACCAAACGAAGTGTGTTTTAACTACTAAAAACAAATATAAGAATTTGTGAAAACACGAAAGGTCTTCAAAAAATGTCTTGCAATAAACCCATTAGTAGTTTCTAATGCCTTTCTTCATATCAGCATCTTGCAATAAACACGTTAGAAGTTTATAATGGCTTTTCTTTATCTCAGCGTCCTGCAAACTACTGTTAAGCTGTTTCAAAAGATAAAATTAGAGAAACACAGATGTCAGAAAATAGCAGATGGTTATAAAACCGAGACAAGAAAATATGAAATGAAAGCTCTGGTATGTAATTTCACGTGATTATTTATACTAGATTGTGCAAAGAAGTACAAAGAGCCACGCGAAGAACTAGAAAGTTCGCGTGAGACGCTCAAAAAGTTCACGCGAGATTAAAACAGATCAGTACAAAAGTATGGACAGAATGCAAAAAAATGAAAAAAAATGAAATGAAATGAAGCCAGAACATAAATGTACCAGCCCCACGATGGGCGCCAGAAATGTATTTGGTAAATTTGGCCTTGTTAACTCACCATACACTTCAACATAGTCCTTCATCAGGTACACACAAGACTGAATATGAGATTATTCATCCTTCCTGTCTGCATGATTTGACCTATTGCCTTTTATCCAGATGGGGTTTTCGAAATAACTCTCAGAACAAGAGTCTCACAACCATAGACCAATCTAGGAATAAAGGATTTTTCTCCATGAATGCAATGCAATGCAAAGTTATTCTAAGAATTGAAATATGCAAGATTAATCTAAGACATGATTTCAATGCAATTATTCTAGAAATTGAAAGTAATCTATTGCAAAATGAAATTATTCTATATGAGATTATCAAGAAATGTGGCAATAATTCAGTATTCTAACAATGCATGAAAACGAGTGGGGGTTTGAATGAGAGAATGAGAGTTCTTTTATAGACTCAGAGGTGATCAGAATAGAAACTTTCCTCTTTGAAATAAAACAGATAGAAAAGCCAGTTTAGAATAAAAAGCTTTATTTAAAAGAATACAATAAATTGTTTTCTCTTTGCTTTAACTATTTTTTTTCTTTGATTTAATTCTGTTTTATTTGAGTTTAATTGTTTTCTTTCTCTTTAAAGCACAATTAATTCAAAGATTCTATTTCTGAATAGAAGAAATATTTTTGAGAGAATATCCAATTAATTAAATAAATATGACCTCATAAATAGGTTTTCCTCAATTATCTGAATAATTAAATTCAATTATTAAAATGAGGATATTTATTTAATAATTAAATATTATTTAATCCCTTTTTCATGTGTCTTAGCTAAAGAGGGTGAATTTAATTTAATTAAAGTGCTAGGACTTTATAATTAAATTAATTCAATCATAAGGTTTGTTTAGCCAATTGGTATTTAGAAATTAATTATAATGTATGATTAATGCAGATTTAGGATTTCCTACATTTGACACTTAAGTCGAGTAGAGTCAGTCAAAACTCAGAATTTCCTAGTACAATAGGACTTTGATGATCCAGAAGAATGACAAATGCAACAAAATTGGTTAGGGTTGCAAGATGCCAATTCTAGGGTGTTACAAGATCCACCCAAGAACCCCTTCCTTTGGATTTCCGCTTGCACAGGGCGACGTGGATTCTCTTCGGGCCATGAAGAAGAAGGCATAGGATGCAGATGGGTGGGCCACCGAGTAGGTAGCCGCCATAAGACAATTTATAGCGGCATCCCTCCCATACCTTTATCAGGTTGACACCCTTATCGGCCAAGAAAATGGCTCCGCTCTTATATGGGAGCAAGATTTAGTGAAGTATAAAAAGTGGAAGGCCAAGCTGGAAGAAATTTGCAACATCAGGGAAGAAGCCACCACAGAGGCAGGGATTTTGGGAGACAAATCATATGATTCCCTCCAGGCCCAGTACTCTATACTTGGCCTTAAAATTAAGGTGTGCAAGGAACTGGTTAAGGCCTTAAAAGAAAAGGTAACCGCGACCTAATACCCCTTAGGCCTATTTCAAGCATTTATGGTTGGAATATCGTAGGTCGATCCCTTCACCACCATAAAATGCACCCCAGAGGACTAAATCCTCAGCAAATTTGATGAACGAATGGAGTCCATGTATTCGGTTGCCAGAGATTTTGACCAGGGCAGGTTATCTTGACTATCCAAGACAATGATCTGATCGCATGACGCCATAAAAATGGTGGATGAATTCCAAAACAGGGCCGGAGATGTTGAGGAAGCATTAGAGGCTGTTCATAGTTGATGGGATAGTATTAAAGATATAGATGAAGAAGGCATAAGCTAGGTGTTGGAGACATTGAAAAAAAATAAGGAACAATAAAGTTCTCCAGAGCCCGGAGAATCCCATCAACCATGTATTGGTTGCATTCTTTATTCTTTGTGGCGCAAGCTTCCGGTTCCTGGAATTCTAGATCCCATAATTTTGTATTCTTTGAGTGACTCGTGTCTCAATTCCCAAAGCCGACCAGTCACTATCAGATGGTTAATAAAGATGTCAGAAATCAGGTAACCACAACAAAGCACGTCGGCTTGACAAGAAGTTTTTACAGGTGGTCTTCCCAAGGCGCTGCTTCAACGTAACACCTGGTGCATTGAAGGCAGGGAGCCACTTTCCCATTAATGATGCATGTAGCCTTGATCCCTGGGGGATCAGATTTCTTCTTTTCTCCTCTTAGATCTCTTCTCGAGGCTGATTCTTCCACTCCTCTTTTCTTGTCTTATTCTTCTGACATGACAGACCTTCTCCATCTCGAGGTCTTTTGTAGCATGGTGCAGGTAGTACCAGCCACCAAAAATAGTATTATATTGTTAAGTGTTGATTAAGTTAGGTTAGATTTTAGGTCAAAACTTGTGTATAAATAATAAGTCTGACCTCATTCCAAGGGTTGGCAAAATTGATGATTTTGCAGTCCATAGCTAATACTATTTCAGTTTATCAATTCTTAGTTGCAGAGCTCAATGATCCTTAGTTTTAGATGCTTTCAGTAGTTGAATTCTCCCCTGGAGCCACCATTGTTGTACACACCAATGCTTGTTGGAAAATTGTTAATGAAGGAAGGATTCTACCAATGATGTTGTTAGCGTTCTGATCTCTAGATTAATGTTATTTTATGTTACATGTTCTTTACGTCTCTTGCTCTTATATTTTAAGTAGATTAACAACCTTATTTTCCTCACTATTCATTGAATCTGAATTGATGGTTCTGTATTTCTTTAGTATTTAGTGTAGCATGTTAGAGCTTGGTTGATGTTTTGAATGTTCGGCATAACTATAGGTAGATGGAATATTTCTAACCTTGCAGTATATTTTGAAGTTTATTTGGTAAAGTTAGCAAATGCTTGCAGGAAACCCTGCTTACTCAAATCCCCGGAGAAGATGAGCTAAGATAACCAGCTATCCCCTCGAAAAAAATAGTCACATTCCCAACTAATCTCCCCCACTGTCAAGACCCAACTCTCACGTGCTTGAAGGCCTAGGGAATCTCATTTCCCTGGACAACCTTTACAGGTGAAGTTGGTCTATACCCTGGTACCCAGTGACAACTTACACCTGTTGGTGGACCCGGTCACAAAGCCCTGTCAATAGGTAGTGCTTGGTTTATCTATTTATATTCTACTTGGGGTATACTTCTTGGTGGAGTCTTGATCGATAGCATATTACTCGATGGTGTTTATTTTGTGGATTTCTACTTGGTTATGTCTTTCACCGAGTGGTCTGGCTCTCGGTGTGCTTGTTTACCAACTAGTTGTTGGGGTTCACCGACTTGTGTTTATGGATTGGGCAAACATTGGAGATTGCATCTATCATTTGAGGGGTCATTGGGATCGTGTTGAGTTCTAAGGCATGTGGATTCATGGAATTGGATCTTGTGTGGACCTAAATCTAGGTTGATGTGTTCTCTTATGTATTTTTGTTATTAATTATAGCCAACTGGTGCATTTAATATCTATTCATTGTAGAGTTTATGGCCAATTGGGTGATTGAATTATTGTTTACAAGATGACTTGTGGCAAGTGTGTATAAAAGATAATCTAGGTTGATATTTAGAGGAGACAAGACAGAGAGATATGAAGATAGATAGAGGATAGTAGAGTAAGCTAATAAGCTAAATGATTATTGTTACAGATAGTTGTAAGTGGGTAGACACAGATTGAAGATTGCTTGGAGGCTTGCGAGCACAAGTTCAGATATGGTTTCTTCCACTTAGCTATAGGGTAGATTGATAAGGTTGGATCCTATGAGATCTTGTTGAAAATTTTGTTTTAGTTGTCCCTAACTAGGAAGGCCTTACACCCAGGCATGTTGCATGTAATGAGAATTCTAAGATAATGTAAACTTGATTTGATATATCTCATGTTGTTTTATTTCGGTTGTGTTGTTCTTTTTGTTGGCTGTAAGTTTGGAGAATCCTTTATTGGATCCTCTGAGCTTGACTGCATCAGTCAAAAACTTAAATAGATGATCTCTCATATCCCTCTTCAGCATGCCCAACTCCATCTTTGTGACCTCAAACTCTTCTACTTCAGGTTCTTGGATTCCTTCTTTTTGTTTAAAGGTCACAATTTCAGTAGTTACCTTTCCTGTAGTTGGGTATGGTCTTAGCTTTGCATTACTCTTGACTCTTTTCATTTTTGGAGCATGAATGACATATTTGGTAACTATTTCCTTGACAGGTAAGGACATTGGCTTGAAGCTGCGTTTCCAGTTTACTAAATTAGTTAACCAAGGAGGAACTGACCTAGAAGTTAATATATTGTCCACTACTTTAGTAGGTGTCACATTCTCTTGCTGAGCCTCATTTTTACCATCAGACATTTCTTAGACTTTCTTTAGACATTCTGGTGAAAAATAGATGTCTTCATTTTTGATCTCAACATCTACAAAACTCAAGTCTAGGGAAGACATTTGTGAATGGGCCTGAGACCTAGATCTTGATCTCATCCAAGGTGCAGTAGGATGTTCACTTGCAGTCACTTTCTTTCTAGGCAGATAGATACCACCTGCATCATTAATCAAGAGGGAGACATTAGAGGGGTTAGGTACCAATTTAAATAGGATGGGATTCATATCAATTATTTTAGATGATGTAGCTCTTGTTCCACTTTGTCTTTTCTTTTCTAACCAATCATCTGTGAATCCTAGAATAGACTTGGATCTTAGTTTTATGTCATATTCTTTCTCTCTTATCTAATCTGTTTCTAGCAAGACTGCTACATTTGAACTATCATAACTAGGTTCAATAATCTCAAATTTATTTTCATCCAAGTCTTCAGTGTTTAGCCTCAACTGCAAGGTCCTGATTTGAGGAATTAACAGCCTGGAATGATCTCTTTTCTTTATCACTTCTTTATTACTACAATCTTCCCACAAATATTCAATGTGTGGGGCCAATTTTAGCTGACTACCTAGGCCAAGGGTTTGTCTTGCAAAACCCTTACTGTCAAAACCCCTCCTCTCTTCATAAAATTGCATGAGAAAGTTCACCAGATCACTTCCTATCATCGAGGAATCAATCATGTTTTTGCAGGTTAAAGCTCCAAGCTTGATTGGGAACATAGAATCTCACTTTTATTCTAAGAGACTTTTTTTTGTTACCACGAACAATTTCCTACATACTTCTGCCAAAACAAAGTAGTCGAAGGAGAACCTTGGAAATTTGAGGGGCTCTTCATCAAATCCTCCCACCCTTACATATGGGAATCATGTGAACTAAATGTAAAAACTGTCATAGATTTGAACTAGTTTTTATGCCTTTGGAGAGATTCTTTGCCCTGGGATCCCAACTAAGTGGTAGCATAACTTTCCTCGAAATACATCATGGAATCTATGGTAATTTTCCAGTACTATATCTCTTCTCAACAAGGGATAATACTCATAGATATTTATGTCTTTGTTCCATGGCTCAAGGGAAATTCCAATGAGGTCTTGGGTACATGCTAGACAATAAATCAAATATGAAGATATATAGAATTCATTTTTTGTCATTTGTGCCTACTTGAGTTGCTCTCTTATTGAATTGGAAATTACCTCAGCCCAATATAGACTTTGATTTCCATGCAGGATAATTTCTATGAAATGATACATCCAATCTTCAAAGAGGAGTACCTGTGCAGACCCTCTCACTCTATGTAACAAGACCACTAAGTGATGAATATGGGGCTTCATATGATATTTAGGCAACTACTTGGGTAACCTAGAGCCTCCTTTGTAGTTTGACTGAGTCCACTTATGGGTGATATTGGTATGGTTCTTGTCACTTCTCTCTCAGAACTGAGCAAGTGACTAGGTTGGGGTGAAACTCAAAAAGGCCTCATTGGGTAACTTAAAGACTAACATTATTATTTCCTTGGTTATTAATAGAAGCCTCTAGCCCTCATTACTCAAAATACATTTAGACCTTACATCATAATGATTTATGCATTGTTGAATTAGCTAAGGGATTATTATGGCGGGAGGAAAGGTGGCAGCTTGAAACAACCCACTCGATATGATTTCTAGAGTATGCTCCTTTTCCACACAGTCCTTGAAATTGTCAACCATTTTTTGTACTTCAACCCCCATTAAATCAGTTGTCAAAATCACCAGGGCCTAACACTTTAAAGTAGCTATGTTTTCAAAGAAATGCATACTGGACCTCATTCTTTTTCCCCAAAATAAAACAAAAAAAACTGCAGCCTTTTAAAATTACACTAACATACAGAAGCATGAAATGAAATAGAGGCTTTCATCGTTTACCTATGATCTGTTGACTTAGGGAAACAATAACTTCTATCTTTCACAGCTGAGACCCCACAATCTTTCTTCAAAATGAATAAGTAAAATGATGTGCTTTTAAAAAGATTCACATACGACAAAGTATGGCTGAAAAGAACAACATTAATTACAGCATGAAGTTTAGAGTGGAGCAAATTTCATGATGTGACATTTGGATACTAATTTGCTTTAAAAAACTATCTATGTCATCATTAATTTCCATTTAAAGCCAACACTTCACTTGTGCCAAAACTAATTTTCATTAATTTGTGACACCAGCTCATACTTCCCCCGCGGTCCCCATATCCCCAAAATAGACCATACCATTACTTTGGTGATTTCTTTTTTGACATGCCATGTCACTTGTCATATTGGCCACCAATTCAATCCTTGTGCATGTTGTAATTTCCATTTGAACCTCTTTGAACTACTTCAAACTAGGGTTTGAAGAGGTTCAAAGTGGTTCACGGCTGCATCATGATGTACGTAGGGGTCCCATGGGAAATTACAATCATTAGGCAAAAATATTTTATTTGAACCTCTTTGAACTACTTCAAACCAAGTTTCAAAGAGGTTCAAAGTAGTTCATGAGTGATCCAAAGATACCAACACTTGATGAAAGGGAAGCAACCATAAAAAGGTGGATTTAAAGCATTGTGGTGATCATCTCAAAGAGTAAGCATGACACTAAAAATTAGCCAACGTGGATTCAAAAGGAGTGGGAAGATCGGGAAATTATTTTAAATTTGAAACAAAGGGTCAAAGACACTTATACAAGGTAAATCAAATAGATCCTAACAAAATGTAAAAAGTTGTCAAGCAACTTTTGCAACTTTAAAAAGTTGCAAACTGCCCAAAGGAAGTTATGGATCAGTTTGATCAGTTGGAATAGGTCTAGGAGATATATTTAAGAAATATTGAGGCCTTTTATGAAGGTTGGACATTTTTTAGCACATTTTCCAAGAAATCTAATCAGATAGTTCACTGAGACGGTTATAGTCTTCTTGTTTTGTGTTGCAGAGTTGCTTAATCGATTGAATCCACTTTTTTTAAATGTAAATAGTTAGGAGTGATTTTTTTTCAATTCTCTATGGAGTGTCTTAGTTATTATTTTTTATTTTGAAGTACAATTTTAATTTTGTCCATGTTCTGGATTCACTGGACCATTTTGGGTTGTATATACTAAAATTGATACTTAGAAAGTTATAACTGTGGCAACCAATTGAGCCTTGGTAGAATGGAAAATGGATCTATGTAGAGTGTTTTCCTTTGTGTTAGGAGGTTAGAAGTATTGACACTGAATTTTGAGCTCTTTCCCTAGGTGAGCTTATTCATAGCCTGTTTAGGGAAACATGAGGTACAAAGAGTCTAACTTGCAAGAGAGGATTGACCAAAGAAATCCAACACCTTAGTGGTGTCTCTAAGACCTTGGAAGAGCTTGGTGCATGCGATGGTGAAGATTTAAATCCATTTGAATGGTTTTTGAACACAATATGATGAGATTGGTTCATTTTCTCAAGAATTAGCCCATTTAGGGTTTAGTGTTGTACTGACACCTCCAGAGCCTAAAACCAAGAAAATCCTTTGAGTTTTAGTAAAGGGTGTCTGAATCACCATTTCACCATTTGGTTAAAGGGGTTGTATGGAAGTTTCAGAGTAGAAAGTGAAAACCCTACAAAATAGGGCTCTGTAACCTTTAGTTGGTGCTGTGTAATGTGAGACACTAGTTTTTCCCTTTCCTCATCCAATTTATTCAGGTACATGGCCCATTTCTCCAGGGAATTTTGAAAATATTGATCTTCAACCATAGACTACAGTTTGGTGATGGACAATTCGAGAGGCAGTGATACATGAGCTCCTATCCCATACACTAGCTCAAAAGGGGCCATCCCTATAGCCCTCTTGGGGGTACTCTGATCATCCCATAAGGATTCATGCAATTTATTGTGCCAGTCACGAAGGTTATCACCCTCAACTTTTTCATTATAGCAACTAGATTCTTGTTGCTAGACTCCACCTGACCATTCCCTTGTGGGAAATAATCTGATGAGTGGACCAAGGGTATTATGTGTTTGTAAAAGAACATTGAGATCTCTTTTGAAGAGAAATTTGTAGCATTTCCTTCTACTACCTTCTGCAGAACTCCAAATCTTACAAACATATGGTTTAGTATAAAATCACAGACAACTTGAGAATTTGTCTTTTTAGCAGGGATCACTTCCACCCACTTTGTAAAATAGTCAGTAGGTGTTAGGATGTACACATTCCCTACACTGGATGGAAGATTTAGAGGTCCTACAAAATCTATCCCCCATTTATTGAAAGATTCATTAACCACCACTGGTTTGAGGGTTAGGGTTGCAAGTTGCAGACATCCTGCAAACAACTTGCACTTCTCACAATCTTTGACTTAGTGATATGCATCCTTAAACATCATAGGCCAATAGAAATGGTTTCGAAGGATTTTGAAGGCTATGACGATGGAGGAAAGTTTCCTATAACACACTTTATCATGGAATGCTCTTAATAACTCTTTCTATTGTTCAACATCTACACATCTGAGAAAATTTCCATCAACTCCTCTTTTATACAAAACATCTTGAGAGATAATATACTTAGATGCATTTAGCCTCAGATTACTCCTTTCTTGGGGACTCAAGTGTTTAGGAAATTCACCATATGTAAGGAAATATGTCACATTTGAGAGCCACAGATCAGTCAAACTTACCAATAGGACCATAGGAGATTCATCTACTTCTTCTTCTAATGGCTTTCCATTTTCTACTATTAACCTATACATGCCTCATCCTTATGTAGACGTCCAAAATCGTCCTTATATTAATTTAATTACTATTCCCATAACATTATAGTTAATTTTAATTAATTATATTTGTTATATTCTTCTATCTATTTAATTAAATATGATTCACTTCCTTTAGTATTTAAATTTAATTTAAATACTATCCCTTTTAATGTAT
>MU223378.1:3227316-3243433 GCA_018584345.1 Thuja plicata | reverse complement strand
TAATCCTACCTAGAAACCTACCCTATTCCTACCCTACCCTACCTATTCCTATTAATAAACCTACTTCCTCACTTAAACACACACTAATCACACTTAAAGTGTGATTCCTACTCCTTTTAGCACTAATGGAGTGCTCCCACATGCGTGAGCAACTCCTCAAAAAGGAAGCCACCAACTTCCTTTAAGGCAACCACTCTTTTGTCCCCCATTCTATTTCCCAAGTTTGCTCACACATGTGTGAGCAAACCTTGAGCCTCTCAAACCTTAAAGGCTTAAGTTGACTTTTTGCATGGCTTGTCCTTTTGCCCTTGTGTCCTCTATGTGGCATTTATGTGGATGCCACATATGATCCACCTCATTCAAATCCCTCCTTTCCCTCCAAAACTCTATAAATAGAGGCTCTTGCCAACAACAAACCATCTCTCATTTATGCATTGTTATCATGCTAGTTTGTCTCTAGGATTTCTTTAAGCAATTTAGCATTTCGTGATAATCTTAGTTCATTTTCATCTTATTTCATGCTTGAATCTAGATATCACATCCTAGGTTTAATATGGAATGAATCATAGTTCTATTTTCTTAGTTAAATCTTGCATTATCAATCTAGTTTAATCTTGCATCTTCATTTCAATCATTTGTGATGGCTTTGAGACAAGTTCCTCATACTTGTTCTTGGAGCTCTTCACAATCTTAGTTTGCAGTTTTAATCAATAGTGGGATTAAGTTATTGTGTTGGGAGAGCACACCCACAATCATCTCTAAGAGCAAATCAACAAGGCATTGGGTTCCCTTGTTCAGCTCATCGGAGGTTGTGGTGAAATTCTTTGTTTTGGGATTTCATTTTAAATCATGCTAACCTTTTGAATCTTGTTTCTAATGGCTAATCTTGGTGTTTGCATGTTTTAGTGTTGTCCCTTGCAGGTATATTTTTTATCACATACACCTTGTACCATATTTGTTGGCTTAGTGGTTAGGTCATATTCTTTAATTTTATCTATCCATACAGCTCTATTATTCATTCCTATCTCCTTTTGTGTCAAAACACTTTTCACTGTTGTCTCTAGAACATACACAGTGGAATATGAGTGCAATATGTAGTACCTAAATTGTTTCACTTCTTTTACTACCATGAAGGTATGCTTTCAATTTGACAATATTTGAGCTTTTATTTCTTCAATGACATGTTCATGAAATAAATGGGTGCATCCTGTCATTTGTCATTCTTCTGTGTCAAAATGCTAGACAAAGTATGCTCAGACGCATAATAGTAAATCATGAAGTCCTTTTTAAAATATGGACTTATCAACATAGGGGCTTGGGATATTTCTTCTTTCATGTCATTGAAAGCCTTCCACCCTTCCTCATTCCACTTGAAAGGATGTTTCTCACTCATCATATCTATCATGTGCCTGGTAGTTTTTGAAAATTCTAGAACAAAAGCTTTTAGAAAGTTCACTTGGCCAAAGAAAGACTTCAATCCACTCCTATTAGAGGGAAAATTAAGTTTTTGAATCACTTTAACCCTATCAAGATCAATTTTGACTCCTTTCAAAATAATATGCCCTAACAACTTACCTTCTTCAACAAAGAAATTTGACTTTTTTGGATTCAGAGATATACCATGACACCTGCACCTCTGCAACACTATCTCGAAGTCCCTTAAGTGGTGATTCCTTCTTTTTGAATAGATAGTCAAGTCATCTAAATAGATTACAATAATTTTGTTTCATAGATCCCCAAAGGAGGAGTGCATCACCCTCTGAAATGTGTCACTGGCATTAATCAATCCAAATGGAATTCAGTTGTATGCAAAAGTTCCCCATGGTGTTATAAATTCCTTCTTGTGTTGATCCTCTCTTGCCACACTGATTTGGTTATATCCATAATATCCATCCAATATTGACATTACTTCTGATCCTGACACAGCCTGGAGAACATGTTCCATTACTTACAATGCGTAATTGTCTTTCAGACTGGCCTGATTCAAATTTATAAAATCGACGTAGATTCTAATTTCATCATTCTTATTCCTCACCGAGACTATATTGGAAATCCATGTGGAATGATGAATGGGGTAAATAATCTTGTCTTGCAACATCTTTTCCACTTCTTTCAATATAGCTTTAGAAACTTTTGGATTATAATTTCTAAGCTTTTGATGGAACGGTGTAGTGCCCAGTTTCAAAGAGATGTGATGTCTAAACTGGCTGCCTCTAAATTTCTTAAGGCCTTTGTACCCCCCAAAAAAAACATCTCTATATTCCTTCAACAACTTCTTCAGATCATCTATTTCTTGTTGAGAACATGTTTTGCCTATTTAAATCCATTTAGGGTCACCCTCGTCTCCAATATCAATCTTATCATACTCCTTGGGATTTTGAGAGTGTGGAACCTTCTATTTGATTTTAATATCATCTTTCCTACGAAACAAGTTTTCTAGGGATACCAAACCCTTGGGTATCTTGTTCCCTTTCAATTGAATTATCTGGTCATCTTTTGCAACACCTTCATAGACTTCTTTACACTCACTATTAGAACCTTCAAAATATACATTAGCAAAGTTTTGAACATAACCAATGAAATCTTTGAGATGAGAATCATTATCAAAAACCTGCCAGTGCTCTACATTATCTGGCACTCTTGGTCTATAGATCATTTCTATCCTATAACCATGTACTTTAAAATCAGGATGTGGTAACAACAATGAAGAGGAGACTTCCAAATAATCTTCCTTAGTATTTAAACTTTGAGGTATGAACTCTATGGAAAAAGCATCAAAAGACTCGAGTTCATCCCATACTAGGTTTTTGTAGTGCCTCAATTTTTCATTTTTGGCAGAAAACTGACCTCTTACCTGCCTCATGATTAGTTTAGCATCACCCTTTTCAATTAGCTTCTTGATCCCTCTAGACTTTTCTTCTTCCAATCCTAGCAGAAATTCTTTGTACTCGGCCATATTATTGGTATTTCTGAAGTCTAATTTAAAATACAAATGGATACATTCTCTAATGGGAGGAATTAGCACCACCCCTGCTCTTGATCCTAAATTTGAACAACTACTTTCAAATTCCATCTTCCATAGCCCTCCCTCTTCTAAAATTTGGCAACTGGTTCATTTCCCCCTTCATCGAGAATCACATAATTACCAAAATGTCACTCCTCATAAAGGATTTGAGCCTTGGGATTGTCAGAAGGAACCACTATGTATTTGGTTTTAGGCTCTGGTTCAAGTTTTATCTTTTTCTTTCCCACTAGGATAATTACCTCAGACCAATAGATCTTTATGTCACCTCCCATGTCCTTACAGAAGGTTCTACTGAGAAACATGTCATAGCTATTTGGGATATCTGCAACTAGAATTGTCAATTTCAATAGCTTGTCTAGGCATGCAGCAAGGACAACTTTTGCATCTTTAAATTGGTCCATCAGTGACACTTGTTCCCCATCCATAGAATAGCACCAGCTAAATCTCTTATTGAGGGTGAGGGTGAGGGATTTTGTAAGTGGGGTAGGCATTATATTATCAAACACACCAAAGTCTATGATACAATTACTGAGTTTCCACCCATTGAAAAGTAAAGAGATATATAAATGGTTAGGCTTCTTCTCTTCTATTTCACTTTCTACGGTATTAATACTAGGAGGATCTTTAGGTGTCTATGGGGTGTCTTTAGATACAAAAATAGGAGGCTCTTCAACTGTAGTGGTTTCTCCTATGATGGGTTTATTAAATTGGGTGGTTGAACTTGATTCCACTTTCACATATTTAACTAATTTGACAAGATCCTTAGGTTTCATCCTTAGATACTCAGCTAGAGAGATAGAGATAGAGGTGGATTTACAAAACTTGACAAAATCAAAAGTAGGAGGGGACGGGGTTGTGTTACCTCTTTGTAGAATTCTGACTCCTGACCCCTTCAAATTTGAGGAAGAATCACTACCTCCAGACTCTTTTTCTTTGGGATAAGCATCAGATGGACCATCGCCAGAACTAAAATTCTGGTTCCTTTGATTCCTATTAAGGAATGCACATAACGGATGTTGCAATGTCGCTAGGATATTTTTGCCTCTTTCAGAATTAGATTTATAATCCAAATAAAAATAACCCGAATGGTCGATCTTAGGAGGAGTCTTTTCTTCTTGAAACTCTTCTATCCCAATAGTATCTTTTGTTTCATTTATTTGAAGACACCTCAACCAGTCAGGACATGTTTCAACATCATGATCATTTGTCAAGTGAAAATAACACATGGTCTCTTTAGGTGTGGCCTTGATCTGCAGCCTAAGCTGTGAACTTGTTAAGAGAGGGGTTTTCCCATGAGACTGATTATATTGCTTGTGAATGACATCCTAATAGGGAGATTGATAAGGAGAACTAGCCCTATTTTTCTTCCTTTTGAGCATTATCATGTCATTCATTAGTCTATGCATTAGAGGATCTGTCAGAGTAGAGGAGGAGGTGCTTGAAGATTGAAATTCTCTTTTCCACTTCCCTATTGTGATGAATGTGTCTTCAAGCTAAATGGCTTGTCTTTGTGTAGCATTTAACTTAGCCACTCCATCCTTCAGTAGATGAAAACTTATATCAGGTGGTTCTACGTTAAGAAAGAATATTTTCTTGTTCTCATTGCTAGACGCAGAATTTGTAGGGATCCTCTACAATATCCTATTGAACTTCATCACAAATTCATGCATAGGTTTTTGTATCTCCTTCAATTGGCTCAATTGAAGCAATAACAACATTTCATTTTTAGGGGTTTTAAATATTTCCTCGAAGAAATTCCTCATATCATCCCAACTGGTTATGGAGGCATGAGGTAAGTGGTTGAACCAATCAGCCACAACATCTGTCAAGGTTGTCACAAAAAGTCTAACTGTAACTTCTTGAGTCTGAACACTGATAACAACACATGTAGTGTGAAACGCACTGAGGTGATCTTTTGTGGTCATTTTTCCATCTCCATTGAACTTCAGAAAGATTTGGTTAGCACCCTTGGGTAAAGCGATGGGAGAGTTTGCAACTAGTTTAAAATGACCCATATTTTGACCTCACAACTAGTTTGTGGACATGGTTGGGAATCTAAAATTCAGAGGTTGAGCATTGAAAAATGAGAGTATTAAAACACCTGGTGGGATAACATCTTGTACAACTGGTGACACAACAAGGGTGACAGGAGGTGAGGAAGGTCTGCTACAGGACTTAGTTTTATTTTTCTTGGGTGTATTTAGATCAGGGGTAAAATTCAATTTTTTCAAGGCTTCAAAATATTCATAAATCAACCCTTTTCTTCGATCACCTCTAGTATATCTCTTCTCACCCAGCTTTGATACTTGAACTAAATTTTAGTTTCTCATAGGAATGCAAGAAATTTTGTCTACTAATATTTCTTCCTGGACCACAGGTATACTTCTTAGGTGTTCAGCAATTTCTTCTTCTCTTTCCAACACTTGGAGGGTTTGTTAGAACTATTAATTACTACTTATGTATTTCCAAGCTACTGTAGCTAGGTTTGAAATTAGATCTTCTTGTATGTTTTCAAAGCCTAGATTGGGTTGAAGTATAGGAAACACATCATTTTATGGAAATACCATTTTGATTCATCCTAAACAATTTAGAGTCTATTCTTTGTCACAAGACTCCACAATAGAGTCACGAAAAATTTGTTGGTGAACATATTTTTCTCCGAGCTAAATAAAATTTATATTGACCCTACACCTCCTTTGGAGACAAACAATTCACGATAGTTGGGTAAGCATAGAGTAATTGCTTCCCTCTGAATTTTATGAGGTACAATTCCCTTTTATAAATTTTCAATGAATTTATGAATGAACCACATACAAATATACTTTTAACTAGAAAGTACGCAAGGATCTCTCATATACTCCTTGGTATTGATGTATTTCCAGAAATCACATACAGAAAGTAAAAGTTCAAGGAAAATATAGTTCCTCCAACCATCTAATATTAATTGTCTATTGTAACTTGTTAGTGAACAGATTTTCCCTTCAGATAGAAACATAAACAATGACTCAACATGCCCAATTAGGAAGAACAAAATGTACTAACAGTTGGATTAGTTATCATTAATTGATAACTATCCTCTAAATTAAGAGTTACAACTCCCTCATTTATAGATTTTCAATGAATTTAAATGATATGATGTACCTTTAACATGAAGGTACTTAAAGCTTTCTGGCATTCATTCATAGACGTGAAATGAATGCAATTGTTTGGATTTATAAACTAAATAGAAAGGGAAAGACGAATAAGCAGCCACAAGGCTACCTAACCAATCTTTCACATTATAGAAGAGAGAGAGAGAGAGAAAGTTAAAAATATCTTTATGCAAAAATATGAGTACATAGAACACAAGACTACATACATCATATTCTGATGTAATAATGCAAGACTGCATCAAAAATAGGAAATAAAGAACACTATATCCTTCTAAACCAAAAAAACAAATGTGCAGACCATAGGATCAAGCACACATATATCCCTCTTTATTTCAGAGACATAACAAAACAATAACAGTATTGTTGCATCCCTCCATTACAATCAATCTGCATAAAACCAATCTCCTTCCCTTGTTACAAACTAGAACTATCTTCTCCCTGTAGCAGCTTCAGAACTCCCACCGGAAAAAGAAGAACCCAATTTTGATTTCTTGTTGGATATTTAACTCCTTCATTCCTCAGTTGCAATTCAGTTCTAATAACCATTTCTTGAAAGAAAATATTGCTGCCCAAAATAATATTAAAATATTTCTCCATAGTAGTCTTTTCTCATTTGATATAATATTTTTGTCGATTCTTTATAATATTATAGCAATATTAAATTAAAATAGGTGTATATCATGATTCACCCTAGATGCAAGGGCAACACAAGCAGATGCACAACATCCATGACACCTGTTGTGATTATATCCATGCGTATTGGTGACTATCTACATGAGTCATCACAAGCCTCCTCATTTCCCAACTACGGGTTCTACCATTTTTGAAGTTATGATTATTTATGGGCTCCGAACACATTTACTCGAGCCTCAGAGCTTATTTTCATGCAGGCACATGGGACTCAAGCAATTTTCTAAATGCCTGTACATTGATAAACATACAATGGCAAGCTATTGATTTTATGTGATGAGTTTGAACACTCTGATTCTTAGTGGACACAGGTCTCTTTTAATCTCTGGCGCTGACATCCAATGGACTGATTTCTTCATCTGTGCATAGAGAGAAAACTTGGAGAATAATATGGCTGAGTTATTTAGATCTGAAGCATGAAGAGCACCGATTCATTCAATATTTCAGGAATTTGGTGGCGCTTGAGCTCTGATGCCGAGTCCATCACCATTAAATTCCATCCAAGATCTACCCATACTTCCACATATTAGATCCAATCAACACTGTATCATTTCCTCATGATGAGTGAACTCAACCAACATTTATGACATAATATTCAACCAACAGAACCAACGAGTTTCTGTAGCTAGATAAGAGGAGAATTCGGCTTGGGTGTCAACTCAAAACTATACTAACTCCATCGAACGCTACCTACGAGCATTGAGATCAGGCTGCGAGGAATGAATAACAACCATACCATGGTGTGGAACATGGGATCTCAAAATATTTTAATTTAAAATAATGGTGGTGGATCCTTTCGACGATGGCTGTGTTATTCCTTATTCACATCAATAGCCTCTTGTCCAACTGGTGAATTCAAGCATCTACAATGTTGATGTTGTCTCCCCCGCCACAACAGAGACGTAGAGCTCAAATCTTTTTACCACACGGGGCTCGAACATGATGAGAAATAGCTTACTGATATTAACATTATGTGAAGCATTTCTGATTATAGTTTCAGGTTATCCAAAATACAATTGACTTGTTTCCAACATTTAAGACAATGCCCATGATCTCCATTCCTTTGTTGCCTTTATAGAAGAACTATGAGGATTCTGATCTGCCTCATCAAAGCCGCATGGTGAACTTGATATTCACAATCCTCTTCCTGAGCTTGAGCATATTGGGCAACATCAGAGAGAGGAACCCTATGGGAGATTTGAAGCTAACCTCCATTCTGATTTTGGATTTCTTGAAAATGTCAATCCCATATCACCAAAGAAGAACACAAAGTGGGTGAATACTGCTTGATTATTTGTCAGGCCCGAGTACTACAAATTTGGATAGATTACACATCTATTATAAAAGAATCAGGTCCTTTGAATGATTGGCATTTCATCAAATAGTTCATGACCGATCTGCACATTTAACTTGTCTCCTTCCTTTGTGCCAATAGAAGTCTGCCATTGTCACTGTGATGCCTTTGCACCTTCGAGCCAGAGCTTGTCCTTTTTGTGCTGATCGATGGTTATTGTCATGGCTCCTTCTCATTACCACACTCATCTCAGTGGATTGATAGGTGTCCATCTTCTCAATGATGGATCCTGTGCCATCATGTCACTGAAAGAAACTGCCAACTAGTATGTATAGCTTCACATTATTACCAGACTTTGCATTGTCAATCAGGACTGAAAAACCTCTTAACTTTGAGTTTGGTTATACAAGTATATCTTTAATCCATTGAATCTTCTCAAACCAATATTTTCCCAATCCATGTGTCTTTTTGGGAGCTTTTGAATGGGAAAGATGTGCCCTCTTTTAATTTAATTGATTTCTTCAAATCATCATATGTTCAGGGTTGTAAGCGGGTTGCATATGAGATGTTATGGGTGAAATGACTATGAGTTCTTTAGAGGCCATTAAAGGTAGAGAAAAAATATTTATCTTTGATGTGAAGGTCACTTTCATCAATTTCACATACATTTGGATATATGTCCACTTCTTTAGTTGATATCTCTGTTCACTTTGATTGAATAAAGAACTTGAAATTTGGAGTTTTAAGGACCAAATAACATACCTCATCTTACACTTTCATCTTTTTAATTCCTTGGACTACCAAACTTTGAACAGTTGGGTCTATACATTGGAACCAATGCAAACAACCAATATTTTGAACCCATAGATTCTGGACTTTCTATCTCAAACCCCAATTAGAACTTGGGCTCTCAAACTTCAAAACTTAAATTGAAATTGCATGCCTGAACTGTGGACTCCTGAACCATCATGAGCAAAGATGTGCCTATATGCTCCTTTTATCATATAATATTGCATTCTGTTCACTTTCTCCCACATGAAGTCTTTATTAAAAATATAATTTAGATATTTAGTGGAATTCATATTATTGTCCTCCATATAGAGATTGATCAACCTCCACTATTTGTATCACCCTGATTATTTTGAAGTGATGAACTCCAAATCTTTTGGATATTGCAATCTGAAACTCTAAGAGAGTACTTGGAACTTCAAAATCTGCACTTTGAAAAGTGAACTTTGAACTTGTACTTTTAGACTTGCAAATTCGAACCATGCAACTAAGTTTTGAGGGATTCAAACTCCGCATCTTGAACTTATGCTTATGTATCGATGAGCCTGCTATATGAACTTTGGAGTTGAAACTGTGTATCTCAAACTTTGAACTGCATACATGGGCTTGAACTTGAAGTTGAACTTTGAAGCTCTTGGTTCAAGTTCGAGTTCATGTTCATCTTGGGACATTATCTCTTCACCAAAAAAACCTTGCAAAGGTACTATCAGCAACAAAAACTGACAAGAAACCGGGACAATTAGAGAATCATTTTCAATATGACTAGCTTTAAAAGCTTAAAATTTGGGTGCTAAAAGAAGGCTAACAGCTAGCTCTAACTGGGGATGTGGACCATGAGGGGCACAAAGAATCCAACAATCTCTTGTAAAAGACCAGTGTCATATCCATTGGAAAATAGAGTCATGGGGTAATAAAGAATCTTAGGGCTGCTTGTAGAGAGGAAAACAGGGCAAGGCAAAAAGCCAAACAACTACACTACCGACACCACAAAAGAAAACTAAACCTATGCACAACAAAATTTTTATGTACAAAGGATAGGGATAGGAGCCCATACCTCCAAAGACACCTCTCGCTGCTCATATGAAGCCATTGACTAGCTGTGAGAAGTATCTGTCAGTGCAGACAAGAGGTTGATACATGAGGTGTACCATTCCAAACAGATAATTAATGACTACTGCAAGGAGAGATCTAAGTGCAATATGCTGCATCAACTTAGAAATCACGTTAGATCCAAAAACCAAATCATATCATAAAATTCAGGCTGCATTGTCCTTGTTAAAACGTTCAAATCAAGACCCGGGGCTAGGCTTGCTGAAAATCTCTCTTGTAAGTTCATCAGAAATTTCATGTTTAAAATAGAATGTCTCCAACATTTGGTGCTGAGACCACTCCTTTTGATTTGGGGTGAGATCAAACTTGAAGACCTCATATTCTACCTCCTCTTCAGGCTCAAAAACATTAGGCTTTAGATTATCAATCAATACATTCTGATCAACACTGGGCCAAACAAAGGAAGCATTTGGATCTTTAATTTTAGAAATCAAAGGCCTCAAAGTTAAGTTATTTTTTACCCCAACCAAACTCATATGGTCTTCATCATGCACTTCTGTGTCAGCTGCCTCAATAAGCCATGAATGATTTGTTTAGGGAACTTCTTAATGGCTGTTATGGATAAGTATGATTGTCTCTGATTCCTAAAGATTGTCCGGATGGGATCTAATCTTGGGCTACAAATCAGAATTCAAGCCTCTAGAGCATCTCATAGGAGTGTACATGTCTTCTTGTGTGCCCGATTGTGACCGTTCTTCTTTAGAAGAGGTGTAATGAAATAAAAAGGCTTCATATTCTTCTTCTCCATCAGCCTGAAAGATGTCTTTTGTTTCTTCTTCATGAATCCTTCCTTTGTCATACTGAGATGCCATACTTTCCTACTTAATGTTGATGGCTAAGAATATATTAGGAACTTCAAAAGAAAAGGATTCAAAAATGGGATAAGAAATAGCCATTGGTAAGCTTGCATTCAACTCATTTTCAGCCGACTCTTCCTCTATAAGAGGCATACTTAGATGATTCATAGAATCATCTGATTGGAAAATATGTTTGCTATTATTCTCAATGTGTGAACAACAATGCCCTATCATATCAAAAGAATTACTCTCCTCAGGTATAACTTCTTGAGAATCCTCATCATCATATTCAACATGAAGGTGATATGATCCCATTGTATCGTGAGGATTGCTTTCAAATAAAGGAGGCATTACCACATCCTCTACACCAAAGACTGTCATAATTTGACAATCGAACATACAGGATGTTGGTCTTGCTTTTTTAAGGACAAGCCTTTTCATCCTGGGTTTTACCTCCAGATGATATTTCTATTCATAGAGGTAAACTCTTTTCCGTAAGGGTTTATCACAACCATCCACTGAGGGATTAAACTCATCACTTGTGGGCTCATCTTTTAATTTCAAATATGGACCTAAGACTTTTGCAGTGTTGTCTTGTTGAAACCAACCAAATAAAAATAAATCATCTTCAATTCTAATTTCCTCTTGCTTAGAAATCTCAAGGTCACGTACCTTACTCCTTTGGAGATGAAATCGGACTTCTGGATGCAACGCTGCGATAAAAATTGATAAGTTAGCTTGGCTGGGCTGGTCAACCTGTGGAATCTTTGTCAAGGTCTGATTAAATCTATCAATGAAGCTTCTTATCTCTTCATCCTCTTCTTTTTGAATTTTGAAGAGTTGGCATAATAGGCTACCCACATTGACTGCTGGTTTAAATCTCGCAAGGAATTTATTTTCCAGTACACGCCAACCAGTGATGCACCCATCTTCCAAATGCTGAAACTAAATAGTGGCATCATCAACAAGGGATTTAACAAATAGGAAGACATACACATCATCTTCTAAAACACAAAGAACCCCACAGGCTATATTGAATGATCGAATGTGGTTGTCTGGATCTTGATCACCTCTTCCGGCATACTCTAGAAAATATTTCTTTGATCCGGCGGGCATGATTGTGAAATGAGGCAGGCCAAAAGGACCAAAATGTGGCTGCCATGATTGAGTCATAGTCAAGGCCATATTTATATTGGACTTCTTTCACCAGATAGATCAGAGTTTCCAACCTCCATCCTCGGGGAGGTAACCTTTTAGATATCCAAGGAAAGGAAAGTACTGGTTTTTCTTTCTTTCCCTAGTAGAGTCACCAAAAATCTGTTAGTGAACAGATTTGTCCTTCAGATAGAAACATAAACAATGACTCAACATGCCCAATTAGGAAGAAAAAAATGTACTAACAGTTAGATTAGTTATCATTAATTGATAACTATCCTCTGAATTAAGAGGTACAGCTCCCTCATTTATAGATTTGCAATGAATTTAAATATATGATGTACCTTTAACCTGAAGGTACTTAAGGCTTTCTAGAATTCATTCATAGACATGAAATGAATGCAATTGTTTGGATTTATAAACTGAATAGAAAGGGAAAGATGAATAAGCAACCACAAGGCTACCTAACCAATCTTTCACATTATAGAAGAAAGAGAGAGAAAGTTAAAAATATCTTTATGTAAAAATATTAGTACATAGAACACAAGACTACATACATCATATTCCGATGTAATAATGTAGGACTGCATCTAAAATAGGAAATAAAGAACACAATATGCTTCTAAACCAGAAACACAAATGTGCAGACCATAGGATCAAGCACACATATATCCGTCTTTATTTCAGAGACATAACAAAACAATAACATTATTATTCCATCCCTCCATTACAATCAATCTGCATAAAACCAATCTCCTTCCCCTATTACAAACTAGAACTGTCTTCTCCCTGTAACAGCTTCAGAACTCCCACCGGAAAAAGAAGAACCCAATTTTGATTTCTTGTTGGATATTTAACTCCTTCATTCCTCGGTTGCAATTCGGTTCTAATAACCGTTTATTGAAAGAAAATATTGCTGCCCAAAATAATATTAAAATCTTTCTCCGTAGTAGTCTTTTCTCTTTTGATATTCTATTTTGTCAATTCTTTATAATATTATAGCAATATTAAATTAAAATAGGTGTATATCATGATTCACCCTAGATGCAAGGGCAACACAAGCAGATGCACGACATCCATGACACCTGTTGTGATTATATCCATGCGTATTGGTGACTATCTGCATGAGTCATCACAAGCCTCCTCATTTCCCAGCTACGAGTTCTACCATTTTGAAGTTTTGATTATTTATGGGCTCCCAACACATTTACTCGAACCTCAGAGCTTATTTTCATGCAGGTACATGGGACTCAAGAAATTTTCTAAATGCCTGTACATTGATAAACATACAATGGCAAGCTATTGATTTTATGTGATGATTTTAAACACTCTGATTCTTAGTGGACACAGGTCTCTTTTAATCTCTGGCACCGACATCTAATGGACTGATTTCTTCATTTGTACATAGAGAGAAAACTTGGAGAATAATATGGCCGAGTTCTTTAGATCTGAAGCATGAAGAGCACCGATTCATTCAATATTTCAGGAATTCAGTGGTGCTTGAGCTCAAATTCTAAATCCATCACCATTAAATTCCATCCAAGCTCTACCCATACTTCCACATATTAGATCCAATCAACACTGTATCATTTCCTCATGATGAGTGAACTCCACCAACATTTATCACATAATATTCATCCAACAGAACCAACGAGTTTTTGTAACTAGATAAGAGGAGCATTCGGCTTGGGTGTCAACTCAAAACTATACTAACTCCATCAGACGCTACCTACAATAATTGAGATCAGGCTGCGAGGAATGACTAACAACCATACCATGGTGTGGAACATGGGATCTCGAAGGATTTTAATTTAAAATAATGGCGGTGGATCCTTTCGACGGTGCCTGTGTTATTCCTTATTCACATCAATAGCCTCTTATCCAACTGGTGAGTTCGAGCTTCTACAATGTTGATGTCGCCTCCTCTGCTGCAACAGAGACATAGAGCTCAAATATTATTACCACACAGGGCTCAAACATGATGAGAAATAGATTACTAATATTAACATTATGTGAAGTGTTTCTTATTATAGTTTCAGGTTACCCAAAATATGATTGACTTATTTCCAATATTTAAGACAATGCCCACAATCTCCATTCCTTTGTTGCCTTTATAGAAGAACTATGAGGATTCCGATCGGCCTCATCAAAGCCACATGGTGAACTTGATATTCACAATCCTCCTCCTGAGCTTGAGCATATCGGGCAACATTAGAGAGAGGAACCCTATGGGAGATTTGAAGCTAACCTCCATTCTGATTTTGGATTTCTTAAAAATGTCAATCCCATATCACCAGAGAAGAACACAAAGTGGGTGAATACTGCTTGATTGATTGTCAGGCCCGAGTACTAAAAATTTGGCTAGATTACACATCTATTATAAAAGAATCAGGTCCTTTGAATGATTGGCATTTTTTCAAATAGTTCATGACCGATCTGCACATTTAACTTGTCTCCTTCCTTTGTGCCAACAGAAGTCTTCCATTTTCACTGTGATGCCTTTGCACCTTTGAGCCATAGCTTGTCCTTTTTGTGTTGATCGATGGTTATTGTTGTGGCTCCTTCTCATTACCACACTCATCTTGGTGGACTGATAGGTGTCCATCTACCCGATGATGGATCCTGTGCCATCATGTCACTGAAAGAAATTTCCAAATAGTATGTATAGCTTCACATTATTAGCAGACTTTGCATTGTCAATCGGGACTGAAAAACCTCTTGTCTTTGAGTTTGGTTATACAAGTATATTTTTAATCCATTGAATCTTCTCAAACCAATATTTTCCCAATCCATGTGTCTTTTTGGGAGCTTTTTAATGGGAAAGATGTGCCCTCTTTTAATTTAATTGATTTCTTCAAATCATCATATGTTTAGGGTTGTAACCGGGTTGCATATGAGATGTTATGGGTGAAATGACTATGAGTTCTTTAGAGGCTATTAAAGGTAGATCAAAATTATTTATCTTTGATGTGAAGGTCACTTTCATCAATTTCACATACATTTGGATATCAGTCCACTTCTTTAGTTGATATCTCTGTTCACTTTGATTGAAGAAAGAACTTGAAATTTGGAGTTTTAAGGACCAAAGAACATACCTCATCTTACACTTTCATCTTTTTAATTCCTTGGACTACCAAACTTTGAACAGTCGGGTCTGTACATTGGAACCAATGCAATCAACCAATATTTTGAACCCATAGATTCTGGACTTTCTATCTCGAAGCCCAATTAGAACTTGGGCTCTCAAACTTCAAAATGTAAATTGAAACTGCATGCCTGAACTATGGACTCCTGAACCATCATGAGAAAAGATGTGCCTATATGCTCCTTTTATCAAATAATATTGCATTCTGTTCACTTTCTCCCACATGAAGTCTTTATGAAAAAGATAATTTAGATATTTAGTGGAATTCATATTATTATCCTCCATATAGAGATTGATCAACCTCCACTATTTTTATCACCCTGATTATTTTGAAGTGATGAACTCCAAATATTTTGGATATTGCAATCTAAAACTCTAAGAGAGGACTTGGAACTTCAAAATCTGCACTTTGAAAAGTGAACTTTGAACTTGTACTTTCAGACTTGCAAATCTGAACCATGCAACTGAGTTTTGAGGCATTCAAACTTCGCATCTTGAACTTATGCTTCTGTACCGATGAATCTGCTATATGAACTTTGGAGTTGAAACTTTGTATCTTGAACTTTGAACTGCATACATGGGCTTGAACTTGAAGTTGAACTTTGAAGCTTTTGGTTCATGTTTGAGTTCAAGTTCATCTCAGGACATTATCTCTTCACCAAACAAACCTTGCAAAGGTACTATCAGCAACAAAAACCGACAAGCAACTGGGAAAATTAGAGAATCATTTTCAATATGACTAGCTTTAAAAGCTTAAAATTTGGGTGCTAAAAGAAAGCTAACATAACTAATAATATGAATTCTTAGAATACTTCAGGGATAACTAAGAGGGGGGGGGGTGAATCAGTTATCAACAAATTTATCTTTTTCTTATACTTATTAATCTAGATTGATACAAAGTAAATGCACATTCAGATAACACATTACACAACACATCAATTTGGTTATGGGGAAACCAAA
>MU223378.1:3177453-3221767 GCA_018584345.1 Thuja plicata | reverse complement strand
GCACATTCAGATAACACATTACACAACACATCAATTTGGTTATGGGGAAACCAAATGGTAAAAACCCCGGTGGGAATTAGTACCCACAAAGAACTATACTGTTTATAGTAATCCTTGTTAAAAGATCATACAAACCTGTTAGGAGTTGTTCATTACAATGCAGTAGTATAGTGACCTGGTTAAGGGTTTGAACCTATTAGGAGTCTTTTACAATAACCCTGTTAGGGGTGGTGGGCTCACTGTCCAAGTGGTGAAGGCTACAACCTTCTGGTTATTTGATACACACTGTATCAACAAGGTGAACTATTGTTTGTGACACTGCTTGTCTGATCAGTTCCTTTTGTGTGTCGATGCTTTAACCTCTTGTAAAGAACTACAACAATCTTATCTGTATTATGAAAGCATTAGCTTCAATATCTATATTATCAACATATGATAAATATAGCTCTGCTGCTTTAACACTCTGCTCTGCTTTTCTTATCTCTGGCTTTCGCAACTCTTATTATCACAAATGACCTTCTATAAGTACATAAACCAAGTATGAGATCATGGGACCTATAAGACAACTCTTCATAACATCCTTGTTGGCTCTACTAAGTGCGCAAGCATAATTACAACTATGCAAGTATAAACTGAATAGACATGTCGCTTCACTAAGTTGGCTTCACCAATTTAACCATAACTTTGTAATCTTCTTGAAATACATTTAGCACCTTTAGATTAATATCAAAAACTCATAACTAAACATGAATATACACACGCATATCCTGAAGATAGGCGCAACTCAATAAACATGTTACATATGTCAGCCTTAAACCATTATTCCTCCAGAACTATAACCGTCAACAAAAAAATTACATATCTTTACTGAAACATCATATCTAGGTCTGTGTGTATGAACATAGCATAATAAACATGTCAACAACATGTATCTATTCATGCAATTCTTCATGTCATCATATGGATAAGTACATACAGAAGTATTGTTGTGTATTATATGTTGTCATCAATGACAAACATACAATCAATCAACTGTTTAGAATCAAATCTCCAACATGAATTGCATGGAAAGAATTATAATCATGAAAAATAAAATAAATAATGCAGGGAAAATAATATATTAATCAAAAAAATAATCGATACACCACGGGTTCAAACTCACAGATCTAAACTGAGACTTTGCATTGAAATATTTCTGTTTTAAGGATCAAAGTCCAAAAATAGGTATGAATTACTGTATCTTTCCACTTAATTCTTTCAAAAAGAAACTAAACCTTAACAGTACTGAAATCCCAAAAATCTATCTAATCTAAAAATTCTAACCCTTAATCAGTTTTATGCTCTAGCATATATAGTTTTTCAATCTGGGAGGCCTCCCTGAAAACTCGGCCTCTCAGATTGACAACAAATAAAAAAAATTACGAACCAGTAACTAAGCATGGAAATATTTTTGTGACAGTTGTCCCCTTATCAGAATAACTAAAAAATGTAGAACTACTAGACATCCTTGGCTACTTTCTTTTTGATGTGGCATCTCGGACCAGCTTCCAGCTCCTGAAAGTTCTCAATAGCTCCTGGATCGGGTGAGAGTGTAAACTTTTCAGACCTATCATATTTTCTTAGTAGGAATTCTTCTCCCATTTGAGCTCCTGGATTATTTTTGCCTGCTTAGACAAATGTCCTCTGTTTAGGTATAGAATTGATTCTACATTTTCTATTCTGGTAAAACCCTGGGTTGTGGGTTCTTCGCTCTCCTTGGTAGCATTCATAGTATCTTCGAATCTCTTAATCATAGCATCCCCATCCATATTCTCTTCCTCAACTGAAGAATGGTTGATGGATTTACTACTTTGATGTCTTTCAGGAAGTTTGTGTGCATCTCTTTTACTTATTTCTCCATGGATTGCATGCTCAAGATCACAGCTTTAAAAAATGATCCTTTCCACTCCAAGTGTTTCTTTAATATAAAAAATACATGGATCAACTATTTTCATTGGGTTCTCTAACAAGAAATTTTCCACTCTGTATTCTTCCACTTCTTAAACCTGAGATACAATCGATGTGCATTTTTCTTCATTTGCCTCCCACCCCAGGATTAAGGTTTGAATTTCACCGAGCAACACTTCCCCTTTGGCATAAGCAGCTATGAATTCTTGTATGAATTTGTTCCCTTCTTTTATGATGCCATCAACCTAGTTTTTTGTCATTTCTATCAAGGTTCTGCCTTGTTGCATCTGCTTCAGCAATTGCTTGTTGTTCGAGGAGTTAGGATCAAAAGTCTATGGAGCCTGGGAAAGAGGTAATTATTAACATTAACATTAACATTAAATGAGTGAGCTAAGGAACTCATCCATAATTATTAACATTTTTTTAATCTCTCTCTTTTCTTTTCCATCTTTTTGAGATTGACCAAGCATATGATCAGCAGAAAACTTAAACAGATGATCTCTCATATACATGTTCTGCACGCCCAAATCCATCTTTGTGACCTCAATTTTTTTTGCTTCAAGTTCTTGGATTCCTTATTTTTGTTTAAAGGTCACAATTTTAGTTGTTACCTTTCTTATATTTGGGTTTGTTCTTAGCCTTGCATTACTCTTGACTCTTTTCTTTTTTGGAGCACAAACAACATATTTGGTAACTACTTCCTTGATAGGTAAGGGCACTGGCTTGAAGTTGTGTTTCCCATTTATTGAATCAGTTAACCAAGGAAGAACTGAGCTAGAAGTTAATTTATTTTCCATTTCTTTAGAAGGTGTCACATTCTCTTGCTGAGGCTCATTTTTACCATCAAACATTTCTTGGCCTTTCTTTAGATATTCTAGTGAAAAAGATATGTCTTCATTGTTGGTCTCAACATCTACACAACTCAAGTCTAGGGAACCCATTTGTGAACAAGCCTGAGACCTAGTTCTTGACCTTGTCTGAGGTTGAATAGGATGTTCACTTGTAGTCACTTTCTTTCTTGGAAGAGGGATACCACCTGCATCATTAATCAAGAGGGAGACATTAGAGGGGTTAGGTACAAATTTAAGTGTTATGGGATTCACATCAATTATTTTAGATGATGCATCTCTTGTTCCACTTTGTCTTTTCTTTTCTAACCAGTCATTTGTGAATCCTAGAATAGACCTTTCTCTTAGTTTTATGTCATCTTCTTCCTCTCTTGTCCAATCTATTTCTAGTAATACTGCTACATTTGAACTATCATAACCAGGTTCAATAATCTCAGAGTTATCATCATCCAAGTCTTCAGTGTTGAACCTCAACTGTAAGGTCTTGATTTGAGGAATTAAAATCATAGAATGATATATTTTCTTTATCACTTCTTCATTATTACAATCTTTCCACAAATCTTCAATGTGTGGGACCAATTTAAATTCACTACCCAGGCTGAGGGTTCATCTTGCAAAACCCTTACTATCAAAACCCCTCCTCTCTTCATAAAATTGCATGTGAAAGTTCACCATATCACTTCCTATCACCGAGGTATCAATCATGTTTTTTTCTGGTTAAAGCTCCAAGCTTGATTGGGAACATAGAATCCCACTTTTCTTCTGGGAGACTATTTTTTATTACCATGAAAAATTTCCTACATAATTATACTAAAACAAAGTAGTCTAAGGAAAAACTTGGCAACTCGAGGGGCTCTTCATCAAATCCTCCCACCCTTACATATGTGAACCATGGAAACTGAATGTAAAAACTATCATAGATTTGAACCACTTTTTGTGCCTCCAAAAATATTCTTTTCCCTCGGACCCCACCTAAATGGTAGCATAAATTTCCTAGAAATACATCATGAACTCTATGGTAATTTTCTAGTACTCTATCTCTTCTCAGCAAGGGAAAGTACTCATAGATATTTATGTCTTTGTTCCATGGCTCATGGGGAATTCTAGTAAGGTCCTGGGTACATGCTAGACAATAAATCAAATATGAAGACATATAGAATTCCTTTTTTGTCATTTGTACCTGCTCGAGTTGATCTCTTATTGAGCTGGAAATTACCTCAGCCCAATCCAAACTTTGATTTCCATCCAAGATAATTTCTATGAAATGATACATCCAATCTTCAAAGAGGTGTACCTGTGCAGACCCTCTCACTCTGTGTAACAAGACCACTAAGTCATGAATATGGAGATTCATATGATCTTTATTCAGCAGTTTGGGTAACCTAGAGCCTCCATTTTAGTTTGACTGAGTCCACTTACGATGATATTTCTACGGTTCTTTTCACTTCTCTCTCAAAACTAAGCAAGTGACTAGGTCGGGGTGAAAGTAGCAAAGGCCTCATTGGGTAACTTCAAGACTGACATGATCATTATTGATAGAAGAATTTGGCCCTCATTACTCAAAATATATTTATAACTTACATCATAATGATTTATGCATTATTGAATTATCTCAGGGCTTATTATGGTGGGAGGAAAGGTGGTAGCTTGAAATAGCCCACTCGACATGATTTCCAGAGTATTCTCCTTTTCCACACATTCCTTGAAATTTTCAACCATTTTTTCTATTTCAACCCCCATTAAATCAGTGTCTAAAATCATCGGGGCCCAACACTCTAAACCAGTCGTGTTTCCAAAGAAATGCATACTGGACCTCATTCTTTTTTCCCAAAATAAAAAAAAAGAAACTGTAGCCTTTCAAAATCACACTAACATGTAGAAACACAAAATGAAAGAGAGGCTTTCAGTGTTTACCTATGATTTGTTGACTTAGGGAAACAAGAAATTCTATCTTTCGTAGCCGAGACTCCACAATATTTCTTTGAAATGAATAAATAGAATGATTTTCTTTTAACAAATATTCACATACCATAAAGTACAGTTGAAAAGAAGAAAATTAATTGCGGCATGAAGTTTAGAGTGGAGTGAATGTCATGATGTGACATTGGGTTGTTGATTTGCTTCAAAAAATTGTATATGTCATCATTAATTTCCATTTAATGCCACCACTTCACTTGTGCTAGAAATAAATTGCATTAATTCATGACACCAACTCAGACTTCCCCCGCAGTCACCATATTGCCGAAACAGACCGTACCATTACTTCGGTGATTGTTTTTCTAACACACTAGGTCACTTGTCACATCGACCACCAATTCAATCCTTGTACATGCTGTAATTTCTGTTTGAACCTCTTTGAACTACTTCGAACCAAGTTTTGAAGAGGTTCAAAGTGGTTCACGACCACATTATGACATATGTAGGGGTCCCACCTAAAATTACAATCATTAGGAAGAAATATTTTGTTTGAACCTCTTTAAACTACTTCGAACCAAGGTTCGAAGAGGTTCAAAGTGGTTCATGAGCGATCCAAAGGTACCAATACTTTATGAAAGGGAAGAGACCATACAAAGGTGGATTTAAAGTATTGTGGTAATTATCTCAAAGAGTAAACATGACACTGACAACTGGCTAATGCGAGTTCAAAAGGAGCGGGAAGATCAGGCAATGATTTTAAATTTAAAACAAAGGGTCAAAGATACTTATACAAAGTGGATCAAATAGACCCTAACAAAATGTAAAATGTTGTAAAATTTATCTAGCATCTTTTGCAACTTTAAAAAGTTGCTCGACAACATTTAGCCAAAAGTTACAAACTTCCCAAAGGAAGTTATGGACCAGTTTTGATCAGTTTGAATAGGTCTAGGTGATCTATTTAAGAAATATTGAGGCATTTTACGAAGGTTGGACATTTTTTTAGCACATTTTCCAAGAAACCTAATCAGATAGTTCACTGAGACAATTATAGTCTTCTTGTTTTGTGTTGCAGATTTTATTAATGGATTCAATCCACTTTGTTTTAAATGTAAATAGGTAGTAGTATTTTTTTACAATTCTCTATGGAGTGGCTTAGTTATTAGTTTTGATTTTGAAGTACAATTTTAATTTTGTCCATGTTCTGGGTTCACTGGACCAATTAGGGTTGTATAAACTAAAATGGATCATTTAGGAAGTTCTAACCATGGAAACCAATTGAGCCTTGGTATAATGGAAAATAGATATATGTATAGTGTTTTCATTTTTTTTAGGAGGTTATAAGTATTGACAGTGAATTTTGAGCTCTTTCCCTAGGTGAGCTTGTTCATAGCCCGGCTAGGAAAACAAGAGGGACAGAGAGTCTAACTTGCAAGAGAGGATTGACAAAAGAAATCAAACACCTCAGTGGTGTCTCTAAGTCCTTGGAAGAGTTTTGTGCATGAGATGGAAAATATTTGAATCCATTTGAATGGGTTTTGAACATAATATAATGAGATTGGCTCATTTTCTCAAGAATTAGCCCATTTAGGGTTTAGTGTTGTATGGGCACCTCCAGATCCTAAAACCAATAAAATCCTTTAAGTTTTAGTAAATGGTGTCTGAATCACCATTTCAAAATTTGGTTAAAGGGGTTGTATGGAAGTTTCAGAAAAGAAAGCCAAAACCCTACAAAATAGGGCTAATGGAGACTTAATTGTTTCTAGCCCTTATTTCTAGGAAGAATGTACAATGATGAAGATATGAACCCTAATTATTGATAGAATTTTTAATTGTCATATTAGATGATTCAATAACCTACCCTAGCTCCTACAAAGTTACATAATAGGGTTGGTGTGTTCATGAGTGGGCTTACCCTGGTGAGCTCAATGGAAGCATAGACTAGTGAGAAGTTAAAATTGATAGGAAGGTTGGAGGAGTGGGTTGGAGATTGGTTTGGAAATATCCTAGAATCTTGGTGATCAAGAAGGACCAAGGTGATGTAGAGGTAAGGGTGGTGGAATTATAAACAAAAATGAATGGTTAGAAATTTGAAATGGTGACTATGGTTTCTCCAAACCCTTGAAGGCTTCAATGAGCTCAAATGTAATAATGTCTCTCCCAACAAACCAGAGTGACATGAATGATATCTAATGATTGTATTTAAGGTAACTTGAAAGGGTTAAATTCTATTTGTGACATCCAAAGTGCTCAACTCCTAATTCTTCTCTAAACTATCTAGAGGCCTAATTGCCCAAGCTTGTAGCCCTGCAGTGACCTTTGTAATTCCCTAACTTCAATCTTTCCCAAAACATCCACTAAATAAAGTATTGTTTGAGACACACTTTATTGAATAATCCAACATGTCAAAGGATGGAATATTGTTAATTTTTACTGACATGTATATCTCTGACTGTCCTCCTACTCCAATGCTTGAAACTCGATGAATTAACAAAGCAACACCTAGTTGTTTACATCCCCAAAACCCCAACTCTTGGATAGTGACTTAATATGTCTTTAATACCCCAAACCCAAAAGGAATTTGAATCAAACCTAGTAGAACCACAAAAGCCCCAAATTAATCTCCTCAAGCCCTTAAGACTAAGGCTTTCACAATGGCTTTCCTCCCATTGTTTCTAGTCTCAAAAAAAACTTGAATCATTAATAAAACATCATTATAAGAAACCACTTCCTCAAAACACTCAATGCACTCGCCAACATGCCTCTGTAATACATTAGCAACTAATTTCATTGGTTTCTCATGGTGATCACCCACAACTTGGTCTAATCCTTCACTTTCAAGGTTAAAAATATATAATACATGTTAAATTAGATACATCCCATGAAGCCTAGGCCCTAGGAGTTCATGTGATGTTCATCTTTCAAAAGAAATTCAAGACTATTATTAAAAAGACTCTAAAACATTAACAAATTGACCAACACCAAGCGTAAATACTTCAACATAGATTCTAGATCATCATGAAATGATTTAAAATGAATAGAATATGACTTTCAATACATTCTATTCCCTTTTAAATGATCAAAACTTTAAAGTTGCCAAAGATGATATCAAAAATACAAAAAAAATGTAAAATTTCATTAAATCTCTGTGTATAGTCCGTACATTCTACTATCCTCAATCAAGAATGACTTCTTCATACAATATATAAACTTATTATAACCATATAAACCAACTTTGGTCATTGGTTTGATTAGTTAAGGCTAAAAATGATCAAATCTCCATTTCCCTCCAAAAGACCATATAGTTGTTATTTTTGAAAATATGAATTTTAAACTTTAAAAATGTCTTAAAAATAATTCAAAATTCTAACTATGAATGTCTAATGTCTTCCAACATCTTGGAGACTTATTCTAAATACATCCAACCCCTAAACAATCCTTGACACCCTTGGACACTATCGGTCCACTTACAAAGCATATTAGCCCTTTTTGGACAATTACAATCACATGTTATTTGAAAAACCATTATAGGCTTTAGAACTTAATAGTTGATATTATTTGATGTTAGGATCTATCCTTTAATCACTAGTGTCTTCATGAAAGTCTTGTCTTCTTTAAAATTACTTGGTGTCTTAATGGTTTGTCTCAGGTGCCCTGCACCACAAGGAAATCTAAATAGGAGTTGTGTTGAACTAGAGATTTGTCCAAGAGGTTCAATCTTCCTATCATATTGGTATCAGAGCCCTAAAATATTTGAGCTAGTAAGAGTGTGTTATTTATTAGACATAGAATTATTTGGGGAAACCAACATGGTGACAAATCCTAAATTATCCAAGAAGGTGGATGAAAAGGAATTGGATCATAGATTGTTAAGGGAAAGAATATCCCAATTAGAACAAAAATTGGGTAAAGTAGAGGAGAAGACAGAAGAAGTTAGTGGAAAGATATCTGAGCAAGAAGGAAAGGGAAAAAATAGTAGCAACAGAAGATGAGGATCCAGAGCTTGAACCTATCATCCAAGAATAGATTTTCATAAGAGAATTGAGAGCCATGGGTGGAAATCTCTAGAGGGTATACCTCTTTTAAGTGGCAAGATGGAGCCATAATTTTTAATGGAATAGATTGAGGGGTTGGAGAATAATTTTGATTGTGATGAGGTGAGTGAATCCCAAAAAGTTAGAGTAACCAAATCAAGATTAAGGGGAGTCACCTTAACTTGGTGGAAATTTATTCAAATAGATAGGGAGAAAGAAGGTAAGCTTCCCATTTCTACTTGGAAGGGAATGGTGGAAAAAATCAAATATGCCTATATGCCAAAGGATTATGAGATCTAATTACATAAGAAAAGACAAAATTTAAGATAGAAGGAGCTTGATGTGAAATCTTACACTGAGGAGTTCCAGAAATTGTGTTTAAGATCCAAGGTTCAAGAAGATGAAATTCTTAGAGTGGAAAGGTATCTCAATGGATTGAGATGGAATATTCAAGATGAAATAAGTTTTTTAATCCCTACTACTATCCACAATTGTTACCAGCTAGCACTTCAGGTTGAAGAAAAGAGTAAGAAGGAGAAAGAAGCAAGAAATAGAGGTAGGGGAAGAGCAAGAGATAATAGAGGCCATAGGGGTAGTTTGGGTGGCAGAAGTTTTGACAAAAGGACCCAAGGAGAATATAAAATCACATATAAGAGTGGATAAAATAGTGGAAGAGGAATTTATGGTAGAGGAAGAGGCCCTGGGAGTAGAAGCAATAGAGGAAGATCCAGTGGAGGAAGAGGATCCTACTTTGCTAATATTAAATGTTACCACTGCCATCAACTAGGACATTTGACCTATAGATGTCCTGAAAAGAATCCCTCTTCTTCATAAGGTGATAGGAGAATACTTATGTAAAAGAAGAAAAGGCAAGTGCAAAATCCCCTAAGATAAGCTTGGACTCAGAAGTTAGAGAAAACTTAATGATTAGCAGGATTCTAATCAAAGAGCCTGTGAAGGAGGAACCCAAACAGAGAAGATCCCTATTCAAGATGAAATGTAAAATTTTTGGTAAGGTGTGAAAGTTTATCATAAAATTTGGGTCTATTGATAATATCATTTTAGAGGAAGCCACAAATAAGTTCAAATTAACCAAAATAGCTCATTGCAGCCCATATAGAGTTACATGGCTTAATAAGGGGCAACATGTGTTCATGAATGATTAAGGATTGGTGGATTTTTCTATAAGGGGATACAAAGAAAAGATTCTATGTGATGTGTTACCCATGGATGCATGCCATATCCTATTGGGAAGACCATGGAAATTTGATATAAATGTCATCCATGATGGTGAAAATATTTCTTACTCATTTCAGAAGAATGGAGTTACTTGCCAGATGTAGTCCTTATTGGATGAAGAAGACAAGTTTGTGGGCCCTAATGTGTTATTGGTGAGTGGAAAATAATTCATGAAGACTCTTGAGGATGAATAAAGTTATGGTTATTCTATTGTTGTGAAGCCTAAGGAAGAAACAAAGACTAAAAAAGCAGACATACCTGTAGATATCCAATGTCTATTGGATATGTATATAGACATTCTCAATGATGGAACTCCTACTACCCTACCACCATAGAGGATAGTAAGGCATCAGATTGACTTTAACCTAGGAGCATCTTTTCCAAACAAATATCCTTACAAAATGACACCTCAGCAGTATGAGGAGATAGCCAGACAGGTGCAAGAACTTCTAGATAGTGGATTGATTAGAAAGAGCATAAGCCCTTATGCATTCCAACCATTTTAGCACCTAAGAAGGGAGGTACATGGAGGATATGTATAGATTCTATATCTATCAATAGGATAACCATTAGGTATAGGTTCCCTATACCCAAAATTGAGGATCTTACAAATTTTTTGGAAGTAGCACAATATTTCACCAAGATAGACCTAAAGAGTGGCTATCATCAGATAAGAATAAAGAAGGGAGATGAATGG
This sequence comes from Thuja plicata, assembly GCA_018584345.1. Taxonomy (NCBI): domain Eukaryota; kingdom Viridiplantae; phylum Streptophyta; class Pinopsida; order Cupressales; family Cupressaceae; genus Thuja; species Thuja plicata. The sequence continues at coordinate 3,211,088 of MU223378.1, read as the reverse complement.
AAAATTGCCTTGAAAACTAATGAAGGACTTTATGAATGTATTTTCATGCCATTTGGACTCATTGATTCTCATAGCATGTTCATGAAGCTCATCAATGAAGTCCTTAAGGACTTTACTGGTAAATTTATTTTTAATTAAGGTAAATATAGGTTTTGAATGGACCCTGAAACCATTTACATTAAAGAACTAGAGATAAGAATCTACAGCCCTTACAAACATTGATATCCTACTACAAACAAAATTTAGGACCCTAGTGAACCCCCATTAACCTAAAAAAGGAAAACAAAAAGCTGCCAAAAAATAGTTACCAGCACAACTTCCAGTCCAGTTATTAGTACAGAACAGAAAAAAAAATTACTTAATACTTTCAAAGGCTTCCTCGGCCTCTTTCTACATATCTTCCATCATATTGATGGAATCTTTCAGTGCTTTCATCTCCTTTGGAATCTCTATAATTTTCCTTTTGATGCCACTTCAAGTTTTGGTTTCCGGGCCTGAGCTCCTAGCTTTGTCTTCAATTGTAATGGTTGTATTCTCCAACAAGCTGCTCTCCAAATAGGCATATAAAGCTTTAAGATTTTGAATAGAGACTTTAAGCCCCTCATTACTATTCTTGAGAATGATGCTAATCATATGCCCATTGTGGTTGATTTGATTTTTTATATCTTTTAGCTTCTCCTCCAAAAGAGCATTGACTCTGGCCATTATTTCATTATTTCTATTATTAGTATTTACCTTCATTAGAAGATCCTTCTCCATATCTTCCAGCTTAGTTTTAAATGGATCCATGGGTTCTTGCATTTCCTTCAGGTGTTGCTTCATATCCTTCATATCCTTGCTGATCCAATTCTCCATACTAGCCCCATGATCCTCCATACTCTTTGGAATTTTGTCATCCATTTTGAACCTGACCATAGTATTGTGGTGTGAGTCCTTTCTATATATTTTCTTTTTTCTATCACCAACCTTCAGATTAGGTTTCTCTATCATCTCCTCCTTGTCTTTTCCTTTGTTCACTTCTTCATCTTTTTCCTCCTTGTCTTTTCCCTCATTCTCTTCTTCTTCTTTTTCCTCCTCTTTGTTTTCAGCTTCATTTAACCTGTTCTCTTCTTCTTCATTCAAGGGAATCTCCTCCACATTCACCTAAGTTTTCTCCTCATTCACAACTTTATCCTTCTCTTTGCCTTGTTATGCCCTGCATACCCATCCCTACATTTTGTTGGAAAAATGGTGGGTCCCCCCCTTTTTGCTTTCATTTCTTCCTTGTTTCCTTTTGGATTCTTTTGTTTTCTCTGGCCTTTGCCTTCGCGCAACCATTTTTTTGTTTCCTTTTGGTCTTCCTTGCTCCAAGACCAAGTCTCAGAGTGTTTTGTTTCTTTGTGCCAACCAGATTCCAAAATCCAGGATCTTTTCTATTACTTCCTCTTTAGTTAGAGGGTGTGGTTGCACGGATTCCCCAGGTCTGGAGTCTGGAGGTTTGCCTTTTCTCGGCACTTGTGGAAGGAAGTGGTGTGTTGTCAATTAAGGGTATAAATGGGGTTTCACTTGTCATTTTTACGTTTACCATGAACAAATTACTCTCAGAGAAATTAAGAGAGATTAAGAGTGAATTTATGCTAAGTGTGATTTTCCTTGAGAATTTTGCAGTAAAGTTGGTGTTTGAGCTTGTGCGTGTTTCCTACTATCCTGTAGGGTCTTCGATGTGTTCGTGGTTTGTGAAACTATCTCTTTATAGAGCACCTCCCATGCACTTCCTCTTGCATTCTCTAGTTTTTTGGTAGGTCCATCCTACCCTTCTCTCTGTTTCTTTTTGTTTGCTTGGTTCTTTCGTTTCTATTTTTTCCTTCGTTTGTTTGCTTTCTATCTTCTAGCCTTTTTCGTCACCTCCCGTTGGTGGGATGGCTTTGCAGGAAGGATGTTTTCCTTTCGCGCAATGAATATTTTGTACATTTGTAGATAGTGTAAGTTTCTGGGTAAATTGGTTGTAGAATAATGTAAGTAGCTATAAATTTTGGTAAATATGTAAAATTATTGTTAAGTTGTTAAGTAGTCTATAGGTTAGCTAGTCGTCAGCTATAAATTTTCCATTCTTTGGCCTCCTGTATAAATAGGGTGCCCATAGTGTGTCTTTGTATATTAGTTTGTATATTCTATAGTGTCTGACCTACCCCTTTGGTGAGCTTGGTGTGCCCTCTGCCTATTGACCAAGTTTTGAGCTCACCCACCTGATTTCTACCTGGATCGAACTCAACACCTCGCCTGTTTGAGTCATGGTCATTTTCTCTCTCCTCCATCATTTTAGCATTCATGGAGGGATTAAATCCCCATGCATGGGCATTCAAAACTATCCCATCTGGCATTTAATTCATCCTTGATGAGACAATTATTCCTTTAATGTCTTTACTCCATTTATTGTGTGACCATGTGACATCCCATGTCAGCCTAGTATGGAAACCTACCCTAGTCATGTCAATAATAGTTAGTATCTCCGAGCTCTGGGTTCCATGTAATCCCACATCCTTCATCCTATTTTTTGCATGAGCCAGAACCCCCATAATCCCCAGGTGTTGATCAAATCCAAAGTAAGTTATTGTCTATTAAATTTTCAGGATTTGATGCAAGATAACATCTTTTTGAACAGGTGCAAAATGGCGATAAAACATTTGGAACCCAGAACTTATTTTATTTCAATTACTTGTATTGATGGTTTTCTGGTCTTGCAGGTTATCAACGATCATCAAACAATGTCTGAAGTAACAACTCCTCCCAGAAGTCTGGAACTCCCAACCACTTCCACCCAGGCGGCCACCAAGACAAGGGCCAATAAAATGCTAGAGAAACTCCCATTAACATCTAAATATCTGAAGGATGGCATCCTTTTGGGATCCAAGGTGGATTCCAAACTTCATAATATTACCGACACAGAAGTCAGATCATGGGTCAAATTGCAGGGCCTTGTCCAGGTAATGTATCAACAATGATCAGCCATGGATAACATGGAAAATAATGTGGCCACCTCCAGCATCTTTAAGGTCTCCTATTTCCCCTACTTAGTATAGGCACCAGAGCTGATTCTCTCCCTGGTGAAGTACAACACACCCACCCGGGTGGTTTTCCTTGTTGCTTCCCTCCCATTGAATTACCTGACGCCCATAGTACCTTTTGATGCCACCAATTTTTCTTCAGGACTGAGGATCCCCAAGTTTAAGAAGGCTACTATCATCTCCTAGGCTACATCATTGTAGGATTTTGACAAAGTTCCACAATTCACCTGGCAGTATCTCAATTCCCACTAGTTGAAGTCCACGAGGAAGGACTATAAGAAAATGAAGTGGGGGATCCCCTGTGGAGATTTCAAGGAATGTATACAGGTGGGGATCATCTTTCTATTTAGGATCTTTGGGGAACCCCATGCTAGGGAATTTTTTGCATGGATGTATTATTTTCTATACTACATCACCGCCCATGGACAAACCTTTGACTGGGAAACTATCATTGCCAACCATGTGGATTTTCAGCTAAACAACGTCAGCCAAACATCAAAGTTCCACATGGATTCACATGTATTATGGGCACAGACACAATAGAGACCTACACTCCAGGGTTTTATTATAGTGGGCATCCTTGGGATCGAGCCTAGAAAGAGTGCACCTTGTGATCATTTTGTCCAAATTCAATGGGAAGCCAGCTTCCCCAATTTTTTCTGGGTAAATGACACCTTCATTTACCACAATATTTTGACACTTACTCAGGATTTTGGGTACCGAATGTCTAAGGAAGAAATGACCTTGGTGATTTCTTATGACTATTACTTCATTCAATTTCACCAACATTCTTACATTTGGGTGAGCAGGTTTTTCGGCAAGCCCTACCTACTCCCCAAGCATTGTGGGGATAGGATTATTTTGATGGAGTTTTGCAGGAAAATCCTGGAACTTCATGCACTTTATGGAGTGAAGAAATTTACCTCCATCCTATTCACAATCATTTGCAGGAACTATTATTGTAGCCTTGCAATGACCAAAGAGGGTGACAATGAGTTGAAGAGTCTGGGGATGGCCGAGTTCTACCTGGAAAGGAATAATTTTGACCCACTCAGAAAGATAAACACAACACTACCCCGGGCATCCACACCCCATGAGCCTCACATGGAGGATTTTTGGGTAGATTGCCAAGATGATTCCAATGTCTGAGGCCGGAAATATGAGAGGATGACCAAAGGGATGATGAAGAGCCTGGATCTTTGGACCTTTCTAAAGGATTTTTTTAGATAGTGGGCCCTTGGAGGACCAATCATACAAGTCATAGTGGATTGATAAGATGGATCTCCCTCTAGTGGCTTGGGACACCCCAGATATTTTGACAATTGATGATGTCACCCAGGGCATCATACAACGTAGTCACAATTATTTTGCACAAGTGTGTAAGAAAAGCACCTACCAGGGTTCAATTTTACGGGGGTCCACTTCAGCCTCTAGAGCGGCCAAACCAAGTAAAGATAAGGGGAAAGAAAAAGAGAGCACCCTGGCCCAGGTTCCACCACCAGCTCCACTCCCTATTCTAGAACAACTTCACACTTAGATGGAGGCATCCCACCAGCTAAGTGAAACAATGAGCACCCAACTTTCTCTTGGCCTTCCAATTACTCCAGTGGGATCTGCCATTCCCTTAGGCTCACCTTCACTTGTAGCACTTATGAGCCAGGAAGTGAACATAGAGGATGAGAGTGCAGCTATTCTGGTCATAGGAGTCCCGCTACAAAAAAGAAGAAAGAAACCAAGGGTGGATAATCCCCCATCAAGCACAGATGCAGGTCCCAGGATACAAGACGTTCCCCAGGTGGAACTTATCACTTCTTATCTTGAACTAGAGGATCCTCCAGTGGCCTCCCCTCCCCACGATGATTTTGATGACCTCTTCCAAATGGAAGACTTGGTGAATGTGCAGGCCGATGTGGAGAGGGTAGTGTAGGAAATTGATGCACAAGAAGAGGCAGCCCCAGAAAAAGAGTTCCAAGAGTAGGAGCAGGAACAAGAATAGGCACAAGAAAATCCACAAGATGTGGAAGAAACACTAGTCCTTAGGATCAAGATAGAACCAAGGAAAACACAAGATGAGCAGCCAATAATGGCTGGGGAAACTAGACCCTCGGGAACAACCATACCCCCAATCATCATGCTCTAGATGCCTCTGGTTACTTTGGGTGACCCATTACCCCAGAATGTGACATTTGGCAAGGAGGTTTTTGCATCACAACAGTCAAATCTAGGCCAAACACTTTGGCCCCTCTAGAAGATGTGCCCACGGAAGAGAATGTCCCGGGGGAGAACGCCAAAGTAGAGAAACAACAACATGATGAGGGGGATAACCCCAAAAATATGGATATTGAGACCACAAATGTTGAAGGGGAGAATCCCAGAGATAAAAATGTGTATGCCACCGAGGTGGAAGATACGGGAAATCCTGTGAGCAAGGAAAAGAGTCTGAAGTGAGTATGGATACCAGGCAAGCACCACAGGGCCCTGAAGAAGACCCTAATGCCTATGCCTTAGAAGAAAGATCACCCTAGCCACCACAATGGATGGTAGAATCCTAGAAAAGAAAATCCCCAGCGGTGGCAGGAGCCCATCTCTCCCTGGCCGAAATGATGGCCCAAAATCAAGAGGCTTGCAAGCCCAAGAAGACCTAGGCCCTCCATAACCTTTGGACCAATTTGGGAGAAAATACCATCATAGTGGTAGTGAAGTCTCCCCCAGATGTATATGAAGCAGTAGTAGGAGCTACAGAATATACCATTACAGAAGTTCCTCTAGCAAGGAGAGACAAGCAAGGGGAATTAGATCTATTGAATGAGGTAACCCAAGCAATTCAGGCCCAATATGAAAAGAAGGCAAAGAAGCTAAAGGAGGAAAAAGAAAATAATGTAAATCTCCTCAGGCTTCTTGCAGAAGTAACACATCCATTGGCCATAATCCATCTAGAAGCCTCTACATCTAGAACACCACTCCCACAGGGTGACATTGATACTCTAAGGGCCGTGAAGAAGAAAGCACAAGCAATGGATGGGTGGGTCAGTGAGAAGATCACAGCCATAAGGAAGTTCCTGGCAGTGACACTCCTAGACCTCTATCAGGCCAATAATATCTTGGGCTAAGTGAACGACATTGTCTCCCTATGGGAGGTAGAAATGGAAAATTATGAGGAATGGAGGTCCAAACTAGAAGAAATAATAAACTTTGGAGAGGAATTAATCACAAAAGAAGGTTATGTTTTGGGAGATGAACCCTTTGGGTTCCTCTGGGTCCAAAACTCTAGAATTGGTCTCAAAATTGAGACAAGCAATAAACTGATAGTGACCCCTAAAGATAGAATCCTGGAAGTCTGGAATTCTTTGAATTCCTATACGACATTTTTAACAAGGGTTTCTTAAGTCGATCCCTTCACCACCGCGACTTGTGCTCCAGAGGATTTTGTATTGATCAAATTTGATGAGTTGATGGAGTCATGGTACCATTCCTCTGAGGATTTTGATGGAGGGAAAATGTCATGCCTAACCAAAATGATGCTTCGGGCCCATGACACAGAGAAGGTAGCTGCAGAATTCAAGGAGGGGGCCGACGATGTTGATGAGTAATTTGGGGTTGTCAATGACCACTGGGATTGCATCAAAGAGGTGGATGAGGAAGGAATCATCCAAATTTTGGAGGCCTTCAAAAGAACAAGGAACAATAATTTCTTTTGGTCTCTAGAGATTTCTTCCAAGAGGGCAAAGTTTTGTAAATTCATTATTCTTTGAGCGTAAGCTCCCAGACTCTAGAAATCTGGGTCCAAAGTTTTGTATTCATTCACAGTGACCTGTGTCCAGGTTCCTCAGAGCTGAACGATCGCTATCAGCAATTAATAAAGGTCAAGAGTGTAGGTGATCTAGATGGTGATGGGTCAGGTAGCCAAATGATTCTCCTGAGGTGTCTCTCTTCTATTAACTACCTACCTAGTGCACATCAAAGACAGGGAGCTACAATTTTTATTTATGAGGTGTTAGATATTTTTCTTGTAGAATCAATATATAGAAATGAATGCTTGATTCTTTAATTCCCAATTTGGATTCTCATAGGGAAAAGGCTAATTAACAAGGATGTATATCCTTCTTCACTTTGGGCTCCACAAACCCAGTGGGTGCACCTTCAACAGAGTATTATCTTTCAGTAATTTTAACAGTGGATTAAGGATGTCATGATCCTTCTTCTTTTTAAACCACCAAGCTTAGGAAGGATAACCTATTAATTCTCTCTTTAATGAATCACTAAATTGAATTGTACTGAATACAATTAGCTAGACATGTATTTGAGATAATAGAAATATAAAGATTGATTAATATTGGATTGATGATAACAACCACTTGTCAGCATTTTGGCTAGTGCCTAATCATGGGTCATAGAGTCAGAATAAAAATTACATAGAACAGGAATAATTAATTGAAATACACATAAGCCTCAGATGGAATTCCTTACAAACTATCCTCTCATCCTCACACCCCTGTATCAAATTCCTGCATAAACCCTAACCCTCTACAACTATCTGCAAGATTTAAACTCTCCTTGAAAGCAACTCACAAACAATGACATGGCTACCTTATAACCAGTATATTCTAAATGCCTTACAAATTGAACATACAATAACTAAGAGGAAATGAAAAAAGACATCATTGGTGTCAAAATAGAGATTCCATTGTATTTTATTAATATAAGCCTGATATCAGTACATTCAAAAAGACTCAAAACCAAAGCTCAGACACAATTTAGAAGTCTTCCTTGTAGTCTTATTTTTACTATCCTTCTTAAAATATTACAACTTGCTATTTATAGATAGCCCTAGTCATCTTGGAATCCTTTTGGAAAATAAGGATGCAACAAGCTTTAGATGACTAGGCTATAGGACAAAAGTGCATTCTACAGATGAGACAAAAATCAAGCGAAAGGAATAACAATTATTTGTTACAAGTTATGTAATCCTTTGTCCTACGACTACCTAAATGATTGGATCTTCTTTGAGGTTTTTGGGTCCTTATCATCTAGAATTTGTCCTCCTTATTGATGTAGAATCCTTAATCTTGTCTTTACTCAAACTGCTCGGCTTCAGTGGTGCTTGCTGTCATTCTTATATTATTGCTTCATGCTACTAGAGTGACTATACCATGCTTATCCAAGTGGTAAACACCTCATCATTTGGCCAAATAAAGTTGAGAACTTCATCTTTCTGGCTGTTGAACTCCTCCCAATCAACATTGGCCTTCTCAATCTCTAATTCCCATGATTTTTAAAAAATACCTTGGCTTTGTTGAGAATATCAATGGCTAACACAAACCAACTTGTATTTTCCAATGTAATAATACTTTTAGTCATGTTGGTTAGTGCTTCATTCAGTTGCCTTAGCCATAGGGCTTCATTATTTATGCTCCCATCCTTTTTGAACATATTGGGAAATATTTCATTTCTACCCCTAGAGAATTCTCCTCTCAAAGTTTCTATCCTTCTAATAACCATGTTCTTCTTGGTGTCCAAGTTAATCATAAATTTAAGACATTTGTGGGTTCTTGTCAAAATGATCTCAATATTGTTTTGTTCCTTTGAGAGGGAATAAAATGATTTTACATTGGTTTTCTTCCCCTTCTAATTATCAATTATCAAATCCCATTTCTCCTTACCCTCATCATGATTACTTATGACGCTATAAATCTTCTTTCCCAATAAATAAAGATTAGCAAGGTTAACCTCACTAGAACATCTCTTAAGGTTGGAAAATATCTAGTCAAAATGCCTTTGTTTTACTAATTCCTCAGCTTCTTTATACATAGGGGAGTCTTCAAGATCCTTCTTGCCTTCTTTCTCCAACCTTGATCTTTCACTAATTAGCCTATTCTTTTTAGCTTCTAGTTCTACCCTCTTAGCATAAATTGCCTCTTGGGTAGTAGGACTTAAAGGCACAGGGGATGGGGGATAAGTCACAAATGGACTAGATGAGGAAGTTTGGTCAGGTCCCTGAGTAATAATCATTTGGGGCATTAACTAAACTATATACTTCACTTCCAGAATGGCTATACTATTATCCTTTTGTAGGGACTTAACCCTTTCATCATTATAGGCCTTCAGTACAAATTCATATTTCTTATTTAGGCTATCATAAGCCTCCTTTTCTTTCTCAGCCACCCTCATGCTCAAATTAGTTGTTTGGAGGGCTAGGTTTTCTGCCTCTATACCCGAGGTGTCAGCAACTCTCTTGAAAATGAGGCTTCCTACATCCTCAATCTTATCATCCTCCTTCATTCTTCTTTTTTTATTTCTTCTTCAATGACTAGATTGCCAAGGCTGCATGGTCTTCACTAAACTGGGCACCAATTGATGTCCCAACAGTGCTCAGTGGTTTTTCTTGTTTTCTGACAACATCAAAAACTACTGCATTAGCTAAGTCCCATTGAGGTAGGATGAGGACTCTCTATTTCTTGACTAATTCTCTACCCTCTTCAGGGGTGATCTTATCAAATCTAGAGACTAGCTCCTGCTTAACCTCCTTTTCTACATCATCTTTAGTATAATGAGTCTGAGCTTCTTGTAGCTTTTGACATTTATCATTGAATTCATTTATGTGAATTCTCCACAAAAACTGAATGAATGCCCTAGTCTTAACAAAGTTGTCATCTGACAAGAATTCATCACTGGCTTGCTTGGTCATAGGGTCTAGTTCTTTACCTATGAATTCTGCAACTGTGAGGTTAGTAGTTGTATGCCTAGGCGTCTCTAGAATGCCTTCTTGTAGCTCCTAGGTAGTGACAAAAACTTCACCAGTATTCCTTAACTGAACCAATTTCTTAGCAATAGCTTGGTGATCATAATGCATAGGGGATTGGGAAGGAGAGTACAACTCACTCTCTTGCTCTTTTACTTCCATCTTTTGTCTCTTTGGAGAGGGCATTTCTTGAGAAATAGCACTTGTTGTCCTCTTTCCTTGCTGAAGTTTACTCAAAATAGCATGAGCCTTTTCTGGCTCAACTTCCATTAACCTATGTTTCTTCTCATTTAAGGTTTGCATGATTCCCTCAAATAAGGTCATCAAAGACTCAATTTTCTTGGACCATGGGAAAACCTCCTTGAGAGGATCATAAGACTTGTCAAAATTATGTACAAAATCCAAAGACTTCTTGTACACTAGCCACTTCTCCATCGTGATCTCGTGGTCACCTAGGTCAAAAATATTTTTGATGATATCCTCTAGGTAGTTAAACTGATGCTCCAATGTCAAGCATTTGGTTATTTTTCTGAACATACTCATTAGAAAGTCCTCATTATCTTCACACCTAGATACAGATGTTGCTAAGTGATAAGGCTCAAAATATTTATCAAATTGTGTCCATCCCCCTTTTGTTACAATGAAATGATGGGCTCTGGTAAGGGTAGGGAAAATGCTTCCCTTCATTTTTCCTGCTAGGGATTCCTCATGTAGTCCACCTAGTTGTCTTATAATCTCTTCTATCCCAATCTTCAGAGGGACTCTATATGGTAGTACATTAGGGGTTCCCTTGAATCCATAAACCCTAATCACTGTAGAAATAGGGTATAAAATTAAATCTCCCCAATTATGGGAAATATTTAGCTCTGGGGAAAACTCCATGGGTCTTAGTAATTTCATCATGTTTGTATGGATTCTAGCATTCTGATTACACAAAATTGACTTAAGTCCAGTGGAAAAAACTCTATCAAAGTAAACATAACTAGCTTCTTTTCTATCCCATGATAGATCAGCACTCCACATCTGGATAGGCAAATCCTCATCACCTTGGGACTTAGTCAATTCCATCTCTTCCTCAAAGAAATCAGCATTGTTGGACAAGAACATGTGCATCATAAGGGAATACCATCCCATTGGTTTAAGTATATTGCTATCCTGGATTCGTGCCAAACCTTCATGCATTTTTTGGGCAATGTAAGATGCAAAGTCAAAGACTACTGATAGGTGGGGATGCATAATCTGAACCACCATGAGCATTATGTGGACATGCATTGTTACTTCTTCATCTTCTCCCAAAACATGGCATAGGGCATAGTACATTTTCATGGCCTTGCCATTAAAAAACTCCAATTTAAATGGTTCTAGGGTCCTAGGCCCTACTACAACCAAGTCCCCTATTTTGTTGAAGTATCCTTTTAAGGCCTCATTTCTGTAATACTCTCTCTGAGTCTGGTATACTTCCTTAATGTATTTGAAGTCAATATCATCCATATGTATTGAGGTATTACTCAACTTGAAGATTCTTTTGATTTCATCAGCTTAAACAGTCAACAACACATTTCCCTTTGTATCCCTGACAACCCTAGAAACCTTGTCATACATGTTGGCTATTAGGGTAAATAAATTTTTATCCATAAACACACCAGGTGCTATCAAATTTCCCACGTCTAAGTCCCAAATGTTACAGTCTGGGGTAGGGGCATTCCTTTGGCTATATGTTGTTCTAAATAGATTAAGACCATTAAAACTAGTTTTAACATCTTTAGCCCATCTACCCAAATCATACAAGCCTTCTCCTATTTTGAAACAGGGATGTGTCAGAACTATTCTCTTTATTTGTGTCGCATATCCCATGGATCCTTTCAATTGTTGTAGCAAATGCTCCCTGACATTTCTCTTCTGATAATCAACTTCTCCAGAAATCTCAATTCTAGGGGCCATTTTAAACCTAAGGCCTTTTTCTAAGATGAAATCGGGATTTTGAAAAGATAATTCTAAAAGTCTTTTGAACTGCAAATCTTACTGGGAGTCTGAATTACTGAATCCAAGAAGACTTACCCATTCTGCAACTTTATCATGTGGAACTGAGTATCTCTATAATTCTATTATTTGCTTGAATTATTTTGGTGAATTATTATGATTGCAAGTCAAATTAACCAATTTTATGGCTTCAATCAAATCAGTCATTCGAATTGAATTTGACTGGAGTGGCCACACATTCTGCAAATCAATTTGCAAGCTTCAATTTTGTGGCTTAACAGCTCTCTGCAACTCATTTTGACAACTTTGAATTTAAACCATAGATCTTAAACATCATCTTCTTCATCTGAAAACTATCTTATTTTCTTGGAAATAATTGTTTATCTAGGACACGTGTCAACACCGCTTAATCGCTTATTCTTTAGATTTCGAGAACTTTACCTGTAAGCGTTTAAGCAAACAGTTATATTATTTTACACTTGCAGCCTTATTAACATGCTTTAAGCACCATATAGGACCCACCTCTTATGCCATGCATCGCTCAGGCTTAATTTCTTACTCCTTATATTTTGTTCACTTTTCCTCTATGCGATTAAGCCGACCGTCGATCTTTCCCGTAGATGCTGCTTTTTTAACTCCACCTTTATGACCTCAGCTAACCCCACTAGGACATGCATCATTACTGATTAATGGCTTATCCCTTAGATTTCAATTACTTTGCAGTTAATCCATTAAGCTGATCGTTGGATGGAAAAAAATTTAATTGATCTTTAATTATTGCTAGCTCTGAGTATCCATGTCCACCAGCTGCTAGATGTCAACATTGCTTAATGGCTTGTCTGATAGATGTTGAGCATCTTGGGTATAAGCAATTATGCCCACCGTTAGATCTTTCCAAACTTTAGTCACATTTATGTTGTCTACGACCGGACCCACATTACTTCCCTTGACATGCATCGCTCAGACTTAATCGCTTATCCATTAGATGTTGCACACTTTGCCTTTAAGCGATTAAGTCTACCATATATTATCTCAGGACTTTTCCACTATTTAATTGAGAACCTTTATGACCAACAGCCCCACTAGGAAATATGGCACCATGGCTTAATAGCTTAACTGATAGATGTCGATCGATTTTGAACTAAGCTATTAAGCGGGCTGTCCAATCAAAAAACATTTTCTCACCACATAAGACAATGAAATAAAAGGCTTTTCTCAGTGGCATGACTTAGGAAATATTAAAGTGGTAAGGATAATACAACTTTAAAACACAACTCTTTTAACGTGAACACATGACTTATGATAACTTAAGTGACTAAAAAAGCAATGCAAAAATAGAACCCGCCAAGACACTTAGGGTTTTTAGATTTCAAATTTGAATAGGGTTATAACATAGACTTGAGGGTTCAGACATTTCTCACCATTTTCAACTAGGTCAAGGGTAAGAACAGATTTTGCAGGGGCATGAGAATAATTTTCAACCATGATTTTAAACCCTTAAACAATATGAATGACAGAGGATTTCAAAAATTTACATGGCATATTTCAAACATGAAATAGCACCAACAATGGCTCTCTTTGAGGATGTTTAAACACTGAGTTATAACAAGAACCGTAGATCTCTAGGGAGGAAGACTAAAAACTAGACTAACCTATTACTCAAAACAAACACACAACAAAAAAAAAACACACCTGTACATATAATACATACTACTGTGCATGGAAAGGAAGAACTAATTGAAGAAACTTTTCAGGAATTGTCCATGCACTGGCAGTTCTTGTTCTTCATCATCCAGACTCTTGAAGAAATAAGAATCTTTTCCAAAGATCTGGGATATGAAAAAGGCCCTATCCATAACGATTCAAACTTCTTGTGTTTTCCTTTGTCTTCAGCCCTGGTATTCCATTGCAATAAAAAATCACCAAGCTGAAATTTTCTTTCATCTACCCTTCTGTCAAAATGATACTTCATTTTTTGTTACAATTTGATGTTTTCTCTCTGGCTTTCTCTCCTTATTTCATCCAATTCTACCAACTGAACCATCCTTTCTTCCATAGGTTCAGAAACTTCCATCTCTTCATCTTGGATAAACTTATAGATTGGGAGAAAATTGTTGACAATCATTCTTGACTAAACACCATAAACCAACTCAAAGGGAGATTTTCCAGTGGCCTTCTTGATAGTGATCCTATCAGCCCGAAGGGAAAGTTTTAATTTAACATGCCAAGCTCTCTTATTTCCTTCCAAGGTCTTTTTTAAGATTTGTAAAATACTCTTGTTACTAGATTCTGCTTTCCCATTGGATTGAGGGTGGTATGGGGATGAATAAGACATAATAATTCCCATATCAGAGCAAAAGTTAGTGAATTCTTTAGACCTAAAACACATGGCATTATCCATTACCAATTTAAGGGGAACACCAAATATTTTAATTACATTATCCATCAGAAAGTCGATAACCACAATGCTTGTTGCTCTTTTAGTTGGGATTTCCTCTACCCATTTTGTTAAATAATCATTATCAGCAAAATCTAGCTATGCCCCCCACTTGATTTCTCAACAAACTCTCCTATAAAGTCCATTCCCCACATAGAAAAGGGAGCCTCTGCTACTATAGGGTTTAATAATAATGCTCCTAAATACTTCATCTTGCTTGAGAATCTTTGGCATGGTCACATTTCTTGAAAAAAGTGTAAGCATCTTGAAACAAATAAGGCCAATAATATCCAGCCCTTAGAATTCTATGAACTACTGACCTAGTACAATAGTGCCCTCCACACATTCCAGCATGCATTTCTTTCAATACCATCTTTGACTGACCTTTTTCAAGGCATAATAACAAGATCCCATCTCTATTTTTCCAGAACAAACCACCATGCAACAAAACATATTTCTAAGATTGCAACCTCAAACTCCTCCTTTGGTTGTCATTCAAGTTATCTGGACATCTAGCCTTTTTCAGAAAGTATACAATATTGGCATACCAGGGTTGCATTTCAATACTTGTCAAGTAGTTCTCATTTGCACCAACACTGTTAACTTGGACTAAATCCAAATTTTCTTCTGTCACCATCTTAGCCAATCCTAATCCTCTCACTAGCTTAGTGATATGGATTTCTATGTCAAACTCTTGAACTTTGTTTATCCATTTACATCTTTTTCTTGTCACTTCATTTTGAACAAAGATGTCTTTGATAGCAACATGAGGAACATAAGAATTTACCTTTGCACATACCAGATAAGGCCTGAAAGCCTTGACTTCCTTCACTAGAGAATAAGCTTGTTTCTCCATCAACTGATAATTTAATTTAGTTGACTATAATGATTTGCTAAAAAATGCAATGGAATGTTCAAATCCTTCACCATCCTTTTGCAATAAGACTGCTGCAATAGTATGGAATGAAGCAAAGGTAAACAAAGAAAAGGGCTTGGTGTAATTAGGGGATAAAAGGATTGTGCTTCTTAAATATCTTGTTTTATTTTTTCAAAGGCTAACTGAGCCTCTTGGTCCCATTCAAACCTTACATTTTTCTTCAACAGTTTGACAATAGGTTTAACCAGTTCTGCAAAGTTGGCAATGAACCTTCTTACAAAATTTATTTTTCCTAGAAATGACTGTATTCGTTTCATATTCTTAGGAGTAATTACCTTCTGAATAGCTTTTACCCTTTCAGGGTCTATTCTAACTCCTTGCTTTGACACTATGTGTCACAAAATCTTCCCCTCAATAACAGCAAAGTGACACTTTTTTGGGTTTAAAGACACCCCATATTCTAGTGCTTTTATCATCACCTTTTCCAAGTGATTGCAATGATCCTTTGCTCTTTTTGAGAAAGCTATCAAATCATCTTGGTATACTACCATCAGAACATCTATAAGTCCTTTGAAAGCTACATCCATAGCCCTTTGAAAAGTTGCACCAGTGTTTTTCAAACCAAATGGCATTTGAGCATACACATAAGTGCCCCAAGGGGTAGTAAATGTTATTTTGAATTGCTCATATTCTTTAACCAACACCTGATTGTACCCTGAGAATCCATCCATCATAGATAAAAAATCACACCCAGTGACTTTATGCAACATAGCCTCCATGTTAGGTAGTCCATAGTTATCCTTTAATGAGGCTACATTCAAATTTTTGAAATCAACACACAACCTTATATCCCCATTTTTCTTTCTTACTGGGGCTAAGTTAGAGACCCAAGATGAATGTCTAATAGGCTTGATTATGCTTGCATATCTCAACTTCATCAATTCTACCTACATTTTGGTAGCCAGCAATGTATTGATTGGCCTCTATTTTTGTTTGAATGGTTTAATGCCTTCTTTCAAAGGGATATCATGTTGAAATAATTCTTTTCTATAGGCTTTCAAATCCTCATAGGACCATGCAAATACATGTTTTTATTTCTTCAGCAATTTTATCAAATTTTGTCTTACATTGCTGTCCAATTTTTTACCAATGTATACTAATTGGGGAGATGTTTCAGATCCCAAATTAATTTCCTCTAGATCTCCCACCTTGGCATTGGACTTCTGAGTCATATAATTGTCATTTATACTGAACATACCTTCCAATTCAACCAACCCCTTGGGAATGTGATTAGTATCCAATTGGATGACTTCCTGATCAAAGATATACTCCTTATTGTCCACAATTGATACTAAAGATTCACAATCAATCTTTTGACCATCATATTGGTCTACACATTGGATAAACCTAAGACTATCATCATCATCCTCAAAAAATTTCCAATTATGAATATTGTCAGGAACTGCAGGCCTACTTTTTATCTCAACCACAGACATGCCAGTAAGAGTAGCATCATTATTTTTTATGGCAACATTTTCTAGGAAATCTGCCATTATATTATTGGATCTCTCTACCCATAAGATATTGAAAGCATCAAAGAATTCTATCCTATCCCAGACAAGATACTTGTACAATTTTAGTTTGTCATCTTTAGCAGCATAATGTTCCCTAATCTAAGATATAATTAACTGGGAATCTCCATGAACTTTTAAACAATTAATACCATGCTTGATAGCAATATCCATTCCTAAGATCAAGGCTTCATACTCAGCAGTATTGTTTGTACATTGGAAAGTCAGCAGGAATGAGTATTTGAATGTGATACCTGATGGGGAAATAAAAAAAACTCCTGCTCCAGATCCTTCCTTTGAGCACCCTCCATCAAAGTACATTTTCCATAACCCATTTTTTTGTAACAACAATTCATCCACAATTGGGTCAGTGTTCTTTAATTGTGGCCTAACCTTTTCAACAATAAAATTTTCCATATCAACACTTATGCAGTAATTTAATTACTCAAGTGGAACCACCTCCACCATAATAGATGACCGGGGTTCCCTGTACAACTTGACCTCATTTCCATTTATAGGGATGGTTGCATAGGATAAATCTAATTGCATCTTTCCTCCTACTGTTGTTGCCCATTGCCTTGATAAAAGCATACCATAATATGGCTTGGTGTCCACTACCACTATATCCATTATGTAAGTTGCTTCAGGGAAAGCAACAATTTTCACCTCAATGTCCTTCAATGTTCCTATCACAAGAACTTCCCTGTTGTCCATAGCATAGCAGCTTCCAGCAGATGTAGTGACTTGGAGGCCTAATTCCTTCATCACATTATAAGACATCACATTTTTTTCTGCTCCGGAATCAATCATGTAGTTTTTTACCAAGAAACTATTTACCATTAAGGTGACATAGAATTGATCAACAGATAATGGTTCTTGCGTTATTATATTTCTAATACAAATATTAGAAAATTCCTTGCTCTTTCCTTTTCCTTTCACTGGTGGACCATTGTTTCTGGTATCATTTGGTGTCAAAGGTATTTCCTCATGGTTGGGAATAGATACATCATCTATCCCTTTTAACAGTGCCAAAGCAGCTTCTTTATGCTCTTTTATTTTTAGCATTTCCATGAGTGGGACTAAGACTTTCATTTGGGTCAGAGCATGTTTCATGTCAAAAAGAGGCAATTCAGGGGACATATCACTTATCCTTTTTACCTTCTTGGATTTCTCATTAGGTAATGGTTCCTCTCTTGTTTCTTCATTTCTATTATGATCAAAAGAAGACCCTACTTGTTTTTCAAGCTTTTCTCTTTTATCTTCCCTGACATAGGAATCCTCCATAATTCTAGGTGACTCCCCTTTTTCATAAACAGTGACAGGTTTACCTTGAGCTGGTTGTAATGTTCTATTTCTTAAGTTGTAAGCATTTCTTGCCTGATTAATGGCTGCAATAGTCAAGGACCTCTTTTCTTCATCAGTGGGAGTTTTGGAATGAGAATGTGAATTATCACTTCCCACTGTATTTATAGTTGCCTGTGAAACATTTTCATCCTGATCATTTTGATAGGGTGGATTTTGTAATTGATATTCACAACAAGATTTATCCTTTGTGTACAAATTATCAGAAAATGATCCAGTATCAGATAACCATGGGTATGGTTTCTTTACTGTAAACATATTGATAGCAGGGCCTTCTTGTTCTATCTCTTATATTTGATCAAACAGGGCCTGGGGTACTACACATTGATAGGAAGAGTGTGGTATATTGTAGGCTTCACACCAGGGAGTATTCTCAACATAGTTGGCACTATTCCTTTTTAGGGGATCTGGAGTTTCCTTGGCCTTTGGCTTATCTTGTACATCAGAGACTAGTTTGTCATTATTCCAATTAGTCTTGTAAGTGTAGTCTCAGGTTAGGCTATTTTTCAAATCTTTGGTTAACATACTTATTATCACAGTATCATCCTCTATCATTTTTATCCATTTTGGCAGCAAGGTCTTTTACTGCACTCACTAGTTTATCTACTGTATCATCTTCTTTGACATTTTTGTTGGCTGGTCCCTTTTCCTTCCAAAGCTTCTTGTCTTCCCTCTTTTCCAATTTCCTTGATGCTCCCCTATTACTCTCAATATCAATGGCTATTTTATATGCATCCATCAAGATAGTTGGGTTCTTATCTCTAAGCAGGTAAGACATTTTTCCATCAGCAACATTTATATAAGTAGTAAGGCATACTTCTTCATCTAATCTTAAGACTTGGAACAGTTTGTTCATGGCCTTTTGAAATCTACTGTTAAAATCAGCCATATTCTCATTTGGGAATTTTTTTATGTTATTGAATTCATTTAACATGTATCTAGAATTTACATTCTCTCTATACTGATCCCTAAAATATTTTACAAATTCATCCCAAGAGGCAATACTATCATTAGGCAAATTCATGAACCAATCCCTAGCATCTTTTGTTAATGATTAAACAAAAAGCTTCATAATAACATCTTCATTTTCAATCTCAAAATTAGTTATTTTATCACTAAAAGCTTTTAGATGCTCCTCGCATGTAATAACATTATTTCCAGTGAACTTGGGGATTTTATCTCTTACCTCATTGGGGATCACATTAGGGTGACCAGGAATTCCTTCAAAGAAAAGAGCTCTATATCTGTTCATATGGACAGGCCTTCTGTGGAAATTTCCAAGTTCAATATTACCAATTGGTCTAGTAGCTCCTCCTTGATTTTGAGTGGGAGGAGGAACACTTTTCTTAAGGTTGGTAACTTGGATGCTTGGGCCAGGACCACTGGGTTGAGCATTTGCATTTGAGCCATAGTTCTTAACATTTGAATTCAAACCAGAAAATTGTACCTTAGGAACACCCCCTTGGTTGATTGGGATTGAGCCAACAGATTGATTTTGTGGTTGTATTCCATGATTAACTGGCATAGAACTACTTGAAAAAGTGTTTGTAGTAGTATGTAAAAAGGCTATCTTCATTCTCATATCTGCTGCAGTAGCCTCTAACTCTAACTTCTCCAGTTGCTTGGCCAAATCCTCTTTGGCTTTTCTGGCTTTTTCTAATTCAAGATCAACCTGGGATACTCCTATAGGGATATTCAAATTCTTCTTAGGCTCCTCTATAGTCGCACTGGCAACCTTTTTCTTACCTTTATCAGGGGCATCTTTAGTAGTCATTTTAAGTTTTGCATTTTTTTTCAATCTCATATGGGAACAATTGCCTAATGACAGGTCCTTCCTTCTCAAATTCATCCTTGTTAGGATTTGGGGCTTTGTTTGGGAATTTGTTTCTCAAGTCATCAAGGCTGCTAAACAATTCTGGATTTATACTTTTAACTTAACTCAAGCTCTTGGCCTTGAGGTCATTCCTTCTAGTCTCCGCTAAGAGCTCTTCCCTTTCTAATAGTAATTCATATATCTTTTCTCCATGTTTCTTTTCTGCTTGAGATATTTCCTTTTCTTGTTCTTTCTTTTTTCTTCTTAAAGCCATAATCTCATCTTGAAATTTATCATATTCATATGAAGTTGTTTCAGTAGTAGAGGTCTCTTCTGGGGGAGAGATTTTCTTTTGCTAGAAAGAAACCTATATCATCATTTTCTCTGTCCTTGAAGGGATCAAAATTGGCACCAGCTCTATAAGCATCAATTGGCCCTATGGGTCCTACATCTTTAGACAAAGATTATTTTATTTTAGGAATGGGAGTCTCAATCCTTCCCTTAGAAGTATGTTGGGGTTCATGCTTGGAGGTACCTCTTTTGGACCACTATTTCCTTAGAGGTGTTTGAAGCTCCTCTCCAACATCCTTTTCAGGATTCATTTTGAAATATGATATGGTATTTCTTTATCGGCTCATCTTACAGAATAGACAAATATTTCAATATGTTTAATGTGAAACACTAGAGTACACAGAGGTTAGAGTCGCCGCCTCTTTTCAGAGGACAAAATATATAAATATTCAAGTGCCTTGTCCTAACTTAGGTTTCCTTTGATAGCAATAAATCCAAATGAGATTTGAAAACAAAGTTTCTTGATAATTCCTCACCTGGTAACATCAAGAAAATGGTTCTTCACTTCCCGTATTACTGCAAATCTTTTCTACATAGTGGATTTTCTTTTGATAACAAACAAGGGAATATATTAGAGGTTTTTTAATTACCAGTTATTCCATCTGAGATAAGATCTGTATCATTTTCAAGATAAAGACCTTCAAATAGTGAGCCATGATAGATAAGCAGAATAAACTCACTTTAATGATTATGAGGAAGAACAAACTAATTCTCAATACTGCAAGGACAAAAATTTTCATGAACATGACTCTTAGTAGATCGCAAGAATCCCCAGTAGAGTCGCCAATTTGTTAGCTCTTTTTCTTGTAGAATTAGTATATAGCAATGAATGCTTGACTCTTTAATTCCCAATTCGGATTCTCATAGGGAAAAGGATAATTAACAAGGATATACATTCTTCTTCACTTTGGGCTCCACAAACCCAGGCGGGTGCACCTTCAATAGAGTATTATCTTTCAGTAATTTTAACAGTGGATTAAGGATGTCATGATCCTTCTTCTTTTTAAACCACCAGGCTTAGGAAGGATAACCTATTGATTCTCTCTTCAAGGAATCACTAAATTGAATTGTACTAAATACAATTAGCTAGACATGTATTTGAGATAATAGAAATATAAAGATTGATTAATATTGGATTGATGAAAACAACCACTTGTCAGCATTTTGGCCAGTGCCTAATCATGGGCCATAGAGTCAGAATAAAACTTACATACATCAAGGATAATTAATTGAAATACACAAAAACCTTAGATGGAATTCCTTACAAACTATCCTCTCATCCTCACATGCTTGTATCAAATTCCTTCATAAACCCTAACCCTCTACAACTATCTGCAAGATTTAAACTCTCCTTGAAAGCAACTCACAAACAATGACATGGCTACCTTATAACCAGTATATTCTAAATGCCTTACAAAATGAACATACAAGAACTAAGAGAAAATGCAAAAAGACATCATTGGTGTCAAAATGGAGATTCCATTGTATTTTATTAATATAATCCTGATATTAGTACATTCAAAAAGACTCAAAACCAAAGCTCAGACACAATTTAGAAGTCTACCTTGTAGTCTTATTTTTACCATCCTTCCTAAAATATTACAACTTGTTATTTATAGATAGCTCTAGTCATCTTGGAATCCTTTTGTAAAATAAGGATGAAACAAGCTTCGGATGACTAGGCTATAGGACAAAAGTGCATTTTACAGATGAGACAAAAATTAGGCGGAAGGAATAACAATTACTTGTTACAAGTTATGTAATCCTTTGTCCTACGACCACCTGAATGCTTGGAGCTGCTTTGAGGTTGTTGGGTCCTTATCATCTGGAATTTGTCCTCCTTATTGATGCAGAATCCTTAATCTTGTCTTTACTCAAACTACTTGGCTTCAATGGTGCTTGTTGTCACTCTTATATTATTACTTCATGCTACTAGAGTGACTATACCATACTTGCTTATCCAACCGGTAAACACCTCATCATTTGGCCAACTAAAGTTGAGAACCTCATCTTTCTAGCTGTTGAACTCCTCCCAATCAACATTGGCCTTCTCAATCTCTGATTCCCATAATTCAAAAAATACCCTGGCTTTGTTGAGAATATCAATGGTTAACATAAACCAACCTGTATTTTCCATGTAATAATACTTTTAGTCCTGCTGGTTAGTACTTCATTCAGTTGCCTTAGCCATAGGTCTTCATTCTTTATGCTCCCATCCTTTTTGAACATATTGGGAAACATGTCATATCTATCCCTAGAGAATTCTCCTCTCAAAGTTTCTATCCTTTTGATGACCATGTTCTTCTTGGTGTCCAATTTAATCATCAATTTAAGACATTTGTGGGTTCTTGTCAAAATGATGTCAATGTTGTTTTGTTCCTTTGAGAGGGAGTAAAATGATTTTACATGGGCTATCTTCCCCTTCCAATTATAAATTATCAAATCCCATTTCTCCTTACCCTCATCATGATTACTTATGATGCTAGCAATCTTCTTTCCCAATAAATAAAGATTAGCAAGGTTAACCTCACTAGCACATCTCTTAAGGTTGGAAAATATCTGGTCAAAATGCCTTTGTTTTACCAATTCCTCAACTTCTTTATATGCAGGGGAGTCTTCAAGATCCCTCTTGCCTTCTTTCTCAAACCTTGATCTTTCACTAATCATCATATTATTTTTAGCTTCTAGTTATGCCCTCTTAGCATCAATTGCCTCTTGGGTAGTAGGACTTAAAGGTACAAGGGATGGGGGATAAGTCACAAATGGACTAGATGAGGAAGGTTGGTCAGGTCCCTGAGTAATAATCATTTGGGGCATTAACTAAACTGTATGCCTCCCTTCCAGAATTGCTATCATGTTATCCTTTTCTAGGGACTTAACCCTTTCATCATTAGAGGCCTTCAGTACAAATTCATATTTCTTATTTAGGCTATCATAAGCCTCCTTTTCTTTCTCAACCACCCTCATGCTCAAATTAGCTATTTGAAGGGCTAGGTTTTTTGCCTCTGTACCTGAGGTGTTAACAACTCTCTTGACAATGAGGCTTCCTGCATCCTCAATCTTATCATCCTCCTTCATTCTTATTTTTTCTTTCTTCTTCAACGACAGGATTTCCAAGGATGCATGGGCTTCGCCAAACTGGGCACCAATTGCTGTCCCAGTAGTGCTCAGTGGTTTTTCTTGTTTTCTGACAGCATCAAAAACTATTGCATCAGCTAAGTCCCATTTAGATAGGATGAGGACTCTCTATTTCTTGACTAATCCTCTACCCTCTTCAGGGGTGATCTTATCAAATCTAGAGACTAGCTCCTGCTTAACCTCCTTTTCTACATCATCTTTAATATAATGAGGCTGAGCTTCTTGTAGCTTTTGACATTTATCATTGAATTCATTTATGTGAATTCTCCACAAAAATTGAATGAATGCCCCAGTCTTGACAAAGTTGTCATCTGAAAAGAATTCATCACTGGCTTGCTTGGTCACAGGGTCTTGTTCTTTACCTGTGAATTTTGCCATTGTGAGGTCAGCAGTTGTATTCCTACGTGTCTTCGACATCCCTTCTTGCAGCTCCTAGGAAGTAACAAAATCTTCACCAGTGTTCCTCAACTGAACCAATTTCTTAGTAATGGCTTGGTCATCATAATGCATAGGGGATTGGGAAGGAGAGTACAACTCACTCTCTTTCTCTTTTACTTCCATCTTTTGTCTCTTGGGAGAGAAAATTTCTTGAGCAATGAATCTTGCTGGCCTCTTTCCTTTATGGTGAGGAGGTTTATCAACTTTGGGCATGATAGTAGTGTACCCCCTCCTCTTATATACCACATAATCCCCTGGTGGGACTACTCTTCTTTGCTGAAGTTTACTCAAAATAGCATGATCCTTTTCTAGCTCAACTTCCATTAACCTATGTTTCTTCTCATTTAAGGTCTGCATGATTCCCTCAAATAAGGTCATCAAAGACTCAATTTTCTTGGACCATGGGAAAAACTCCTTGAGAGGATCATAAGGCTTGTCAAAATTATGTACAAAATCCAAAGACTTCTTGTACACCAGCCACTTCTCTTTCCTGATCTCCTGGTCACCTAGGTCAAAAATATTTTTGATGATATCCTTTGGGTAGTTAAACTAATGCTCCACTGTCAAGCATTTGGTTATTTTTCTGAACATGCCCATTATAAAGTCCTCATTATCTGCACACCTGGATACAGATGTTGCTAATTGATAAGGCTCAAAATATTTATCAAATTGTGTCCATCCCCCTTTTGTTATAATGAAATGATGGGCTCTACTAAGGGTAGGGAAAATGATTCCCTTCATTTTGCCTACTAGGGCTTCCTCATGTAGTCCACCCAGTTGTCTTCTAATCTCTGCTATCCGAATCTTCAGAGGGACTCTGTATGGCATCACATTAGGGGTTCCCCTGAATCCATAAACCCTAATCACTGTAGAAATAGGGTATAAAATTAAATCTCCCCAATTAAGGGCAATATTTAGCTCTGGGGCAAACTCCATGGGTCTTAGTAATTTCATCATGTCTATATGGACTCTGGCATTCTGATTACACACCAATCAATTAAGTGTAGTGGCAAAAACTCTATCAAAGTAAACATAACTAGCTTATTTTCTATCCCACTATAGATCAGCACTCCACATCTGGATAGGCAAATCCTCATCACATTGGGACTTAGTCAATTCCATCTCTTCCTCAAAGAAATCAGCATTATTGGACAAGAACATGTGCATCATAAGGGATTACCATTCCATTGGTTTAATTATATTGCTGTCCTAGATTCCTGCCAAAACTTCATTCATTTGTTGGTCAATGTAAGATGCAAAGTCAAAGACTACTGATAGGTGGGGATGCAGAATCTGAAATACCATGAGCATTATGTGGATAGGCATTGTTAATTCTTCATCTTCTCCCAAAACTTGGCATAGGGCACTGTACATTTTCTTGGCCTTGCCATTAAAAAAGTCCAATTTAAATGGTTCTGGGGTCCTAGGTCCTACTGCAACCAAGTCCCCTATTTTGTTGAAGTATCCTTTTAAGGCCTCATTTCTGTAATAGTCTCTCTGAGTCTAGTATACTTCCTTAAAGTATTCAAACTCAATATCATCCATGTGTATTGAGGTATCACTCAACTTGAATATTCTGCTAATTTCATCAGCTTAAATAGTCAACAACACATTTCTCTTTGTATCCCTAACAACCCTAGACACCTTGTCAAACGTGTTGGCTATTAGGGTAAATAAATATGTATCCATGAAAACCCCAGGTGGTATCAACTTTCCCACATCTAAGTCCCAAATGTTATAGTCTGGGTAGGGGAATTCCTTTGGCTATATGTTATTCTAAACAGAGTAAGACCATTAAATTGGTTTTAACATCTTTAGCCCATCTACCCGAATCATACAAGCCTTCTCCTATTTTGAAACGGGGATGTGTCATAACTATTCTCTTTATTTGGGTCGCATCTCCCATGGATCCTTTCAATTGCTATAGCAAATCCTCCCTGACATTTCTCTTTTGATAATCAACTTCTCCAAAAATCTCAATTCTAGGGGCCATTTTAAACCTAAGGCCTTTTGGGAAGATGAAATTAGGATTTTGAAAAGATAATTCTAAAAGTCTTTTGAACTGCAAATCTTACTGGGAGTCTGAATTACTGAATCAAAGAAAACTTACCCGTTCTGGAACTTTACTGCGTGGAGCTGAGTATCTCTATAATTTTGTTCTTTGCTTGAATGATTTTGGTGAATTATTGTGACTGCAAGTCAAAATAACCAATTTTATAGTTTCAGTCAAATCAATCATTCGAATTGAATTTGAGTGGAGTGGCCACACGTTCTACAACCAATTCGCAAGCTTCAATTTCGCGGCTTAACGGCTCTCTGCAACTCATTTTGACAACTTTGAATTTAAACCATACATCTTAAACATCATCTTCTTCATCTGATGGCTATCTTATTTTCCCAAAAAAAATTGTTTATCTAGGACACGTGTCAACCCTCTTAATCGCTTATTCTTTAGATTTTGAGCACTTTACCTGTAAGCGTTTAAGTGAACCATCAAATTATTTTACACTTGCAGCCTTATTAACATGACTTAAGAACCATATAGGACCCACCTCTTATGCCACGCGTCACTCAGGCTTAATCTCTTACTCCTTAGATTTTGTTCACTTTTCCTCTAAGTGATTAAGCTAATTATCAATCTTTCCCGTAGATGCTACTTTTTTAACTCCACCTTTACGACCCTCAGCTAGCCCCACTAGGACACGCATCATTACTTCTTAATGGCTTATCCCTTAGATTTTGATTACTTTGCAGTGAAGCCATTAAGCTGACCGTTGGATGGAAAACAAGTTAACTGATCTTTAATTATCGCCAACTCTGAGTATTCCGGTCCACCAGCTGCCAGATGTCAACACTGCTCAATGGATTGTTTGATAGATGTTGAGCATCTTGGGTATAAGTAATTACACCCACTATTAGATCTTTTTGGACTTTAGTCACCTTTATTTTGTCTGCGACCAGACCCACATTACTTCCCTTGACACATGTCGCTTAGACTTAATCGCTTATCCATTAGATGTTGCGCACTTTGCCTTTAAGCAATTAAGTCTACTGTAGATTATTTCAGGACTTGCCCACTATTTAACTAAGAACCTTTGCAACCATCGGCCCCACTAGGTCACGCGAAACCATGACTTAATAGCTTAACCGATAGATGTCAATCAGTTTTGAACTAAGATTTTAAGCGGGCCATCCGATCAAAAAACATTTGCTCACCACATAAGACAATGAAATAAAAGGCTTTTCTCAGTGGCATGACTTAGGAAATATTAAAGTGGTTAGGATAACACAACTTTAAAAAACAACCCTTTTAACATGAACACATGACTTATGATAACTTAAGTGACTGAAAAAGCAATGCGAAAATAGAACCCGCCAAGACACTTAGGGTGTTTAGATGTAAAATTTGAATAGGGTTATAACATAGACTTGAGGGTTCAGACATTTTTCACCATTTTCAACAAGGTCAAGGGTAAGAACAGATTTTGCAGGGGCATGAGAATAATTTTCAACCGTGATTTTAAACCCTTAGACAATATGAATGACAGGGGATTTCAAAAATTTAAATGGCATATTTTAAACATGAAATAGCACCAATATGAGGCATGTAGCCTAGGATATCGGGACAATTAGAATTCTTCTATAAGTACCTCGGCACTCTTCTCTAGGATGATTCTTCTAGATTTATCCTCTTATCTTCTTCTTCTATCTTGTCAGACCTCTGCATATCTCATGGTGATTGTAAGTGGTGTAGGTAGTACCGACCATAGATAATGTATTATATTTTGCAAGTGTACAGTTAGATTAGGTTAGATTTTATGTCAAATTTGTGTATAAATAAGAAGTTTGATGCCATAACAAGGGTCAGAAAAATTGATGATTTTGCATTCCAATAGTAATAGAGGCATAACATTTTAATTTCAATTTTTTTTCAGGATATCAATGCTCAGTTGTTCTCAGTAGCTTAGGATGCTCCCTTGGAGCCATGGATGTACTCGCTCATGATGCTGGAACCATTTGAGTTATTGAAGAAGGAAGAACATCATTTGGCTATATGTTATGTGTTGTTCTGATCTCTGAAGTAGTGATATCTTTTTGTGTTGTATGTTTTCTCATGTCCTTTGCTCCGGTATTTTGCATTTAGTTAATTTTCTATCTCCCTTTGCTATTGAATGCAATAAGAATTGTTGGTTCTATGTGTATTCGATATTTAGTTTGTTTTTTTGGTATTGGAGCATTGTTGATGTTTGAACATATATTGTGCAACTATAAGTAGAAATATATCTTAACTCTAATCTATCTTTTGCAATTTCTTTATTAAGTCTAAATTCTTGTAGGAAATCCCCACTCCTGTTGAAATCCCTGGAAGAGATGAGTAAAAACCAGCTATCCCCTCAAACAACAGTCACCTGCCCAACTTAGCTCCCATGCACCATTGAGACCCAACTAATAGGTGCTTGGAGGCTAAGAGAATTCATTCTTTTGTAAACCTCTTCAGGTGGAGTTGGCTAGTACCCTGGTACCCAATGACAACTTATCCTCTATTGGCAGAGCTAGTCACAAATTTTCGTCAACAGAAACTGGTGCTAGAAGGAGGGCATGAGCTCGTCTTCCTCAAAAGATTTTGATTTCACACCGCTTGAGGGCTCCCCAAGTAGTAGTTTTAGGAACCAAGATTTTCATGGGGTAGGTTCATTTTCACCCTTACATTTTGAAAGAATCCTTCGATCAACCCCAAATCTTGAAGAGTTTGTAGAACTTGGACCTCCCGTCTAGAAGAGTAGGACCCAGCAAATGAGACAACCAGCCAATTTTATCTGGGGATTTTCCACACACCAAAATACCTAAATCCCTCAAATAATCTCTGGGACTAACGTCCAACCCATCCAAAACCAAACAGTCCCAATGGCTACCCACTTTGAAAATACTGGGTCCCCAATGGGGCAGTTCCCCGACGCCACTAACAATCTTCCTCTACATCCAGAGAAGATCTACCCCAAGTATGAGCAGCTAAGCCCCCAAAATACAAAGGAACACCTCCAGGCCTATAAGGATTCCATGTAAAGACACCGGATACAACATCAAGATGTTGTAACACAGAGTTTTCCTCTATCTTTAGCACAAAATGAGTTAAACTGGTACCTAAAATTGCCCGACAACTCCATCAATAGTTGGCAGGATATGGAAGATGCCTTTTTGGTGGCCTTCCATGTTCATGTGGACCCAGCTTGGTCCCACAACTAGTTTATTTCTATCTGGAAGGAACCGAATGATCCTCTTACCACATTCAACCATCGGTTCAAACATGCCTTGAAGCGGTGCATGGGCCCTTTCATCCCATCCACTGATGTAACCATCCAGACATACCTAAATGCCATGGACCCCATTGTTGCTACTCTCCTCTAGAGAACTATTGTTGCTAATGACCAAGATACTTTGGTAAAATTTTACAACTTAGCCCTAGAGTTGTCCCGCGGTTTGAGAAAAGCTCCCAATGGGATTGGACAAAGCCTACCCTTTAATATGTTTCCCAGTAGAACTCCTTATGCTAGGGGATAAAACCTCAACCTTGCAATGGGTGCCTCAACAATGGCCATGGGCCCACCGCCGATAGACCAACAGGTCCGGTATGTTTACCCATCTCAAACCCAGACAATACTGAGTCTAGAATACATTCCCTAGAACCAGCTATAGAAAATGCAACAACCTTTGATACAACCCTCTGGAGTACCTTTCTTCCAGTCACCCACTGTCGGAGGATTTCCATCCTTGACTCTAGGAGCTATTGTCACTTTCCCCAGGAACCCACCACAATAGTCATCACATTGTGACACAAATACCCAACTATCCATCGAGGTTGAATCCCTCCAGTGATTGGTGTCCTCCTTGATGATAGACATGGGGCACCTGAAGATGGGGCCTTCTGTGCTCCACAACTCTAATTCCTAGAGAGGGAATGTTTTCTCCGGCCAACAAAATGCCAATTCTGGAGGCCAGAACTACAACAATGGGCCTCAGCCCAACCAACAGCAACAGAACAATAATGCAAATACCAGAGGCCCTCCTTCGAATCAAAATATCACTCAAGATGGTGCTATACCTAGTCATTCTACGTAGCTTGCATAATTTCACCCCCTGACCACGTGGTGTAGATTTCATGACACTAACTCTCATTCTGAGGTGAACTATACCACACTAGAAAAGATCATCATGATCTCCCAATCAGACAGATAACAACCTACTGATCTGACTCCCCCAGAATCCTCAACATCAGAGCCTGCTCACACTGCCTTCACATGTGAGACCATCTTCTTCAGAATAGACAAAGAAGACAAAGAAGAACCTGAGTTGTAGGGGTTCTTTGACGAATCCATCCCGGCCTTTGAGGCCAATGCCTTCACTAGCCCATGAACTCCATATAATACTTAGATTTAGGCTGGAAAAGGGCCATCTTACACGTCAATGCCTCCCAAGAATACCACCCCCGAGGATAGTACAAATGATCATCCCTTCCCACAGAAAGGACCTGGCCTTAAGCACACCAGGGATTTGGCTGGGGGAAGACAACTTTACTTGGGGGGTAGTTTGATATCACTAAGACATTAGAGAGCACCACCACCTCCATGACCTTGATGGAGGTCTTGTTAAATTGTCCTGAGTAGAAGAAATCCCTTCTACAACTCTTGGGAAACCCGTAAGTCATCAATCATCCACCAAAGACTGTCACATTTGATGATGCCAACTTGGCCATCTTCCGGGGAAATACAGAGGATCCTCCCTTCATACTAGGCTTGAACATTCAAGGGAAGAACCTTTACAACTTCATGGTAGATTCTGGTACTTCAGGCAATGTCATGCCCTTATCCACCTGCCAGAAGCTCGGACTCACACCCACACCATCCAAAGGTGTAGTAGTCCAATTGGACAAAATTGTTGTGAAAATGGTGGGTGAGCTGAAGAACATCCAGATTCAACTCATCCAAGATCCCCAGATATCGATCACCATAGACATCCAAGTGGTGGACATCCTAAAAATTATAGGATGTTATTAAGTTGGAATTGGTCAAAGGCCCTGAACAAGTATTTCTCTACAGACTTCTCCCACTTGTGTCTCCCATGGAAGGGGAAATAAAATCAGATCTAGGTAGAGAGTGAGCCCAAAATCACTAGCACATTTGAGGCCAAATTCTGACGGCCATTTGTTAGATTTGCAACACCTAGTTGTCAAACTTTTGACATATGTATCCATCGACATTTTTTCATTGGAAATTTTGATAGAAGTGGTTACCATCGGTCTGCCAACATCAAATTTTGTCAGAAACTAGCACATGAATACCAGCTTTGTTATCAAATTTCTTACGAAAGACCTATCAGAACTCTGACAAACCATGTGGGTTTCCTGTCAGAAATTATTATCGGAACACCCATCGGAGATATAGCAAGCCTGTCACAATTATCTATCACAAACCATTGCTTTCTGACACTTTATCTTTCGAAAGAGTGACAGAATGACAGTGATTTTTTGATAGGTAAACCCATCAGTGGTATAGCATTCTTGTCACACTGATCTATCAAAAATTATTTCTCTCTGATATTATATCTTTTGGAACCATGACAGTATGTAATAACATTCTGAAATGATGTCCCATCGAAGGTATAGCACCACTATCAAAAGTGTTTCCATATGTGTCAAAAAAGAAATGGATATGCACATTAAAACTAACAAAGGTTAAGAGACCATCGTAGTTGGTCTCTTTCTTCGGTCCATATTATTGTCATTAATATGGACTGAAGAAAGAGACCAACTATGATGGTCTCTTGAGCTCTATTATCTTTACTCCTAGCCCATTATTCAGGTCCTAGGCCACCCGCTGTAGATGGTGCTTCAAATGAAGAAAACATAAATATTAAATGTCAATTGTAATTTGAATTTTGATTGTTACAATAACTGTTGCTGGTATATATGTAGATATTATTGGATCTACTACTTATACTATGAACAACTAAGATCCAGAGTTGAGAACCAATAATCAAGAATGCTACCACTCACAATTCATTGGGTGGGCGGGCATCGATTCATTCAATTTGATTAGGCACTTTCAGTAGCAAGGGGTAAGGGCTTGTGGAGAAAAGGAAGCACCATAGCAAAATTTTATTCAAAACTAATTGTTTGCTCTGGAACCAACCAATTATATAGATAGTAGGGCCTGTTTGTGCTTCCCCATATAACATTTTGAGACATCACTTCTAACAATGTTGCAGAGATCTCTACATTAGAAACCAGTCTCAAATGGTGTTCATCAAATAGAATAAGCAACCTTATCATCGAGGGAGACTCACAAGTCATCATTAACAGAATTACAAAAGGGGCTTTCCAATCATGGAGACTTGAAGATTGGATTCATAAAATCTTGAATCACTTGAAAGCACTGGGGGAATATCATCTCCAACATGTTTTTCGAGAAGGTAACAGGGCGGTGGACCTCTTGGAAAATTTGGGGATCGAAAACAATGAGGATATGGGATTTGAGTACAGTGATCACATGTTGATGAAACTACAGGAGATAATTGTAGAAGACATAGGGATGATCATGAGAAAAGGCATAGGTTGATGCCAGAGAATGATTGTTCTGATCAGTGGAAGTGGAATATCCTGCGAGATATTTATCATACACTTCCAAGCACATATTTGAGGTAAATTTCTTCTCAGGGACTACTACAGTGATTAGATAGAGTTGAAGGACACCATCACTCAAGATACAAGTTGTATCATATATATTATCGAAGGAGATTAATCAGAAATGTCGATGTCAAAGGGAAGGGATATTTAGTTGGCACACATGAGAGACATCTGAATTAACCCATGAACAAGTACCCTGCGGAATTCAATTCAACCTTATCACAAAATCTCATAGAAGAACTTGCAGTGTGTTCGATTTATATTCTCCTATTTTTTTGTTTCTTCATAAGACTATGGTGAATCATTTGGGTATAAGTTGTTGTCACAGCAAGGTAGAATTGCTGCAGGAGACCCCGGAGGAGAAAATACAGAGAATTTTTAGCCGGGTGAATGAAAAGGAGCAACTAACAATGGTGGCAATGCTGGGAGGAGACTTTTGGTATGGAAATCATGTTCATGATGGTGTGTTGGTGGCAGAGTTATTCCAACTGGTCGTTCAAATTTTCTGGCATCCTCTGCATGTGATCTTTTTGGCTCGTAGGCTTGTAATAGAAGACATATATACAGAGGTGGGGACAACAATGGATAGCATAAACACCGAGTTAACAAGTAATGGTCTACTAGGTTATTTTGTGATGGAGGCAGAAGGTAAGAAGACTTTGATGAAAAAGGCATGGACAACCTTCAAAGCAGGTGTTAAGGAGTACGATACGGAGAAGTTTGGAGCCTTTCTTCAAGAAAATGGGAATCTCTTTCCAGAAGAGATGGGAGCTAGGATGGTAGAGCTTGGTCAGGGAATAATATATTTATTCCATTGATCATAGTTCCTATTCTGCTAATTTAAACTATGTTTTTTGAACTCTTCTTTCGGCTAGGGATTTTACTCATTTAGCTAGACATTGCAAATGTTAAAATGTAGAATTTGAGTGGATTTTCAATGGTGAAGCATTAGTATTTTTTTTGTATAATGTTTTAGTTTTACTGCATTTTCACAGTCTTAGTAGGGCTTGCAGACCTTATGCTTAGATTAGTTTAAGTCATATCTTTGGTGGCTTCTGAACTCTACATAATGTATGTCTTATTTATATATATAAATGAAACACTATTTAGAGAATCTAATTAAGCACAGTGATATGAATCCAATATCATACATTCTTGGATACAAATAATGCTTTGTATCAAACAATGAATCATACATGATATGA
>MU223378.1:3112480-3168788 GCA_018584345.1 Thuja plicata | reverse complement strand
AAAAATAATCATGTCATTCTTTTCTCACATAATACAATGAGAAGTACATGTAGTTTACAAATATATTGTAAATACAAAAGAACATGACTTACCTTGATAAAGGTATGCCAATCATGCATTTTCAACCTTGGCCAAAATTCACTTTTCTTTGATATGGTACTGCTTATGTTCGCAGCAAATCCTGTGGGAAATTGAATTTTTTGTATGAATTATTTTATGGCATCACTTTGTTGCTCTGTTAATAACCAAGGAAGGGCACTTATATTAATTTGTTCTCCATTTCTATTTGATCCAATGAAAATTTTCATTACATGATTGGATTCATGAATGTCGCTACAAATTTTGACAATTTTTCTTTGTCACGCCTTCCATCCAATATCTTCCACAATGTCTCCATTACATTCTTTCCAATATGCATAGTATCAAACAAATGCACAATTTGCAGCTGCTCATAGTAGGGAAACCTACTAAATTGTCTGGGATAACTTTTTAGTCCCTTTGGAAGGTGCTCAATGGTATTGCCTTGACGACATTCACAGTCATCGATCACATAATCAGAAAACAAAACACAATATAAATATACAAATTCTAAACATAAACCATTACGTTGAATGGTAGTACCTTGGCAATTAATTCTATTATATTCCAACTTCCATAGGAGAGGTGTCATTTTCCGTGGCTTAGATGTAGTATCTTCTTTCCCATTGAAAATATGTTTTTTCGGTAATTCGATAGTTATCATTTTTGTAGAGAAAGTGTCTATGCTCATCAAACACCTACTTTTCTAAACTTTTTGAATGACGAGATTTCATCTTTGGACCACAAACTGGACATGCAAATTTTTCCTTTGTTTGAAAACCTACAAGATAATGATACAATTGGATTAAATATGTTAATTTTTATATTTAGAATTATCATGTGCAACTTGAATTCACCATAACATACCAGAAAAATATGTTAGCCCTGGGGCATCATGTATTGTCCATACAAGCATTTCATGGAATTGAAATTGTCTGTGTCCTATTGGTCTAGAGATGTCATACATAGTGACACCATTCCATAACTCCACCAACTCATTGATAAGAGGCTCAATATATACATTCATATCTTTAACTTGGTATTTACCTAGTTGAATGAACAACAACATTACATAATTATTGTGACCATTTTACTGCAAGCTTTATAATTACATGCAAATAACTATTAAATGGTCAAATACTTGGAACAATCATTGCCAACATAATGTGCTCCTTCTTTATTGACATCCATGGAGGAATTTTATTGTTGATGACAAAAATAGGCCAAATAGAGTAAACAGATCTTAGCTCTCCAAATGGATTGACACCATCCGCTACCAATGAAAGCTTGAGATTTTGAGGTTCTTTGATAAAGTGCGGCCACTTTCCCTCTATGTCCTTAAATGCAGAACCATCCATAGACATTTGAATAATGTCATCTCAACTCCTATTGTGTGCATGGTAATCCATAAATTGTTCCAAGCTACTACACCTGAAAAATCTTTGCAAACGTGGTATAATGGGGATGTAACGAAGAACCTTGTGAGGCACCTTTTTTGTTATTTGATCTATTCGATATCTACTCGTATGAAATTCAAGGCATTCTATTGAAAATTCATGTTCTTTATGATATATAATATGATCATTGGGACAAGCATCTATTGCTTGATACTCTATTCCAATATCTTTCATAGTGGCACATAATTCTTGGTATGAGCGAGGGAGAATATTCAATGGTGGTAAAAAAAACTCACCTATCAATCTATATAAAAAAATATAATTTGTTAATATTAACAATATTTATGGTACATGTTTCACCCTTTAATTACTATAATGAAATATATGACATACCTTAGCATACATGACATTGTTATGTTGGATACACTATTCATAACCTTCAAGTTCAACAACAACACAATAGAGAGAAGAGTTGTTTGGGAGCCTTTTTAAAGGGTCATGGTTGCCTTCTCAAGTAAAGGTATATCATGGATGACATCAACATCATCCTGATCATCATCATCAGTTGCACCAGTACCAAATATGTCATGGATCAATGTATTAGTACCATCATCTTCAAATGTGTTACCTGGCACATGATCGTCATCTTCCATGGGATCATAATCTTCAACTTCAATATTCACACCTTCATGTTCCTCCACTTCCAAGCCATATTCTCCATACTCGCACCTCCATGGTCCATATCACATACTCCCCTGGGGAAGTTGACCTATATAAAAATGATGAACACAAATAAACCATGATAATGATCTAATCATCAAGTGTATTTCATATATATATATATATATATATATATATATATTGTTAAATAAATATAATGAAAAACATACCAATTGATGATAATCAAACCCCCCCTCAATGTGACCATTATCTCTACAATGTCTCTTAGTTGTTTTGATTAGCAATCTTCTAGTGTTTAAGCCCTTACAAATATTGCAGGGACAATAACATTTTCCATCGCCTTTTCTTTTCAAGTTAGACCACAATCTATTGATTTTATCCCCATTACCTTCTTCACTTGGATTTTCTGACATGATCCTTCTTCACTTAGATTATCTACTAGCACTTGCAACAGAAAGGGATGCAAGGGTTACGCCGATAGAAAAGTATGTGTAAGTTAACACACTAGAAGGTAGCTTCTATATATATGATATTGTAATACAAGCTTAAAATCCAAACAAAATCAAGAGGATGATGACAATCATCTAAGCAATTAGATATTATTGTATGTTTCTCAATGCATAATGTTGATGTTTAAGTATAGGTTGAAACTTTTTAATATAAAGAAAATAGTACATTTTAAATGCACTAGATCGGTTGGCTTGTCATTATGTGTGATCATCAAGATTAATAATTATTTAGATGGGTCATGGACATCAATAATATAAACTTCTTATCTTTGTTCCGCCTATTAGAAGAAAAAATTGTACATAAACTCTAATTAAAAAGGCATGGGGTTTAACCATACACAAATCATAAACAATGAAATAAGAAAGAGCCATAATACATATTGGTGATATAAAGAGAATGCTCATGATATTCACTACTATGTCCAAATTTATATCTCTCAACTCATCAACATCATCACCACCATTCTTATTTGAATGCTACTCAAAGATATAAGCAACAGGAAAAATGAAAATAAATAGTTACAGTTCTTGTCTTCAAACTAATAAAAATATCAAATTATAGAAAATACGTGAAAGAAAGTGAAAAAAAAAATGGTAATTGGACCTATATTTAAGTGGTATTATGAGGTAACCATATCTTTTGACATATCCAATTTTCTCTCTCTTCACTTCTAACCAAAATTTCAATCAACAAATTAATGTGTCTCTTGTTTATGCACGTGATTTATTGAATGCATCTCTTTTTTATGCTTGTAAATTATTGTGGGTGTTATATTCAATAGATATATGATACAAAATGGTTCGTTAAAACTTAGAAGAAGAAAAATGCTCTTGGCTAGCACTTAACTGACATAACTATTGCTAAGGCTCAAGCTTAGAAAACACAAACAATTCCAGAATATGTCATTTATGGTTCCGAGACCAGGGATTTTACATGGTGACTTTGGGTGCATCTAAATTTCATGACATAATACAAAGTGCCAAATTCATAACTAGGGCAAGGGAAAACTAAAATCAAATACAAAAAAGTTACAATCCATAGCCTTACCTCAAATTAGGCTTTTTTTAATCCATGCAAAATACAATAGAGCCCTAGAATTTATCACGGCATCACATTTTCTCAAACATAACTTTACAAACTACTAAATTTATGAATGCACTAACAATTATTTATTCAAATTATGATATCTTGCACATAGAGTGGTTTAAAGTTTAACTTCTTTACTACAATGACTACCATGTTTTAGTGTACCCTGCACATACATTGGATTACTAAAGCATAAGTGAAAATTATGGCATAATCATTTTTGAATGAGATGAAACAAAACCAATCTTCTTATGTGTTTGCTTCAATCTAATCACAATAAAAGAGACAGGTTCAAAATTTTGTAATAGAATTGATTGTTGCATTTCAACATGGAAGCCTAACAGAGAAAAATATCTATAATATTATATGATCCGGGGAAGACAATAAAAAACATGATCACATTACAAAATTGGAAATGCAAGAGTAAGCACATGACACACACAACAAAAGAAAATTTACATAGAGAGTGACTAGTAGAAGCATACACTAAAGTAGCAGGAAAGAGTAATGAGCTAAGGATCATGGAAGTATTTTTTTACGAAAACTGAAAGAAAAGGTTGTTGCAATGTCACATTGCAAAAGGAAATCTTTAAGGATTACAAATGGTTAAAGGATGATTGCTAGGGAGACGGAGGGAAGAGAATATAGAGAGGAGACATAATGTTGTGTGGAGGGCAGGGTGTCGTTGCATATTATATCTTTGCCTACCTATGGGGTGCAATGTGACCCTAGTAAATAAGAAAATCTTGATGTGGAGGCTATTTGTACATCCAACCAACCGTCTTAGTCTAATGATTATATATAATGTTGAATGGATTAAATGATTTATTCTTGGTAGAAGTGAATGGAAGGAATAGTGTTGGTATTAGGTTTCATTTATTATTGAATTCAATGGTTTCCCAGATGTGTTGAGGAGTTTGCTCCTTGTTTAATGTTAATTGTTCCTGCACAATCCACTCATACAACAGTGAAATTCTATGTGGAAGGGATGGTTGATAGTGTTCCTTGAGGGAAGGGGGATTGTGAAAGACATTTTATCATTGTATTGTGTATTTCCAATAGGTTTAGATGCAGGGCAGACCAGGAGAATGAAGGATCACTCACTGATTGCATGATAACCCAGTTTTCAAGGGTCACTAGTTGAGGGGACAGTCAAGGTTTAAATGATTGGGCCATTGGAGGACCCAATTTCTTTGTATTAATTTCTATTCAAATTGGATGCATGGATTTCTTGTGAGTTATCGGTTGCTATGTATCCTGTAATTGCATCCATAAATCTGCATATATTTCTCTAGGGTTGTAAGCCACTTAGGGATCAAAATAGAGAAAATAAATCAAAATCATTCTTTGTCCTATTTCCTTTTAACAAATTCTCAACTATGAATGATACAATACATTTGATGCACTAAGCTATCAATACAAATGGAGCCTAGCTAGAAGCTCATGGGCTGTTCATTTGATAACCATAGTCAAAATTTCAAAAAAATTGATATCCTTGAGCATAAGCACCAATAACATCAAATAATGGAGTTAAAGTATAGGCTAGGGTATAACACCAGTAGACTTTGGTCATTTCAGTGAGCATCTCAGCAATATACAATGGCATCATTAAACATGCCAGTAATATCAACAAGCGTGAATTCAAACATTTCAAAATAGTGAATCAATATCCTTGAGCACAAGCACCAATAACATCAAATAATAGAGATAAAGCATGGGCTAGGGCATGACACCAGTAGAATGCGGTCATTTCAGAGACCATGCATGGTCAAATAAAATGCAATGTAATAAAGATGAATAAATCACATACCTTCTCTCGCACTCATCTTTCACCCACGCTTTTTCTCCCACTCCTTTTCTTTGCAATTGAAATAAAAATGATTTGGGAATTTCACTTTTTTTTTCATCTATACACTGAAACTGTCAGAATCCCAATGGTATATTTAAAACCCATCAGAATACCAACACCATCAGGG
Organism: Thuja plicata; assembly: GCA_018584345.1. Lineage (NCBI taxonomy): Eukaryota > Viridiplantae > Streptophyta > Pinopsida > Cupressales > Cupressaceae > Thuja > Thuja plicata. The sequence goes on along the minus strand of MU223378.1, from coordinate 3,163,060 downwards.
CCTATTACAAAAAAAAACACCAAATTCATTAAAAAAATTTATTTGTCAGAAGTTTCTGTCAAAATTTGGCCCCAAATATAGTAGTGAATGAAACAGGCCCTCACCGAAGTTGGGAGGGGGAATGAAGTCCTCTTCTTTGAATCCTCCCTTGGGGTATACTAAACACAAGAAATATTAACCTTTGATTTCATCCCTGGGGAGGATCCTATAATCTCTCAGAGAATTCAGGATCTAGATGAAAAACTTAAGTGTGAGGTAGACTCACAAGGTGGCAAGGAAACTCTGGCTACTCTCTTGTCTGGAACTTGGTGTTGGGTACATCATCTTAAACACTCAAATTTGGAGTGTGAGCCTTGCATTTTCACTGCTACCCACCACATCACTGACCTCTGAGAGAAGGAAAGTAAAGCCGGTTTACTTGGACCAAGCAATCTGCCTAGCGGTACACCTAAGGTGCCGCTTGTCCACGAACCCAAACTAGAGGATTATCTGGAGGAAAGTCTCACCCATGCACCATCAGAGCTAGAGGAATCACATTGCAAACCTCCCAACCCTGAAACCAATCCAAATTCCACTTTTCCTCCCACACCCCATAAAACTAACAATGATTTGTGGATCCAAAAGTTCTATGGGTCCCGGTCCAAATAAGGCTATGGGGCCAGAGTGGAACTAATCAATCCGTGAGGGAAATCCTTCCTTACATCTTATAGGTTGCAGTTTAACTACACCAATAATGTTATGGAGTACAAATCCTTGGTCCTTGGACTACTATTCACATTGAGAAAAGGGATCACCCGCCTCTCGGCAATGGGTGATTCATAGCTAATTGTAAAGCAGGTCCGGATCCAATACACATGTCATGACAAAAGGCTGGCCACATACCGCAACCAGGCATGGAGTCTAATTGAAGACTTTGATGCTTTTGGCATCAAGCTTATTCCTTGGAAATGTAACTATGTTCCGGATGCCCTTGTTGTGTCCTCCAGCACCCTCGAGCCGATGGCTGGTTCCCAGCTCCATAAATTTTCTGTTTAAATGGTCCCCACCCCGTCCATCCTAGATAATATCACCCACTTTCAGGTTTTTGAGGATGACCAACATATTTTGGCCTTCATGGCCAATGTTGGCATCTTTGAAGATCAGATTATGGAAGAAATTGATCATGACGATACCGGGCAGGGGGAAGAAGACGACAGGATCATCGACCTACCCACCAACACCATTCCTCAGGGGATGGTAGCTTTAGAATGAATCTTTGATTTAGACCCCCAAGGCCGAGACAAGATATCATCCTCCTAGGAGGGAGGAAAATTTGAAAAGGTTAACATCGACAAGGCCAATGAAGAAAAATGTGTTCACATTGTTACCTCTTTCTCCCTAGAGGAGAAGGAGAAAATTTTTGCGGTTCTCCGAGAATACATTGACATTATTTCCTGGGGGTATGAGGATCTCAAGACCTATGATACCTCTATCATGACATATACCATCCCCCTAAAACCATATGCTAAACCTTTCCAACAAAAGTAGAGGCCGGTAAACCCGTTGATCAAACCTCTAATCCATCAAGAGGTTCATAAATTATTGTCAGCCTGGATTATCTTTCCTATCCGACATACAACATGGGTTTCCAACCTCGTCCCTGTGTGCAATAAAAATGGTGAGATCTGCCTATGTGTGGATTTTTGTAACTTAAACAAGGCCATATAATAAGGACAATCACCCTCTCACATTTCTGGATGAGGTGTTACAAATTGTTAATGGTTCCCAAATGATGCCTTTTCTCAATGGGTACTCTAGGTACAACCAAGTTATGGTTAAGTTTGAGGATAGAATAAAAATGGTGTTCACCACCAAGTGGGGAATGTTTGCATATTGGGGAATGCCCTTTGGCCTCATTAACATAGGGGCCACATTTCAAAAGGCCATGGACATTTCCTTCAAGGGTTTGGTCAACAAGTGCATAATCATCTACATGGATGATTTAACAATCTTTTCTCAGGACAGACGTGATCACCCCGCCCACCTTGCTCAGATCTGTGAGAGATGTCACCAGTATGGTATCTCCTTCAACCCCAAGAAATGCATATTCGGGGTTACTAAAGGGAAGCTATTCAGGTATATTGTCTCTAACAAGGGGATATCCATCAACACTGAGAGAGTTGAAGCACTACCAAATTTGTAGATGCCCGGCAGTAAAAAGGAGATGAGATCTTTCTTTGGAAATATAAATTTTGTCTGGTGGTTCATTACTGGATTCGCTGAGATTGTTAAACCACTCAATGACATGATGAAGAAAGATAACAAACTTGAGTGGAGTCTCGAAGAGAAGTGAGCATTTTCTCATATCAAGCAAACCATAGTGGAGGCACCAGTCTTGGAAAGTATGGACTATTCCCTCCCATTCCACATCTACTCCTTTGCTTCACCACATTCTGCTGCTATATTTTTAACCCAAAAGGTTGAGGGGGAAAAGTGACCTATTTATTTCATGAGCTCCCCCTTTAAAAATTTCAAAGTCTGATATACACTACTGGAAAAGAAATCCTTTTCTCTAGTCCGGGCCATGAAGAAATTATGGCACTATATTCTCCGGAGCAAAGTGCATGCCATCATCCCAGATCAAGCTGTCAAGTCTTTACTACTGCAGAGTGAATTGGGCAAATGTCAGGGGAAATGGATGGCCATCCTCCAAGAGTATGATCTTGAGATGTAAACAATGAAGATAGTTCGAGGCCAGGGACTATGTAGAGTGATGGAAGAAGTAACTACAAACATTGAATGCCAAACCTATACTGTGGAGTCCATCACTCAAGATCTGTGGTATACCAATCTGGTGTAACTATTGCTCAATAAAAAATTCTCCGAGGGGCTTCCCCCTAACAAATGTTGTGCCTTATGATTGAAAAGCACACACTTATGATAAAAATGGAACATTTTTCCACATGAACTTTGAGGGAATTTACCTCCGGTGCATAAACAGAGACCAAGCTGCCAAAATGATAGAAGAATTCCATAGGCAGTTCAGAATCGGGCATGGCTCAGCTGATGCCACTACCCATCAGATTCTCTAGGCTGGATATTACTGACCCTTCATCTTCAAAGACGTGCACAGTCACGTAAGGAAGCGTCACACCTACCAAACTGCAGCTCATCATGAGCAGAACCCGGCGATGCCTTTACTAACGGTCTTTGAAGTTTGACCTTTCATCCAATGGGCATTCAATTTTATCAGGGAGATAAACCCCAACTCATCCACCAACCACCGGTATATTTTGATTGTGATCGATTACTATACCCAGTGGTCCAAGTCAATCCCATGCAAGAACAACACACCGAATGTAGTTATAATATTCTTGGAAGAAAACATAGTCACAAGGTTTGGAATGCCCTTCGCCATCATGTGTGACAATGGTCTAGCATTTTCTTCAGCAAAACTATTAGAATGGACCTATCAGAGGAAGATCACCCTAAATTTCTCTAGCAACTATTATCCCCAGGGTAATGGTGTTGCCGAGTCCACTAACAAAAACTTGCTGGAAGTGATCAAACATTTACTAGAACAAAATCCCCGGGACTGGCACCAAAAGAGATTCACCCTTTGGGTGAATCATATCAGAATAAAGGTATCCCTGGGGACTTCTCCATTTTACTTGGTTTATGGCTAGAGCGTTGTGTTCCCAATCAACTTACAAATCACAGTTTTACAATTCATGCAGGAATTCAACGCTCGGGACAATATTGTGGAGGTTCGGCTTTGGAACCTAGAAAGGATGGAAGAACAAAGAGACGCAGCACTGGAACATTTTTGTGCGTCACCAAGCATTCGTCAAATGATGGTTTGACAGGAGATCCCAATACATAGCCTTTCAAGTTTTAGATCTAATCCTTTTGTGGGACAAGGCCTAGGAGAAGAAAAGAAAGCACACTAAGTTCCAAAGGCTCTGGCTCAGACCTTGCTTAATTTTGGAGATCTGTGGGGCCAACACTTATCGCCTCAACACCATGACCAGAGAAGTCATCCCATTTACCTTCAATGGATAGTTTCTCAAACACTACTTCAAATGAGGGGGGAGGTAAGTTTTCCCAAAGTTGTATCATATGTATATGTTCCTTCCTATAAATATCTTTCCCAGAACTCCTTGGGAGTGTCTTGTCCTTGTAAATAGTTTTTGGTGGCCTTCTGGGGCTATTTTCTTTGCTTTGTTTTGTTTTGGTCTTTGGTCTTATTTGTTTTGCATTGTGTTTCTTTTTTTTGGGTTCCTGACATGTTGCCCCCTTCTTGTAGACAAGTATGCTTCGTATAACATCTAGTCCCTAGAATGGTGTCTTATGCATTACAGTTAATCTAGAATCTATTGTTAGCATGGTGGAATTTGTCTACACTCCGGATTTATTTTGTACACATGGTAAAAGGTTATGGGTAATATTTTACGGATTCACATCTTGAGATTCTTGACATCAGTTAACAAAAAATCCAAGAAGAAATTAATTGTATGATCCTTGAGAGTAGATCAGTTGCACTGGTTATTGGCTAAGTCCAAAAATCAAAAGAATATCCTGGGTTTGAAACATCTCTCCTATTCAGCCAATTAAAATGGATGGAAAGGTGAAAGAAGTACCATTGTAAAAATTATCTAAGCTTAAGGTTCATGGTGAAAGAAGTATCACCTTCCCCATCTTCCAAAGAAAAGAAAGAAAATTGGAGAATAGAGAATTCTGGGATCCAGGGGACTGTGTAAGATATAGAGCTTTTGGTTTGATGCACTCAGTGCCCTCTCTGCTTCTCTTGGAAATCATTAGCTTGATTTTCTTCCAAAGAACACACTTCACAACTGACAAGAGATTGAAGGATTGAATCAGGATGAGTTAGATTTTCTCAAACACCTCACGTCTTGCAAGTGAAATGCTTCAGGTAAAGACGAGTCCTAGTTTTGCTAACGAAAGATTCTCTGATTCTCAAATGTGATAAGGCATTCATCCCAGTGAGTATCCATTTGTTATGCCTTGCATACCCATCCCTACATTTTGTTGTAAAAATGTTGGGTCCCCCCCTTTTTTCTTTCGTTTCTTCCTTGTTTAATTTTGGCTTCTTTTGTTTTCTCTGGCCTTTGACTCCATGCGGCCATTGTTGTGCTCCCTTTTGGTATTCATTTCTCTGGGACCCAGTCCTGGAGTGTTTTTTTTCTTTGTGCTAGCCAGATTCCAGACTCCGAGATTCTTTGCCATTACTTCCTCTTTAATTAGAGGGTGTGGTTGCACGGATTTCCCAGGCCTGGAGCCCATAGGTTTGCCTTTTCTTGGGACTTGCAAAAGGAAGTGGTGCATTTTCACCTAAGGGTATAAATGGGGTTTTATTTGTCATTTTTATGTTTATCATGAACAAATTACTCTTAGAGAAATTAAGAGTGATTAAGAGAGAATTTATGCTAAGTGTGATTGCCTTGAGAATTTAGCAGTAAAGTTGGTGTTTGAGCTTGTGTGTGTTTCCAGCTATCTTGCATGGTCTTTGGTGCATTCATGGTTTGTGAAGCTATCCATTTATAGAGAACCTCCCATGTAATTCCTCCTACATTCTCTCATTTTTTGGTAGGTCTGTCCTGCCCTTCTCTCTGTTTCTTTTGGTTGGCTTGGTTCTTTCATTTCTAGTTTTTCCTTTGTTTGTTTTCTTTCTGTCTTCTGGCCTTTGTCATCGCCTCCCTTTGGTGGGATGGCTTTGGAGGAAGGATGTCTACCTTTTATGTACTGTATATTTTTTACATTTGTAGATAGTGTATGTTTTTGGGTAAATTGGTTTTAGAATAATGTAAGTAGCTATAAATTTCGGTAAATATGTAAAATAGTTGTAAATTCTTGTTAATTTTTTAAGTAGTCCATAGGTTAGCTAGTCGTCAGCTATAAATTTTCCATTCTTTGGCCTCCTGTATAAATAGGGTGCCCATAGTGTGTCTATGTATATTGGTTTGTATATTCTTTAGTGTCTAACCCACCCCTTTGGTGAGCTCGGTGTGCCCTCTACCTATTGACCTGCCCCTTTTTTTTCTCTTTCCTTCATCGATTTAGCATTCATTGTAGGATTAACTCCCCATATGCAGGCATTCAAAACCATCCCATCTGGCGTTCAATTCATCCCTGTTGAGACAAATATTCCTTTAATGCCATTAATCTGTTTATTGTGTGACCACATGACAGCCTAGTATAGCGACCTACCCTGGTCATGTTAATAATGGTTAGTTTCTCCGAGCTCTGGGTTCCACGTAATCCCACATCCTTCATCCCATTTTTTGCATGAGCCAGAACCCCTAAAATCCCTGGGTGTTGATCAAATACAAAGTAAGTTATTGTCTATTACATTTATGGGATTTGATTTAAGCTAACTTCTTTTTGAATAGGTGTGAAATGGTGATGAAATATCTTAAACCCAGAACTTATTTTATTTTAATTAATTGTATTGACAATTGTCTAGTCTTGCAGGTTATCAACGATCATTAAGAAATATCTAAAGTAACAACTCCTCCTGGAAGTCTGGAACTCCTTACCACTTCCACCTGGGCGGCCACCAAGACAAGGGCCGAGAAAATGCTAGAGAAAGTCCCATTAACATCCAAATATCTGAAGGATGATTTCCTTGTGGGATCCAAGGTTGATTCCAAACTTCATAATATTACCGACATAGAAGTCAGATCATGGGACAAACTGCAGGGCCTTGTCCAGGTAATGTATCAACAATGATCAGCTGGGGATAACATGGAAAAGAACGTGGCCGCCTTTGGCATCATCAAGGCCACCTGTTTCCCCTGCTCAGTGCAGACACCAAAGATGATTCCCTCCCTAGTGAAGTACTCCAACACACCCACTTGGGTGGTTTTTCTTACTGCTTCCCTCCCATTGAATTACTTGACACCCATAGTAACTTTTGATGCTACCACTTTTTCTTTGGGACTGGGGATCCCCCAGTTTAAGAAGGCTACTATCATCTCCCAGGCTGCATCATTGTAGGAGTTTGAAAAAGTTCTATAGCTTGCCTGATAGCATTTCAATTACCACTGGTTGAAGTCCCCGAGGAAGGACTATAAGAAAATAAAGTTGGATATCTCCCGTGGAGATTTCAAGGAATGTATACAGACGGAGATCATCTTTCTATGTAGGATCTTTGGGGAACCCCATGCCAAGGACTTTTCATCATGGATGTATTATTTTCTATAATGCATCACCACCCACGAACAGACCTTTGACTAGGCAACTATTATTTCCAAGCATGTGGATTTTTAGCTAAACAACATCAACCAAACATCGAAGTTCCACATGACTTTGTATATATTATGGGCACTGGTACAATAGAGACCTATACTCTGGGGTTTTCTTATAGTGGGCATGCTTGGGACCAGGCTCAGCCAGAGTGTGCCTTCATTTACCACAACATTTTAACACTTACTCAGAATTCTGGGTACCGGTTGTCCAAGGAAGCAATGACCTTGGTGAGTTATTATGGCTATTACTTCATTCAATTTCAGTAGCATTCTTACATTCAGGTGAGCAGGTTTTTTGGAAAGCCCTACCTACTCCCCAAGCATTGTGGGGATAGGATTATTTTGATGGAGTTTTGCAGGAAAATATTGGAACTTGATGCACTTTATGGAGTGAATAAATTTACCTCCATCCCATTCTTGATCATTTGTGAGAACTATTCTTGTAGCCATGCAGTAGCCAAAGAGGCTGACAATGAGTTGAAGAGTCTGGGGCTGGCCAAGTTCTACCTGGCAAGGAATAATTTTGAACCACTTGCCAAGATAAACACAACACTTCCCTGGGTGTCCACACCCCATGAGCCTCACATGGAGGATTTTTGGGTAGATTTCTAAGATGATTTTGACATCCGAGGCCAGAAATACAAGAGGATGACCAAAGGGATGATGAAGAGCCTTGACCTTTGAACCTTTCCAAAGGATTTTTTAGATAGTGGGCCCTTGGAGGACCCTCATATAAGTCACAAGGGATCAATAAGATGCATCTCCCTCCACTTTATTGGGACACCCTAGATATTTTGACAATTGAAGACATCACCCAGGGCATCGTACAATGCAGTCATGATTATTTTGCACAAGTGTGCAAGAAAAGAACCCACTGGGGTCCAATTTTATAGGGGTCCACTTCGACCTTTGGAGTGACTAGACCAAGTAAAGATAAGAGAAAGATAAAGAGAGTTCCCTGACCCAGGTTCCACCCTTGGCTCCACTCCCTATTCTAGAACAACTTCAAACTTAGATGGAGGCATCCCGCCAGCTCAGTGAAACAATGAGCACCCATCTTTCTCTCAGCCTTCCAGTTACTCTAGTGGGATCTTCCCTTCCCTCAGGCTCTCCTTCACTTGCAACACTTATGAGCCAGGCAGTGAACACAGAGGACAAGAGTGCTGCTATTCTGGACATAGGAGTCTCGCTGCAAACTAGAAGAAAGAAACCAAGGGTGGATAATCCCCCATCAAGCACAGATGCAGGTCCCAGGATGCTAGACATTCCCTAGGTGGAACTTATCCCTTCTTCTCCCAAACCAGAGTATCCTCCGGTAGCCTCCCCTCCCCACAATGATTTTGATGACCTCTTCCAGATGGAAAACTTGGTGAACTTGTAGGCCGATGTGGAGAGGGCGGTAGAGGAAATCAACGCACAAGAAGAGGCAGCCCTAGAAAAAAAGTTTCGGGAGTAGAAGAAGGAAAAATAATAGGCACAAGAAAACCCATAAGATGTGGAAGAAACACTAGTCCTAGAGACTGAGATAGAACCAAGGAAAACACAAGGTGAGAAGTTGACAATGGATGTGGAAACTGGACCCTTGGGAACAACCGTACCCCTAGTCATCATGCTCCGGATGCCTCTGGTTACTCTGGGTGAATGTGAGATTTGGAAAGGTGGTTTTGTGGCCCAATAGTCAGATCTAGGCCAAACACCTTTGGCCGCTCCAGAAGATGTGACCACGGAGGAGAATGACCCGGCGGAGAACGTCGAAGTAGAACAGCAGCAACAGGATGAGGGAGATAAACCTAGAAATATGAATACTGAGACCACAAATGTTGAAGGGGACAATCACAAAAATATAAATGTGGATGCCACCGAGGTGGAAGATACGGAGAATCCTAGTGAGTAAGGAAAAGAGTCTAAAGTGACTATGGATACCGTGGAAGCACCACCGGGCCCCAAAGGAGACCCCAATGCCCAGGCCTTAACAGCAAGACTTCCCCAGCCTCCACAATGGATGGTAGAATCCTAGAAAAGAAAGGCCCTAGCAGTGGCAGGATCCCATCTCTCCCTGTCCAAAATGATGGCCCAAAATCAAGAGGCTCGCAATCCCAAGAAGGCCCAGACCCTCCATACCCTTCGAACTAGTCTGGGAGGAAATACCATCGCAATGGTAGAGATGCCTCCCATAGATGTAGAGGAAGCAGCAATAGGAGCTATAGAATATACCATTACAGATGTTCCTCTAGGGAGGATAGAAAATCAATGGGAATTAGATCTATTGAACAAGTTAACCTGAGAAATTTAGGCCCGATACGAAAAGGAGACACAAAAGATGAAGGAGGAAAAAGAAAAGAATGTAAATCTCCTTGGGCTTCTTGCAAAACTAACATAGCCATTAGCCGCAATCCATCCAGAATCCTCCACATCTAGAACACTAGTCCTATAGGGTGACATTGATACTCTAAGGGCCATGAAGAAGAAAGCACAAGCAGTGGATGGGTGGGTCACAGCCGTAAGGCAATTCCTTGTAGCGAAACTCCTGGACCTCTATCAAGCCAATAATATCTTGGGCCAAGTGAAAACTGTTGTCTCCCTATGGGAGGAAGAAATGGAAAAGTATGAGGAATGGAGGTTAAAACTATAAGAAATAATGAACTTCGGAGAGGAAGTCATCAAAAAAGTAGGTATTTTGGGAGATGAACCCTTTGGGTTCCTCTGGGTCCAACACTCTAGACTTGGTCTCAAAATTGAGACAAGAAAGCAACTGGTGGCGACCCTTAAAGCTAGAATCCTAGAAGTCCAAAATTATTTGAATTCATATACGACATTTGTAGCAAGGATTTTGCAATTTGATCCCTTCAACACCAGGACTTGTGCTCTAGAGAATTTTGTATTGAGAAAATTTGATGTGTTGATGGAGTCACAGTTCTAGTCCTCTAGGGATTTTGACGGAGGGAAAATGTTGCACCTAACCAAAATTATGCTTTGATCCCACAACATAGTGAAGCTAGCTGCAGAATTCAAGGAGGGGGCCGACGATGTTGATGAGCAATTTGGGGCTGTCAACAACCATTGGGACTACATCAAAGACATGGATGAGGAAGGAATCACCTAGATTTTGGAGGCCTTCAAAAAGAACAAGGAATAGTAAATTCTTCTGGCCTCCGGAGATTTCTACCAATAGGGAAAATTTTTACAAATTCATTATTATTTGAGAATAAGCTCCCAGACTCTGGAATTTTGGGTCCAAATTTTTGAATTCATTCATAGAGACTTGTGTCCAGGTTCCCCGGAGCAAACCGATCACTGTCAGCAATTAATAAAGGTCAAGAGTGCAGGTGATCTAGATGGTGATGGCTCAGGAAGATAGGATGGCTCTGATAGATGATTCTCCCGAGGTGTCTCTCTTGCATTAACTACCTGTTGAACATCAAAGACATGGAGCTGAAATTTTCATTTATGAGGCATGTAGCCTAGGATACTATGACAATCATATTTCTTCTATAAGTACCTCGGCCCTCTTCTCTAGTCCAATTCTTCCAGATTTCTCCTCTTATCTTCTTCTTCTGTCTTGTCAAACCTCTGCATATCTTGAGGTGATTTTAAGTGGTGTAGGTAGTATCATCCATGGATAAAGTATTATATTTGGAAAGTGTACAGTTAGATTAGGTTAGATTTTAGGTCAAGTTTGTGTATAAATAAGAAGTCTGACGCCATAACAAGGGTCAGCAAAATTGATGATTTTGTAGTCCAGTAGTAATAGAAGCATAACATTTTACTGTCAGTTGTTTTTTAGGAGCTCAATGCTCAGTTGTTCTCAGTAGCTTAGGATGTTCCCTTGGAGCCATGGATGTACTTGCGAGTGATGTTGGAACCATTTGAGTTAATGAAGGAAGGACATCTTGTGTCTATATGTTATGTGTTGTTCTGATCTCTGAAGTAGCAATATCTTTTTGTGTTGTATGTTTTCTCATGTCCTTTGCTCTGGTATTTTTCATTTAGTTAATGTTTTATCTCCCTTTTCTATTGAATGCATGTGAATCGCTTGTTCTATGTGTATTCAATATTTAGTTTGGTTTTCCAGTATTGGAGCATTGTTGATGTTTGAGCATATATTACGCAACTATAAGTAGAAATATATCTTAACTCTGATCTATCTTTTGCAATTTTTTATTAATTCTAAATGCTTGCAGGAAATCCCCACTCCCATTGAAATCCCTAGAAGAGATGAGTAAAAACCAGCTATCCCCTCAAACAACAGTCACCTGGCCAACTTAGATCCCCCACATCATTGAGACCCGACTACCAGGTGCTTGGAGGCTAGGAGAATTCATTCTCTAGTAAGCCTCTTCAGGTGGAATTGGTTAGTACCCTGGTACCTGGTGACAACTTATCCTTTGTTGGCAGAGCCGGTCACAAAGTCTCGTCAACAAGCCTCCTCTTCATTCTCTTTTTTATCTTCTTCAGTCACTGGATCTTCCTCCTTTTCCTCTTCCTGAATATTCTCTTCGTCATTACTCTGACTATCAAGGGTTTGAACTTCAGACTCCTCCTTTCTATCCAGATTCTCCTCTTTCTTACTGCTTACCCTTTTCTTTGGGCTCTCCTTTTTACTTTCCAGCATTGTTTTCTTTGCATTCCCTTTAACCCTTTTAGGAATGGGTTCTAGGATTTGGTTTCTGGCATATTCAAAAATAAGAAGAATAAACCCTTCATGAAGCACCGGATTGCTATCCTTTTTCCTATGCTCCATGATGTTTTTATTCAACGAGCTTAACAGATAGAAAGGAAATGACACTTTTTTGTTATGCCTAAAACTGTTAGCAAGCACAAAGTGAAGGTTTTAGATTTTGGAATAGCATCCATCCACAGTGAAATACTCAATCATGACAGTCAAAATATTATCCCAATGACTCTTAATTTTTTTAATGTCAACATAATCTCCTGAGCCTTTTCTCAGAAGGGCTTCTTCATCTTCAGATTTAGGGAAACTTTTAAAAGCTTGAGACCCTATACGTTTATTTCCCCTATAAAATTTCATGTCTTCTATGGATAGCCCTATAATCTCTAAAATAATGCTCAGCGTAAGTGTAAAGGACTTACCCCACAGATTCACCTTTACATTCTTCCAGCCATCTGCTAATTTTTTGGTTACTTCTTTGTCCCAGCCATGCAACTTCTCCATGTACTAGGTCACACCACCCTTCTTCAATATTTTCCAAACAAATTTTCTTTTGTTTCCACTTCGTGTAGTCTAGTGGCTCCTCCCTTTTCAAACCTCCCCCCATATTTGCAAAAGTGTTTTGATCTTTTTGAATGTGAATGGGCAGAAATGTGAGACTCTTTTGATTTTACTATTTCAAAATGTTTGATAATACCCACAAACCGTGTGAGGTAACATTCTTCATAATTCTCGCTTTCCTCGACTAACAACTATCATCACTCTTTCTCTTAAGTGTCTTGTTCATCATTAATTTTGGTTTTAATAGAGCCTTCAATGTGATTAAGTTTATCGTACCTAATAAGACTTAAAATCTCAATATTGAGATCTGCTTCCCCTTTCCATGATTGAGTGACATCAATATGGTCCCCCACATTAGAAAATCCATCCGCCGACTTATTTCCTTCTCAAAAAATGCGGGTTATTTGACTTTCCTTAAAAAGAAGCATTAAGGATTTTATTTTTTTAATTATATGGACTATAGTCCAAGAAGCCTCATTCTTTCCATTAATGCAGTTTATAATGTTTAGGGAATCTCCCTCCAACCAAAGATTCAAATAACCCATATCTTTAGCCATAATAACAACTTGAAGTGTTGCCTTTGCTTCCGCTACATGGTTAGTCTGAATTCCCATAGGGGAATCAACAGCTCCCAGAGAGTTTCCAGCCCAATATCTGATTATACCTCCCACTCTAGCTCTTCTCAGATTCCCTTTTGTTGCTCCATCAAAGTTACCTTTGACCCAACCAATCGGCAGAGCTATCCATCTTGTATTTTCCCTCAAAGTTAAATCCTTATCTTTATGCCCCTGATTTTTCTTGTTAAGAATTTCATTTAAAACCTGAGTGTTCTTAAGGGGGGAGTCTCTAGGAAGAGTACCTTTAAAATTTTCCAATAAGCTTCTACAAATATGATTAGCCACAATCTCTTGGGAGGATATTTTTTCTCTAAAGGCTATTGTTTCTCTCCTTCAAAACTCTCCAAGTAAAGTGGGGAAGAAACAACTTTCAAAGATCTTTGGAATCTTTTCTAGTATAGGGGCAGAGCTATTGTTTAACTAGATCCTAAAAGTTATGAGGTTTCACCCAATCCAAGTTGAAATGTTTGAAGATAGAATCCCACACTTTACAAGTATAAGTACAGTGAATCATCAGATGATTCCAATTTTCAACTTTAGAGCAGCAAAGGATACATCTATTGGGCATACTAAGACCCCTTTTATAGAGATTGTCCACAGTAAGAATTTTTTTTTGAACAAGCAGCTAGAAAAATATGCTAATTTTAGGAATAACCTTATTGTTCCATACTTAAGAGATGATTGGATGATCTTCCTGGGTGTGGAAAAGGGTAGAGGCAGAGAAAACATAAAATTTACCATTTGCCTCTGGACCCCAAATCAAAGAGTCTTGTTCATTATCTCTTAAGAACCACTGATTAAGTTGTTTGTTGACAATATTAAGGTTAGAATCAAAATATCTTAGGTCTATCCAATCCTCATTGATCCAATAATTAGAAACCTTTTCCCCAGTTATATCTTTACAGTCCAGAATTGCAGGAATCCATTCTTGCTTCTCATTAAGAGCTTTTTCCTTCAGCCATTTGTCATGCAAATTAATCTTCCTGTCATTTCCTAGTTTCTATCTGACCCCTTTTCTAACCAGACCTTTCCTTTACAAATACTATTCCATATGAATGATCCTTTGATGTCTAAAGGATTCCTTATAATATCCTCTAAAGAATTCAGACGATATTTACTCTTGATAATAGAGTTCCATTCCTTCACCTCTTCAAAGATTCTCCAACACTTTTTTTCCAACAAAGTCTTGTTAGTATTTTCAATACTTCTGATGCCAAGCCCTCCAAACTTCTTGGGTTTGCACATCACCTCCCAATCCACAAGGATAAACCTCTTCTTCTCTTCAACTCCATACCAAAGGAATCTTTTCTAGATTTTTTCTGTCAAGTCAGCAAACTTCTGAGGTATTTTGAAGAGACTGAGCGCATAGACTGGAAGGTTTTGAAGAGTAGGTTTCAGAAGCTGGAATTTTCCACCAAGAATTAGAGTTTCTCCTTTCCATCCTGCTAGTTTTTTGTGAAATATATCAAATATTCCATTCCAGTAAGAGTCATCAGGTTTGTGGCATAAAGGGAGACCCAAATAGGAAGAAGGGAAGTTCCCCATCTTGCAACCTAGAATGGCTGAGATCTTCCTTTGTCTTTCTTCTGGTGTATTGATAAAAAAATAGAAGTTTTCTCCCAATTTATAGATTATCTAGAAGCGTTAGTATAAGTATTCAAAGACTTTTTCATATTCCTTGCTTCTTTCACATAGGCTTACCCCATCATTATAGTATCATCTAAAAATTGTTCATGTGAGAATTTATACAGAGCAAAGGAAGGTTGAAGACCATAAATCTGTCTAGTTATCACCATGCTATTGATGTATCTCCCAAGGCTTTCCACAATTATTGCAAAGAGGATGGGGGATATAGTATCTCCTTTCCTCAAACCTCTAGTGGGGTGAAATAAATTAGAGGATCCCCCATTAACAAGAACAGAAGAAGTCACAGTAGAGACCAGTTGCATTATAATTTTGATCACATCTTTATCAAAGCCAAAAGACCTAAGAATATTAGAAAGAAAAGACCAATCCACTCTTTCATAGGATTTTTACAAGTCCAATTTCATCAAGAACCCTTGTTTTTTGGAGGCTTTGAGAGAATGAACATTCTCGTGAACCACAATAATAGAGTCTAGGATCTGTCTTCCCAAAACAAAACCATTATGTTGAGGAGAAATTAGATTAGGTAGTAAGCTCAATAGTCTAGATGTAATGACCTTAGAGATGATTTTGTATAAAGAGCTACAGAGGCTTATAGGTCTAAATCCATCAACAGTATTAGCTCTAGGTTTTTTAGGTATGAGAGCTATAAAGGTAGAATTTAATCCCTTAAGAATAGATTTTGTTCCAAAGAACTCATTAACCACTGAACAAACATTTCTACCTGTGATGCTCCAGAATTGTTGGAAGAAAAACATCTGAAACCCATCATGACCTGGAGATTTTTCTCCCTCAAAATAAAAAATAGCCTTCTTTATTTCAGTATCCGAAGGAATATCTTTTAAGAAAGCATTAGAAGGATGATCCACTTTACAAGGGATCAAAGAAAGTAATTTCCCTTGGTCTTCTAAGTTAATATTTTTATCTTTTGATAACAGGGTCACAAAGTACCCCATCATTTCTTCCCTTATTTCCTCTTCTTTAGTAACTTTACCTCTAGTAGCAGATAGGGAGTGGATTCTATTTATTTCCTTGTGTTTAAGATCAGTAAGATGGAAAAATCTAGTATTCTTATCTCCTTCTTTCAACCAGAGAGATCTGGATCTCTGCCTCCAAAAGGTCTCCTCCTTAGCAATGATGTTTTGGAGGTCCACAAAAACATGATTCTCTTGGGATTTCAATATTTATGTTAGGCCATTTCTTTGAATTTCCTCCCAAATATCTTTCAGGTCTATTTGGGTTTTATTTTTGGATTGAAAAATGTCCCCATATTCATTCTTGTTCCAACGTTTAACATTAGATTTAACATTAGCCAATTTCTTAACCACTTTGAACATTGTTGTTCCTTCCACCTTTATATTCCACCATTACCTTATTTTATTCTCCATATTAGGGTGGTCAAGCCACATCTTCTAAAATATGAAGGGAGAATTTATTTTGCCTGAGAAAGGAGTAACATTAAAGGATATAGGAAAATGGTCTGATCCAATTCTGGAAAGAGAAGAAAGAGCACAAGAGTACTTAGTGTACCAGTCTAGATTGATGAGAACCCTATCAAGCTTAACTTGGATAAGATTAGCTCCCACCCTATGATTAGACCAAGTATAATTTATCTCTTCCAGATCAACTTCCAGCAGACCTTCATTAATAATGAAATCCATCAAATCCACCCTACTTTCCACTTGAGACAAGTTCCCTCCCAATTTATATTTTTGCTTCAAGGGGGTGTTGAAATCCCCCATTATCAAGTAGTTGTTCTTAGTGCAGGTTTCCATTAGAACATGCAGCTTCTTCCAAAGCTTTAATCTTCCTGATTTGGTATTGGGGGTATAAACATTAATAAGGATCCAAGAGAAGTTATCCTTTAAACTCTGAACTTTAGTAGCTAGAAATTTTTTCTCTTCTTTTAGGAGCTAAAAATTGAAGCAAGATTGATTCCAGAAAATAGACAACCCCCTTGAAGCCCCTTCAGAACTACTACCAAAACAATTCCCATTTTTTAACAGTTTCAGATTCTCTATTTTTTTCTTTTATCATCTTAGTTTATTGAATCAAAAGGATGTCTGGTTTAGAATCTCTAACTATATTCCTATTTACATCTTGCCTATGAGGACCATTGAGTCCTCGAATATTCCAATAAATAATATTCATTTAAGGATTGGAGAACAAACCTGATGGATGGTGAGTTGTTTTCCATCAGCAATATTCTGTTTAGCTTCCTCTTCCCTCTAAGTTTTCTCAGATTTTCTTCCTTTATCTAGTTTTGGAGTTTCTATATCATCTTTTTGCTGGCCTCTTATCAGGACTCCTAGTTTTTTACCTCCATTCTTTTTTATCGACTTTAAATTGGGATTATCCATTAGGGAACTCTCAAGTTTCTTTCCTGAATTTATATTCAACTCGTAAGTCAAGTACGTTCCTTGGGGGGATTTAGATCCTTTCTTTCCTAATCCCTTCTTTGAATCTCCCACTCTTGACCAAGGGTTTTCCTTGTCCTCTGACTCTATATTTTCTTGTTTTTTTATTTATCATATTGTTTTGGATCAAATAGAGAATCCTTATTACTTCCTCTAGTTAAATCATTCTCTTTTTCCGGTCTTTCCTCTGACCTTTGTGTTATGATATTTTTTGTTCCTACCAAGAGCTCATCTTCTTCAGAATCCCTTTCTTTTTCTTCACCTTTGGAAGGAGTCATATTTTCTTCTAACCTTGGTTCATTTTTTTAAATTTCTCCTATTAAAGGTTCTCCCTTTTCTTCTACAGAGATTTTTGGACTTGTGGGCTCATTACTCCTTTATTCTGGTGCTTTCTTTACTAATTCTTGATCTAGTATTATTTGATTTTCCCCTTTTTTCTCCTTTTGATGAGTCTCATTTTTTTATTCAGACGTGCCATTATCCTTATGGTCCCTATTTTCATTCAATTTTGTTGGAGGGGTATTAGTTTCCTCTATTTTTTTTCCATTCCATTCTCTGTCCTTTATTTTGATCTTGATCCTTCTTTTTTCCTTTTGAGGCTTCTGAGGGAAATGTTTGGCCCAGTGACCTAATTTCTTACATATGAAGCATGCAAAAGGCATTGATTCAAATTCCACCTCTTGAATCCATGACCCCAATTTTGATTTTAGAGTTATCACATGAGGAAGATCCACGTTCTGATGAATGTTAACACAAATCCTTGCATACACTTGTCTTGTTCTTGCTAATGTCATTGGATCAATAGAGAGAAGCTCCCCAAAGGCTCTTGCTATGGCTATCAATATATCCTCATGCAAATATTCCAAAGGCATCCCAGGGAGGCGAACCCAAACAGGTGCCGTTGTAAAACAACTATCATTATAGTCAAGGCTAGTAGTCCATTTTTGCAGAGATAAGGAAGATTTTCCTATCATCTAGGGACCACCACACAATAATTTAGAAAGGTCTTCCCCATTTGAAAATTCAAAGGAGAAAAAAACTTTTGGCATAGCAGCTATGTTGACTTGACCTTTCAGCCTCCATTTCTTGTCCACAAAGGATCTGACTGAGTTTATATTCGGTCTTGGGCCCAAAAATTTTCCAACCAAAGTAGATGTCATGATTGACACCGTATGGTCCACTAATAGGACAGGAATATCAATACCAAACTCTCCTTTCAGTGGATCAGATAAAATATGAACTTTGGGGAAAAATGACTTGCTCGAGGGTTTTATTCCAAAAAGGCCCGCCCATTTCCCTTTCCCTAGATTAGTGGAGAAACCATGTGACTTACCTTCAGTTGAATCTTCCCCAGCATTCAAATCTTTTGATTTTTTTGCCTCTGGCCCCCATGCCTGACCCATCATCCTTGCTGGACAGTACCAAGGTAGACCCACCAGCTTTTTCCTCACCTTCTGACAAAGATCTAACAGCAAAATCAACACCCTCTTTCATAGATCCATCAGCTTCTAGCTTTCCTCCAGTTTCAAATTTCAAAAATCTGTCTCCTGCGCTTTCTTCTCCTCCTCCTCCCTCCCGCTCCTGATCCATGTTTTTTATATGTTATGGATTAACTAAATTTTTTGTGACATATTAATATTTAGTAGGACTAAGGAAGAGCATCTTAAACATGTTGAATTTTTTTTAAGTTACAAGATGAATAACTAACTATAAACTTGGAGAAAAGTGAGTTTATGAAATGGGAATCAGTTTACCTTTGCTTTGTGGTGTCAAAGGGAGATTTGAATATGGATACCTCAATTTTTAGCTATACTCAGTTGGCCAACTCCTAAAATAGCTATTTAGGTAAGAAGCTTCCATGGATTAGCTCAATTCTATACGAAGTTTATAAGGCATTTTATTGCAATCTGTGCTCCTATGCTTGATACTATTAAAGGTGCTATAAAGACTAAGTTCAAGTGGACACAAGAAGAAGATAGGGGTTTTGAAATCTTAAGAAAGAGGTGTAAACACAACCTGTGTTACTTCTACCAAGTTTTGAAAAAAAATTCACTTTGGAATGTGATACTAGCAACATTATAGTAGGTACAATCTTAAGTTAGGAGAACAAAAAAGTAAAATTATTTAGTGAAAATATCAATAAAGCTAAGAAAAGATACTCTTCTTATGACTTGGATCTTTATGCACTTGTTCAATCACTAAGAAAATGGAGACACTACCTCCTACCTAAGGAATTATTTGTATATATAGACAATCAAGCATTGAGTTTTAGAAACTCACAAGAAAAGCTAAGGCATAGACATATCAAATGGATGGAGTACCTGTAGTCCTACACTTTCTATATTAAACACAAGAAAGGATAGTTGAATAAGTTTGTTGATGCACTGATTAGGAGATTACTCATAGTTTAGGATGTATAGTTGAAAATAATTGGTGTGGAAAATTTCAAAGACCTTTATAAGGAGGGTGAGGATTTAAGAGAAGCCTACAAGGTATGCCAAGAGTTAAACAATCACTTTCACAGTGAATATGCAGAATATACATTACAGAATGGACTCCTATTCAAAGGGGGGAAGCTATGTGTACCTAAAGGTTCAATGAGGGAAAACTTGATGCAGGAGAAGCATAATGTAAGCCTTAGTGGTCATTTTTACTGAATAAAACTTTGGAGTTGATAAAAAGTTTCTACTATTGGCCAAGAATGCAAAGGGATATAAGAATATATGTGGAGAAATATACAATATGTCAATGGGAAAAAATACACATCCTCCAATTCTAGTTTGTATCAGCCATTTCCCATTCCCAATAGGCCATAGGAATGTGTGAGTATGGATTTTGTTATTGGATTACCCAAGAATAGGACTAGTTATGATAGCATATATGTTTTTGTTGATATATTTAATAAAATGAGTCATTCCATCCCATATAAGGTGAGTCATGATTTAATTCATATAGCACATGTGTTCTTTAGGAAAGTAATAAGAATTTCATGGACTCCCAATCGGCATAGTATCAGATATGGACACCAAATTTATGGGGCATTTTTAGAAAAATTTATGGAAGAGACTAGGAACCAATCTGTCTTTAGGATATTATTACCATCCAAAGACTGATGGGTAGACTAAGGTGGTAAATAATACCTTAGGAAACCTTCTAAGATTTATGATAAAAGAGTATGGGAAATCTTGGGATCAAGTCCTTCACCAAGCTGAATTCGCATACAATAACACAGTGCATAGGACCACATGTAAGAGCCCTTTTGAATTAGTTTATGGAATGCATCCTAGGGGTGTGTATGAACTAAGGGATCTCAGAGACATGACAAAGAAGAGTGGCCATGTAGAGGACTTTTCAAATTCCATGAAAGAGGTACATGATAAAGTCAAGAAAACCTTAATGGAGAACACTTCAAAAATCAAGGACAGAGTTGATGTTAGAAGAAAAGATATCCAATTTGTAGTTGGAGACTGGGTGATGGCTCATTTAAACAAAGATAGACTCCATAAGGGGGTAACAAGTAAGTTATAGATGAGAAGGATTGGTCCTTTCCAAATTCTAGCTAAGTATGGGCACAATGCATACAAGGTGGATCTTCCCAAAGATGTAGCATTGTCACATGTATTCAACATAACAGATGTGGTCAAATACAAGGGTCCTAGCCCTGAGAGACAAGAATGTGATAATGATGTGAAATAAATGGTTAAATACCTAGCACTACCTTCACAACCCAATCATACATCAAAGATGATTCTAGACAAGAGAGTTTCCAAGAAGAATAGGAAAAAGGATTACATGGAATATCTGATCAAGTGGGTACAACAACCAAAATTAGAAGCTACATGGATTGGTGAAGGTGATTTCAAGAAGTTTGGAATTGATTTTTCAATTCTTTCTTCAAAGATAACTTGAGCTCTTCTCATCAGGGGAGAATGGTGTTGCAACACCTAGAGGTTGGTCCTATCCAACCATAATATTTTGGCTGGAAAAGTATACTATAGGCTTGTGTTAGTGTGAAATTACTTTAGTGTGAGTTTTTTTTTGTTTGTATGTGGTATGTTTTGTTGTGGAAATGTTGTATCCACTAGGTCTTATGTTCTGGTTGTAAGCCAAATAGGGAAAAGTAGAGGAATGGAACCTAAGGTGCATAATTTGATCCATTTTAAATGTATTTAGGCTTAGAATTTTTTTGAGATGAATTTGAACCCATAATGTTGGGTGGGAGAAATGAAAATGTTAAAATGTAAAAAGTTGTAAATGTTGTCGAGCAACTTTTGCAACTTTGAAAAGTTGCTCGACAACATTTAGCCAAAAGTTGCAAATTTCCCAAAGGCAATTATGGATCAATTTTGATCAATTGGAATAGTTCTAGGAGACCTATTTAAGAACTCTTTAGGCCTTGTACAAAGGTTGGACATTTTTTTAGCATATTTTCCAAGAAATATAATCAGATAGTTCACTAAGACAGTTACAATCTTCTTTTTTTGTGTTGCAGAGTTGCTTAATGGATTAAATCCATTTTGTTTTCAATTTAAATAGGTAGGAGTTATTGTTTTTTTTATTCTTTCTGGAGTGGCTTAGTTCTTAGTTTTGATTTTGAAGTACAATTTTAATTCTTTTCCTATTCTGGGTTCACTGGACCAGTCAGGGTTGTATATACTAAAATGGATCCTTAGGAAGTTCTGA
Organism: Thuja plicata; assembly: GCA_018584345.1. Lineage (NCBI taxonomy): Eukaryota > Viridiplantae > Streptophyta > Pinopsida > Cupressales > Cupressaceae > Thuja > Thuja plicata. Next base: position 3,141,222 of record MU223378.1, on the reverse strand, counting down.
CTGTGGAAACCAATTGAGTCTTTATAGAATGGAAATGGGATCTATGTATAGTGCTTTCCTTTTTTAGGAGGTTATAAGTATTGAAAGTGAATTTTGAGCTCTTTCCCTAGGCGAGCTTGTTCATAGCTCAACTAGGGAAACAAGAGGGACAAAGAGTCTAACTTGTAGGAGATGATTGACCAAAGAAATACAACACCTCACTAGTGTCTCTAAGACCTTGGAAAATATTGGTTCATGAGCTGGTGAAGCGTTGAATCCATTTTAAAGGGTTTTAAACATGATATGTGTTAGGGATTTTTCTTGCAAGTATCTTTTAAAAATAGTATAAATGCTTTCTCTTGTATGTTTCCAATTTTATATGCAAGAAAAGCCTAATTGATGAGGATCAGATAAGATCCTTCTTCTTTTTTGAGATCCACAGACTCAGGCAGGTATTACCTTTGAATGGTTACTGACTTGTAGTATTAATTATAGTGGATTAGGTCTTCTTACTAGTTTGTTGAATGCCTTTTACTGTATCAACAAATAGAAAATTATGCAGATGAATGTGATTAACCTGATATAGAGCTTAATAAGCCAAACTATTATCTTGACAATAGCAAATAGTAATGTGATAAGGATTCTCATTCTTCTTTGTTGTATAGTTCTTTGAACTTAGGAGGGTTAACCTATTTGATTCTCTCTTGAAGGAATCAACAAATTGAATTGTATACTCTGTGGATACAATTACTTGTAAATATATGCTTTATTATGAATGCAATGTAATTTGATTGATTGTTCTTAAATATTGGATGATGACAATTACTTGGTAAACCATAAACCAATGTCTGATCCTATGGGCAACAGACTTAATCTTGAATGCAAATCCACAATCAGGTGACTAATGAAAATAGATGCAACCTAGATAGAATGCATTTAAAAACTATCCAATCACTCCTATAGCTTTGTTTATCAAATCTTAATATCAATATTTAGCTTCCTGGGATCATATGAAAGAATTACTCCTTCCTTGAAGGACCTCGCAAATGACTACACAACTACCTTGCAGTTGATATATTTAAATGCCTTACAAATTAACATATAAAATCTTGAACAGAGAAAAAAGAGACAACACAAGATATAAAATAGAGATTGCAATGTATTTTATTAATTTCTAACTACTTCAAAATACATTCAATAGACCAAAAGTACAGAGGCTCAGAAAAAAATTATAGTAGTTTGCCTTGCAATTATATTCCATCATCGTTCAAAAAGTTACAATATGCTCTATTTATAGGCTAAAACCATCTTGGAATCCTTAAGAAATAAGGATGCAACAAGCTTCAGATGGTTTAAGACCTAACCCTAAAAACATAGAAAAGGATAAAAGACAATAAGAGAACAAGCGGTGGATGGACAAAAATGAAGAATGAAATCTGATTTGATCTTTGTCTTCTTGTGATTACTGGCACCTTTTTCTATATGTGTTTGGGATAGCCTTTGATATTTGTGGCAAGACCTAGTGATCGCCATTGCAGGATAATTTACACTAGTCTTCACGATGACTAACCTTCATGTGCTCAAAGAGCAGGTGCCATGTGTCCTCCTATTCTTCATCAATAATATCCAGGTCAATAGTGACAGGATTTTTCTTCTTGGGCTTTGTTAAGACATCCCATGTTGTGACATCATCTTCCTTTAGCCATTCAAAGCTCTGAATGTTCTCCAACTATGTCTTCTACCTTTCCCACCTTGCATCCGTAATGCTCTTGACATCTATAATGAATTTATTAAAATCTATTTCAGCCTTAAACACTTCATCTAGAATCTTGTTATATATTTCCATATCTAATTCTCCTTTTTCAGAAACATATACCTCTTTAGTGGGTAATACAGTGTCAAAATTTGAGCTCCATACCCCTAGTGGCTTGATTTGATTATATTCTGATCTTATTGATGACACAAATCTATTGTAGTCAAGCCCAAACATATTTATTCTTTCCTCAATTTGATTAGCCTTGCCTTTAAAAAAGGATAAGGTTACCCCTATCTATTCTATCTCCTCCCCATCCTGGGTTACTATCTCTCATAAATCTGATCTCAATGCTTGAAAAGATGCTAACCTCTCAAGTAACCCGATTATTACTGACCATGTAGCATCCTAAGGGTTCAAAATTGAAACAAAATTATTGAATTCCACTTGTAGTCCTGGAAATTTACCATAGGCACCATATACTATATCCACCTTATCCTTTAAAACATTTATTCTATGCTGCAAAATTTCCATTAATGCTCCTAAAATAACATTATTATGCTCACTAATCCTCTGCTCTATTTCTACTACAACATACTCTATTTCCTCTATTTAAATCTCAACATCTTTTCCTTCTTTTGCTACTCCAGGGGCAACCTCAGGCATTTCTTGCAATTTCAGAGTTGGGTCTGCAATTATCTTTTCCATTGCATTGATCTTCATTAGACCTAACTCTCTATCCTTGGCAATCAAGCTTGATTCATCAAATAATTTATGATATCTATCAGACATCTATGTTGCCTTTTCCTCATTCAAATGAGCAAAATATGTCAATTCCTGAGATATTTCTAGGTTATTGTGCACTGACCAAATTATCTTGTCTCCTTCCATCTTCTCTTGAACATTTATTAGTGATGGCTTTTGGTTCTTAGGAGCAAGAGACCACATTGCAAGGGCTTGAGACTTAGAGTCATATCCACACCTTTTTATCATCTCTCCTATCTGTATCCTAGTAGAAATATTGACATCAGACTATCTCCTAATTTGATCTATTATAAATGTTGAGGCTAAGTCAAATCCCTCTACTAGGAGCATGCCACTAGACTTTACAAGTTGTCTGGCTTCATCGAGAGTCAAACTCTTTGAATCTAGATCATATGCTTGGAGGGCTTGTAATACTTCACTGGTAATTGCCTCTCCTCCTTGTGACTTTAACTATGCTGCAACTTGTTCTTTCTTTGCCCATATTAGGAAGTCTTTAAATTCTTTAGTTTTGATGAATTCATCATCCTTTAGAAACTCTTCCTATTTTAATTCTCTTTCATCTTCACACAGAATGAGGGGAATCTCTACATTGTCATCAGTATCCTCCCTCTTTTTCTTGCCTTCTCTGATCAACTTCCTTAGTTGATGATAATATGCACTTTTCCCTATGAATAGGGCACCAATTTTATCTTTTTTCTTCTTATGGGTCTTTTCTATAGAGGGCTCCCCTATTTCTATCCTTTACTTCTTCTTTGGGGGCTCTACATCCACTTCACCCTCTTGTGCTTCAATTAAATCAATAATATTTTTCTCATCTTGAGGTGGCTGATCTTGGGGTGGTGGAATATGGATAGAGTAGCTACTGCTATACTCAGATGATGATTTCTTATTGGGCCCTCTATCCTTGTCATCAATCTGATCTTCAATCTGATTGTTGAGAAAGCTATGATTCTCAATCATCTTTTCTAATTTTTGTAAATAGGGCGATCCTGGGAAAAATTCACCAAATAGAATACATTTCCTCTTCAATTTCAGCTCCATCTCCATTAGATCATGATACTTTGATAATTTGGATGCAATCATATCCTCTTCAAGAATATTTCTGATTAAATATTCCTCTTCACAAGGATGATGCCTCTTGGTGATAGGGATGGTAGGTGTCAAGATTTTCTTGGCACTCTTAATGAATCCTTCTATATCAATATATCTGTATAAGGAAACATTCATCCTATAATGCTTTATCCATCCATTAACAGGGTCATAAGCCCTCTTTCCAACTTGAAAATCTAAGGCAATGAACTACCTAGGAGTGAATGTTCCCTTCCTATGAGAGACTAGATGCTCTCTACCTGTCAACATCAGTTGCCATAGAAAATCCATTATTGCAATCCTTGGTGGAAATCTATAGGGTAAGATATGTGGAGGCTCTGAACAATCATAAACTCTAATTAATGTAAAATTCTGGTGACAATAGAAGTCACCCCAGTTATGGTCACCATTCCACTTGTCAACAAATTGACAAGGTCTCAATAACTGTAACACCTTTATTGGAAGTCTGGTCATATCCACTCCCAAATTGCTCAGCAATGGGTAAACTGCCCAATTCTCAAAAGCACAAAATTCTTTCTCCCTAGAGGTGTAGTTCCATACCCTCAACCATAACTTCATAGGATTCTTTTGTCCATGGTAGAACCTTCTGATTTATAAATTGGATTGGTCCATAATAGGGAAATTATAAAAAATGATGAGGTGCATGAGCAGAGGGTGCTGTAGGAACTTAGGACTTCCTACCTTGTTTTGAATATCAATAAATCCTTGATGAATTTTATCAATTAAAAATTGTATGTAATCATAGTCTGTACTTACATAAGGGCTCTAAAATTCTAGGATTATCATCAACATATCTGAAGATAGCCTCTCTCTCCCACTGTCTACACGTAAGACTCTGCATAGGGCATCAAATATATATTTCATAAAGAAAGAAGGTCTTTGTAGAAATATGGAGATGGATCACTTGGAATAGGGATAATATAATTTCTGGTTCCCCTTGGTGTGTGGTCCTAGATCAATTTAGCTACAATAGGGGCCTCTTTGGTATACTTGGCAGCTAAGGCTTTCAAATTGATCTCTGTGGAATAGGGGTTGTAAATGTCAAAAGCTTTCATAAAAGAATCTCAGTCTAGGGTTACCAAGATAGTGCCATCATCCCTTTTGATGGACTTGGATACAATATCATATCTACTAGAAAACTCTAAAATCAAATCTACATCAATGAAAACATCAGGAACAACTAATTTGGCTAGTCCACTGGTCCAGGGGTTTGAAATAGGCATGGAGACATCACTTTTCTTATGAAAATAAGTAAATAAATGGTAACCAGAATAGTCTGGTGTCTTGGCATCTCTTATATATGCATAATTATCCTCTAAATACTCATCATTTAATTTTTTACCTCAATTGGAGCCCAGGATCAACTGGATGAACTCCTCTGAATAGTTTATTTTTCCTTTCACATCATCATTGTCCCTGCTTACCCCACTGGTAGATGCAACACTTACTACTCTAATCATGATTCCTAGTATAACTTGTCACTGATCAGCTTCTTCTTTTCTTTTACTGATATTGGAATAAATATTCTCCAAACCCTCACTTCTTACTGTGAATCAGCTCAAATCTTCCACACTGATAATCACACTTTTGAATTATGAACTGCAATCTTCACTGCTTACTCTGTAGACCTTGATTTCTCTATTCTTACTAAAAATTCAAATCATTGGTGCAAATTATGAGCTCTGGATTCATGAAAAATGGTAAGATATAATGATAACAGTAATGCCTATAAATGCACCAATCTCTTTTATGTATTTGCAATTCAGTATTTTCTATCTTTACTCCTGCGGGCTGTGAAATGAAATCTAGCTCCTAGCCATGGCATTTCAACCTAATAGATGATCAATTCAAATAATGTCTTTTCATATAAAAACCTTATTAAATTTAAAAAAAGATCAAGATTTGATCTTATTGGCTCCTTGAGAACAGCTCAGCAATCTTTTGAAACACATTGTCATAACTCCTTCATTCTTATTGGCTATCAACTGTCAACATGGCACAGAGAAAACCTTATATATTAACTTGATCTCACCATGGTTTCTTTTAGAAAAAATGTGACTGAGTGATCTCCTTATCATGAGGAATTATCTCTAACTTTAGTTTTCTATTGAGACTTAATGACAACCACCTGATCATCCTTCAGATCTATGGCTTCCACTTAATTGTGATGTGAAATCACTTAACTCTTATTCTCTTCGAGACTGTGTGACCATAGCTTTACTAACTCATTTTAAACCTTGGATATCCTTTAGGGACTACGCGATTGTGCTGTCTCTTAGTCGCCTTAAAATTTCCTTTACCTTGAGTTTCTACCGAGATTACATGACTGTCACACAATCATCTTTTAATTAGATGGCCCACATGTAATCTCATTTACTTTATGTATTTTCTTATTTTTAACTGAGACTTCGTGACTACCACAGATCTTGTTTCTAATCTAACATCTCATGCATAATCTTGTTTGATTTTCATTTGATTGTAGTTTACTTCACGACCTCACTTCTCAAGTAGTCTCTATGTCATAGAAAGAAAATCTTTACCTTGGGTTTTCTTTGATACTTCCTGACCATACTCAAGTCTTCGAATGAAAAGCCACATGTCTCAATCTGATTTATCATCACTGAATCACTGCAACTTTTCTAACCTTTTGACTTTCTAAGGAGATTACATGCCATCCACAAGATCTTCTATTTTTCATGGATCAGATCTTTGCTAAAAACTAACTTAAAATTTAACTAAACTCCTTTTAAACTATGGTTCTTATCATGACATCATGACCCACTGAATCTCACTTTCTCTTTAAGATTTTTCTAACTCATGGTTTCTTTCCCGATTTAATGCTAGCCACTAGATCCCACTTTAATCTGATGGCAGTCACTTAATCTCTTTGGTTTTAACTTAACCATGAATTTCAAAAGAGATCACGCAACTAAAGGAATTTAACCACCTTCTTAACTTTAGTTTCTCTCTGAGACACCGCGACTGAGAAAACTCAAAGTCGTGTATATTTTTCTGAACTCAAGGATTTTTATTGAGACTTTATGACCACCGCAGGATTTTACTTTAGATCAATGGATATCGCTAATTCTCAGATATTTTGACTTATTCCACATTTCTCTTCATGATAACATGACTGCATGAGATCTTAAACTCAACCTTTAAACCAAGTTTGAAACTCTGATTACCTTTCAAGACAATACGACTGAGCAATCTCGCAGTCGCTGAAGAAATTCTTTAACTCTGATTTTCTAAAGAGATCATCAGCCAACCGTAGGATCTAGATCTGCATCTATGACGTGTGTGTAATCTCACAAAGACTAGAAGAATATTCATTTTTCAAAGAGACAACCCAACATAAAGGAAATCGCCAAATCTCGATAAGAAAAAGAATATTCTCAAAGTACAATGAGACTTCGCGACTTAAGTGAAAATGATATAAAATAAAGCACATGACTTAAGTGACCGAGTTTCATGAAAAATTAACAACAAATTAGAAATGATTCCAATGAACTAGGGTTTTTCCTGAATATGCATGAAATTTTGACCTAGGGTTTAGGGTTTTTACACTCTTTCTTGATTTTGACTTTGAAGATCATTATTTGCAGAGGTATTTTGACAACTCTTAGACAGGATTTTCAACTTTAGGCATGGAAATGACTGAGAACTTCAAACAAATTTAGGGAGACTACAAAAATAAAAATACAACCAACAGTGGCTCTATCTGAGGATGCTTAAATACAAGATTAATGCAAGAACCACAGATCTCTGGTTGCAGAGCATGCAAAAGATGCATACTAACCTAATGCAAAAATGAAACACACCTATATACATATATTTACCAAAATTTACTGTGCATGAAAATTCAATTTTCAACTGAAAAAAAGGCTTCAAGAATTGCCCATGCACTGGAAAATCAAATTCTTCTTTATCCATGTTCTTTAAAATATAGAAATCTTTACCAAAACTCTAAGAAATAATAAAGGGACCAAGCCATAAAGATTCAAACTTCTTGTGCTTCCCTTTATCCTCTGCTCTTACATTCCACTGGAGTACAAGATCACCAGGTATAAATTTTCTATTACCTGCCCTCTTATGAAAAAGATACTTCATTTTCTGTTGTAATTTTATGTCCTCTTTCTAACCTTCTCTTCTGATTTCATCAAGCTCTTCTAATTGCATTATTTTATCTTTCATTAGGTCATACATTTCTAGCTCTTCTTCTTGAATAAACTTGTATACAGGTAACAAATTATTCATAGGAGTTCTAGACTATAAACCATATACAAGCTCAAAAGGTGATTTACCTGTTACTTTCTTGACTGTTATTCTATCATCCCATAGAGCTAGTCTTAACTTAGTGTTCCAATCTCTTTTATTCTTTTCCAAGGTCTTCTTCAAAATATTCAAAATGCTTTTATTACTGGATTCTGCTTGGCCATTTTCTTGAGGATGATATGGGGATGAATAAGACATTATGATCCCATATTCATTGCAGAAATCCTTGATTTCATCTAATCTAAAACACATAACATTATCCATTACTAGCTTGGCAGGGACTCCAAATCTGGTTAGAATGTTTTCTAGTAAAAAATCACTAACCACTTTGCTAGTTTCTTTCTTAGTGGGAATGTCTTCAATCCACTTTGTAAAATAATTAGTGGCAACAAGTATCCAAATGTTTCCTCCACTAGATTTTTTTGAAAACTCTGATAAAATCAATACCCCACATTGCAAAAGGTGCTTGAACACTCACAGGGTTCAGTAACAGGGCACCTAAGAACTTTAACTTATTTGAAAACTTCTAGCAAGGTTCACATTTTCTAACAAATGCATGAGTATCCTTAAATATACTAGACCAATAATATCCATCCCTTAAAATCTTATGGGCAGTGGTCTTAGCAGAAAAATCGCCTCCACATACTCCAGCATGCATTTCAACTAGTAATTTCTCCGCTTGGCTCTTATCTAAACATAACAATAGTACACCATTCTTGTCTTTCCAATAAAAATCTCCTTGAACTAGGGTGTACTTATGACCTTGTAATCTGAGATTCCTCTTTTGATTTTCTGACATAACTTCAGGACACTTGGCATTCTTAAGATAATACATGATATTAACATAGAAGGGTTGTCTTTCAATACTTGTTATTGTTGAATCTTGTATCACTATATTATTCACTTGTACTAAGTCTAGATTTTATTATGTCATAAGTTTTTCTAGACCTTGTCCTGTAACTAATTAGGTAATATGGATCTCTAAGTTAAATTCCTAAATTATCTTAATCCATTTACATCTCTTACCAGTCACCTCTGATTGGGTAAAAATTTCCTGTACTGCTGAATGAGGTACATATGCAAGTACTTTGGAAAAAACCAAGTAGATTCTGAATGATTTAATAGCTTTTACCAAATCATAAGCCTACTTTTCCATCATTTCATAGTTTAGTTCTGCGGCTTGGAGAGATTTCCTAAAGAATGTAATAGGATGTTCAAATCCCTCCTTATCTTTCTGAAGTGGGACAACATCAATAGTATGAAAGGATGAAAATGAGAATAAAGAAAAGGGCTTACTATAATTAGGAGATTTTAAAATAGGGGCCTCCTATACTACTTTATTAATTTTTTTAAATGCTACCAGATCTTCTTCAATCCACTGGAACTTTGCATCTTTCTTCAATAACTTGATAATTGGATTGACAATTTCAGCAAAATTTGCAATGAATCTTCTAACAAAATTGATCTTTCCTTGGAAAGAATGCACACCTTTGATATTTCTTGGATCAGTGACCTTTTGAATAGCTTCTATTCTCTCAGGGTCAATCCTTACTCCATCTTTGGACACTATATGTCCCAATAGCTTTCCTTTTGTGACTGCAAATTGACACTTTCTAGGATTTAGTGAAACACCGTATTCTAAAGCCTTGTTGAAATTTTTTTCTAGATGCTCACAATGATTCCCTGCTTTTTTAGAAAATGTAGTCAAATCATCTTGGTAGATTACCATGAATAAATCAATAAACTCTTTGAATGCTACATCCATTGCTCTCTGAAAAGTTGCTCCTACATTTATTAGTCTGAATGGAATTCTAACATATACATAAGTTCCCCACGGAGTAGTAAATGTAGTCCTAAACTATTCTGACTCTTTTACAAGTACCTAGTTGTAGCCTTAAAATCCATCCATCATTGATAATATCTCACAACCAGTAACCTTATGCAACATTGCTTCCATATTTGGTAGAGAATAATTGTCTTTCAAGGATGCAATGTTCAGATTTCTGAAATCAACACACAATCTTATATCACCATTATTTTTTCTCACTGGTACTAGATTTGAAACCCAAGTTTAATGTCTAATAGGCTGGATAATTCCTGCATCTTTTAGTTTCATCAACTCCTATTGCATCTTGGGAGCCAACAATGGATTAATGGGTCTTTGTTTTTGTCTGAATGGTTTTACATCTATTTTGAGTGGAATTTCATGCTGGAAAAGGTCTTCCCTATAAGCTTTTAAATCTTCATATGACCATGCAAATACATGCTTGTGTTTCTCAATAATTTTATCAAATTGGTTCTGACATGGGAATCCAATCCTTTTCCAATATAAACTATCTGAGGAGTGGTCTCTGATCCCAAATTTATCTCCTCTAAATCCTCAATTTTAGCATTGCTTATTCTTGATGCATGTTCACTCTGATCACTAAACAATGCTTCTAGTTCTACCAATCCCTTATGAATATGGTTAGAACTTACTTGGACAACCTCATCCCTCAATACACAGTCCTTACCATCAATGACCTCAAGCAAATTATTGCAATCTATGTGCTGGTCTTCATAATGATCAAGGCATTGAAGAAATCTAAGGATATCTTGGTCATCTTCAAATACTTTCCAGTTGTAAATATTGTCAGGGACAACTGGTCTTGTCTTAACCTCAACTACTGATACCCCATTTAAGGTCAAATCATCAGTTTTCAAAGCAACATTAGCTAAGAAATCTGCCATAATGTTTTTAGACCTTTCTATCCAATTTATATTGAAGGCATCAAAATATTCAATTTGGTCCCAAATAGCATGTCTATACATCTTTAGTCTATCATTCTTCACAGCATATTTGGACCTTACTTGGGCTACTACTAAGTCTGAGTCACCATACACTTTTAAACACTTTATACCATGTTTAGCAGCAATGTCTAGCCCTAAAAATAAAGCTTCATATTTTGTTGTATTGTTTGTACACTGAAAAGATAACAGGAATGAATATTTAAATGTAGTACCTGATGGAGAGATAAGTAAGACTCTAGCTCCTGATCCTTCTTTTGAACAGGCTCCATCAAAATACATTTTCCATAAACCATCACTCTTTGTAGTTAAATCCTTTACTAAAGGATCAACATTCTTACATTGGTGAGCACTCCTTTTGATTATGAAATTCTCCATATCAATATCAACACAGTAATTAATATTATTATCCTCATGCAACTCTATCATATGAGGTGTTCTACCTTCTCTAGTCACCGTTACATTATTCCCAACTATATTGAAAGTGGCATAGGACAAATCACAGTGAATATTTCCCCCCATTGAAGCACTCCGTTTTCTAGACAGCAACATGCTATAATGTGGAAGGATATCAACCACCAGTACACTCATAGTCAACACTGTATCAGGGCATATAGCTAATTTATAAGGTAAGGCTTCAATGGTTCCAACAACATGGATTTCTCTTGAATCCATTTCTTGACACCTCCCATGAGGATTATCTACTTGTGATCCCATGGATCTCATGATTTCTACAGGCATGACTGTATTAGATGCTCCTAAATCTATCATGCTATTTTTGAGCATCTTTCCATTTATTACAAATGTTAAGAAAAATGGGTCAAAACCCCCTGTAGAAGTATTTATGTTTAGGTAAATATGAGGGATCTCATAAATCATCCCCTCGGGCTCCTTTCCCTCATTGTTAGATTTCTTTTCAATATGTTTTGGTTTTTGAGGTTTTACTGGTGATACATTGTTTAACACTGAAAGGACTTTTTCTTTATGTTCTTTTATCCTCATTATTTCTAGGAATGGTACCTTGACAGTCATCTGAGATAAACACTACCCCATATCCACAGGAGTATACTTTACATCAGAGGTTTTAGGTTTTTCTATGATGATATTATTTTCCTCTATCTGAATGTTTATAGCAGGCTCTTCCTTCTTGGATTTCTTATTTTCAACTTTGGGAGAGGAAGAACTTGCTTCTAGCACTTTAGATTTTTCTACATGTACATCTTTTGGATCACTAACTTTGTTTACTATTTTGAACTTAGGTTTGTTTACATTTTCCCTAGGTCCATCTCTTTTTGGTACATATTTGGCATCTGTTTTATTTTATTTAATGAAGATGCCTACTAGCTAACTACCAACATTACCCACAACTCTATTTCTTAGGTGGTAGTTATTTATTGTTTTGTTCACTAGATCAACAGTGATTCTAGCTTTTTCTTCCTCATAGGGTTTTCTTATGGTAGTAGAGCCTTGACTATTCTTTGCATAACATCTTATATCATCAACTTCATCTTCATCACTGTTAGATAGGATTTTTTGGTGATATACCTTTGTTCTTCTTTGTGAACCATACATGTCACGGTTCTCAGTTTCTTCTTCTGAATCTACATCAGAGCATGCATAGGCATTACTCATATCACATCTATTGTAATCACATAGCTCATCTTTTTCACACTCTTTCTCTTCATTAGAAATGATGTCTAAGGATACAATACAAAAATCAAGGTTGTGTGGGGCTTGACAAACCTCACACCAGTAAGTGTCACTACACAAAAACATTTTTATTTAATGGGTCAGGGGTCCTATTTTATGGTTTATCTTTTCTTGGTGGATAAATAGGCTTCCCATCCTTGAATTGAGTACCATAAGGATAATTTTGCATCCTATGTTGTGGGTTATATTTATTTCTATAGGGTGGTCTGTTATTCTGTGGAGCCTTGTACTCTTTATACTCAGGTTCTTTGCTCCTACTAAAGTGAGCATCATCTCTTCTGCCCATTTTCCCTGATACCGTTCTATTCATTTCTATGTTTAATACTATTTTATATGCATCTGTGAGACTTCTATGATTTTTATCTCTAAGTGCATAACCCATTTTTTAATCAAAAGCATTTAGGTATGTAGCCAAACATGCCTTTTCTTCTAGTTTGATTTTTTGAAAAAGCGTGTGCATAGCCCTCTGAAATCTTGTATTGAACTCAGTAACCTCCTCATTGAAATTATTTTTTATGTTATTGAACTCATTTAGAAAGAACCCTTCATTGGTCTTGTCACCATATTGGTCTTTGAACAAATCTATTAGTTCATCCATAGATGCAACTGAACCATTAGACAATCCTCTAAACCACTCCCTAGCATCTTCTAATAGAGATTAAACAAATAAATTCATGAGGACATCTTCATGATTAATATTTAAATTATCTATAATATCTATGAATTTTCTTAAATGAACTTCACAATAAATGACATTGTTTCCCTGAAAACTTAGGGATTTTTTCTCCAATATCAATAGCAATCACATTAGGATAACTAGGAATGCCAATAAAAGTGAATTGCTTGTACCTTTCTGGGTGCAATGGCCTCCTTTGAAATTTGTCATCCTCCTGGAAACAAGTTACCTTAGCTTTTGAAGATGTAGTGTTTTCACCATCAGCATAAGAATATTTGGAAGATTGCAAAAAGTCAATCTTTTTTTTCATCTCCAAGGTAGCAGCATCAACTTATGCTTTCTCCAACATCTTTGCCATAGTTTATTTCTCCCTTCTTGATCTTTCAAGGTCAATGTCTAGCCTAGACATTTGTTCAATTAGGACTTTATGTGTTTCTGATTCCTCAACTTCATTTTCAGTAACTTTCTTTTTTCCTTTATCTTTAAAGGTTTGAGGACCTAAAACTTTGTGGGTGTTTGGAGTCTCTTGGTCTCTACGAGACCTCTCAACATTTTTTGCAGCTTGATGTCTTAGAGATCTTCTTCTAAATTTATCAACATCTTTCTGCTCATGTTTTTTTATTTTTAAGGTCCTTTTCTCTTTTCTTTTGCTAAATAAGGGCTAACTGCCTCATGAGGATTCTTTCCTCCTCAGCAATCTCATCAGAAGGAACTTCAGAATCTGAGCTAATAGTTTTAGTTCCTTCTCTTTCACTAGAAGTAGTAGTAACCGCATGTGTTTCTAATCCAAGGTCTGGAGCTTCTTCATACTCTGAGGTGTTCCCCTCATGACTGGACTGATTTGTATCCTTCCTTCTAGAGTTGTTTTCTTCATTTCTTGGAGAAGATTCATTAATTTTTTCTTGATTCTTCTTCTCTCTCCAAGACATCCTATTCTTTTAAGTAGTTGGGATCCCACTATCCAACTCAACTTCTGGATTATCTCCCATTCTTGACCTAGTATTCATATTTGTATAAATATTTCACTTTTGCACTGATTACAGAGATTTTACTTCTAGAATTTCCACACAAAAATTATTTGGGAGATATGAATACTAATAAAATGACCTAGACTGGAAAAACTCAACTGTGGTATTTATAAATCAATTTTCAACCAGAGATTATGGAAAAGTAATTTTTCCCTAGCAGATTTTCCAGTTTGTTAGGGATTTTTCTTGCAAGTGTCTTTCAAAATAGTATAAATGCTTTCTCTTGTATATTTCCAATTTTATATGCAAGAAAAGCCTAATTGATGAGGATTGGATAAGATCCTCCTTTTTTGAGATCCACAGACTCAGGCAGGTATTACCTTTGAATGATTACTGACTTGTAGTAATAATTATAGTGGATTAGGTCTTCTTAATAGTTTGTTGAATGCATTTTATTGTACCAACAAATAGAAAAACTATGCAGATGACTGTGATTAACCTGATACGGAGCTTAATAAGCCAAACTATTATATTGATAATAGAAAACAGTAATGTGATAAGGATTCTCATCCTTCTTCCTTTTACAGTTCTTTGAACTTAGGAGGGTTAACCTATTCGATTCTCTCTTGAAGGAATAAAAAAATTTAATTGTATACTTTTTGAATAAAATTACTTGTAAATATATGCTTTCTTATCAATAAAATGTAATTTGATTGATTGTTCTTAAATATTGGATGATCAACAATTACTTGGTAAACCATAAACCAGTGCCTGATCTTATGGGCAGCAGAGTCAATCTTGAATGCAAATCCAAAATTAGGTGACTAATGAAAATAGATGCAACCTAGATAGAATACCTTATAAACTATCCACTCACTCCTATAACTTTTTTTATCAGATCTTAATATCAATATTTAGCTTCCTGGGTTCATATGAAAGAATTACTCCTTCCTTGAAGGACCTCACAAATGACTGCACAACTACCTTGCAGTTGATATATTTAAATGCCTTACAAATAAACATATAAAAGCTTGAACAAAGAAAAAAGAGACAACACAAGATATAAAATAGAGATTGCAATTTATTTTATTAATGTCTAATTTCTTCAAAATACATTCAATAGACCAAAAGAATAGAGGCTCAAACAAAATTGTAGTAGTCTGCCTTGTAATTATATTCCATCATCTTTCAAAAAGTTACAATATGCTCTATTTATAGGCTTAAACCATCTTGTAATCCTTAAGGAGTAAGGATGTAACAAGCTTCGGATGGTTTAAGACCTAACCCTAAAAACATAGAAAAGGACAAAAGACAAGAAGAGACCAAGCGGTGGATGGACAAAAATGAAGAATGAAATTTGATTTGATCTTTGTCTTCTTATGATTGCTGGCACCTTTGTCTGTATGTGTTTAGGATAGCATCTGATATTTGTAGCAAGACCTAGTGACCTCCATTATAGGCTAATTTACAATATTCTTCAAGATGACTAACCTTCATGTGCTCAAAGAGTAGGTGTCATGTGTCCTCCTATTCTTCATCAATAATATCTAGGTCAACAGTGACAAGATTTTTCTTTTTGGGCTTTGTTATGACATCCCATGCTATGACATCATCTTCCTTTGGCCATTCAAAGCTCTTAATGTTCTCCAATTATGTCTTCTATCTTTCCCACCTTGCATTTTTAATGCTCTTGACATCTATAATAAATTTATTAAAATCTATTTCAGCCTTAAAGGCTTCATCTAGAATCTTTTTATATATTTCCATATCTAGTTCTCCTTTTTCAGAAACATATACCTCTTTACTAGGTAATATAGTGTCAAATTTTGAGCTCCATACCCCTAGTGGCTTGATTTGATTATCTTCTGATCTTATTGATGGCACAAATCTTTTGTAGTCAGGCCCAAACATATTTGTTCTTGCCTAAATTTGATTAGCATTGACTTTGAAAAAGGACAAGGTTACCCCTATCTGTTCTATCTCCTCCCCATCATGGGTTACTTTCTCTGGTAAATATGATCTCAATGGTTGTAAAGATGCTAACCTCTCAAACAACCTGGTTCTTACTGACCATGTAGCATAGTAAGGATTCAAAATTGATACAAAATTATTGACTTCCACTTGGAGGCCTGGAAATTTACCATAGACACAATATACTAGATCCACCTTATCCTTTAAAACATTTATTCTATGCAGAAAAATTTCCATTAATGCTCCTAAAACAACATTATTATGTTCACTAATCCCCTGCTTTTTTTTTGCTGTGGCATACTTTGTTTCCTCTATTTGAATCCTAGCATCTTTTCCTTCTTTTGGTACTATAGGGGTAACCTTAGGCATTTTGTGCAATTTCTGAGTTAGGTCTACAATTATCTTTTCCATTTCTTTGATCTTCATTAGACCTAACTCTCTATCCTTGGCAATCAATCTTGATTCATCAAATAATTTATGATATCTATCAGACATCTGTGCTTCCTTTGCCTCATTCAAATGAGAAAAATGTGTCAATGCCTGAGATATTTCTAGATCTCCTGTATTGTGCACTAACAAAATTATCTTATCTCCTTCCATCTTCTCTTGAACATTTATTAGTGATGGTTTTTGGTTATTAGGAGAAAGAGACCACATTGCAAGGGCTTGAGACTTAGAGTCATATCCACACCCTTTTATCATCTCTCCTATCTATGTCTCAGTAGAAATATTGACATCAAAATGCCTCCTGATTTGATCTATTATAAATGTTGAGGCTAAGTCCCATCCCTCTAATAGGAACATGTCACTGGACTTTACATGTTTTCTGGCTTCATCAGGAGTCAAACTCTCTGAATCTTGATCATATGCTTGGAGGGCTTGTAATGCTTCACTAGTAATTGCCTCTCCTCCTTGTGACTTTAACTGTGCTACAACTTGTTCTTGATTTTCCCATATTAGGAAGCCTTTAAAATCTTTGGTTTTGATGAATTCATCATCCTTTAGAAACTCTTCATGTTGTAATTCTCTTTCATCTTGGCACACAATGATGGGCATCTCTACATTTTCATCAGTATCCTCCCTCTTTTTCTTGACTTCTTTGATCAACTTCCTTAGTTGATGATCATATGCACTGGTCACTGTGAATAGGGCACCAATTATGTCTTTTTTCTTCTTATGGGTCTTTTCTACAGAGGGATCCCCTGTTTCTATCATTTGCTTCTTCTATGGGGGCTCTACATCCACTTCAGCCTCTTGTGCTTCAGTTAAATTGATAATATTTTCCTCATCTTGAGGTGGCTGATCTTGGGGTGGTGGATTATGGATAGAGTAGATACTGATATACTCTAATCATGATTTCTTATTGGGCACTCTATCCTTGTCATCAATCTGATCTTCAATCTGATTGTTGAGAAAGCTATGATTCTCAATCATCTTTTCTAATTTTTGTAAATAGGGCAATGCTAGGAAAAATACACCAAATGTAATACCTTTCCTCTTCAATTGCTGCTCCAGCTCTATTAGATCATGATACTTTGATAATCTGGATGCAATTACATCTTCTTCAAGAATATTTTTTATTAAATCTTTCTCTTCACAAGGCTAATGCCTCTTGGTGATAGGGATGGTAGGTGTCAAGATTTTCTTGGTACTCTCAATGAATCCTTCTATGTCAATACATCTGTATAAGGAAACATTCATCCTATAATGCCTTAACCATCCATTAACAGGGTCATAAGCCCTCTTTCCAATTGTAAAATCTAAGTCAATGAACTACCTAGGAGTGAATGTTCCCTTCCCGTGAGAGACTAGATGCCCTCTATCTGTCAACATCAATTGCCATAGAAATTCCATTATTATAATCCTTGGTGGCACTCTATAGGGTAAGATATGTGGAGGCTATGAGCAGCCATAAATTCTAATAACTATAAAATTCTAGTGATAATATAATTCACCCTAGTTATGGTCACCATTCCACTTATCAAAAAATTGACAAGGTTTCAATAACTATAGTACCTTTACTGGAAGTTAAGTCATATCCACTCCCAAATTTCTCAGCAATGGGTAAACTACCCAATTCTCAAAAGCACAAAACTCTTGCTCCCTGGAGGTGTAGTTCCATACCCTCAACAATAACTTCACAGGATTTTTTTGTCCATGGTAGAACCTTCTGAGTTGTAGATTGGATTGGTCCGTAATAGGGAAATTATAAAACATGATGAGGTGCATGAGAAGAGAGTACTGTAGGAACTTAGGACTTCCTACCTTGTTTTGAATATCAATAAATCCTTGATGCATTTTATCAATTAAAAACTTTATGTTATCATAGTCTGTACTTAAATAGGGGCTCTGCAATTCTAGGATTATCATCAACATATCTGAAGATACCCTCTCTCTACCACTATCTACACCTAAGACTCTGCATAGGGCATAAGATATATATTTCATATAGAAAGCAGGGTATTTATAGAAATATGGAGATGGATCACTTGGAATAGGGGAAATATAATTTATGGTTCCCCTTGGTGTGTGGTCCTAGATCAATTTAGCTACAATATGGGCCTCTTTTGTGTACTTGGCAGCTAAGGATTTCAAATTGATCTTCGTGGAACAGGGGTTGTAAATGTCAAAAGCTTTCATAAAAGAAGCTCAGACTAGGATTAACAAGACAGTGCCATCATCCCTGTTGATGGACTTGGATACAATATCATATCTACTAGCCAACTCTAAAATCAAATCTACATCAATGAAAACATCAGGAACAACTAATTTGGCTAGTCCACTGGTCCAGGGGTTTGAAATAGGCATGGGGCTATCACTGTTCTTATGAAAATAACTAAATAAATGGTAACCAGAATAGTCTAGTGTCTTGGCATCTCTTATATATGCATAATTATCCCCTAAATACTCATCATTTACTTTTTTACCTCAATTGGAGCCCGGGAGCAACTAGATGAACTCCTCTGAATAGTTTCTTTTTCCTTTCACATCATCATTGTCCCTGCTTACCCCACTAGTAGATGCAACACCTACTGCTCTGCTCATGATTCCTGGTATAACTTGTCACTAACCAACTTATTATTTTCTTTTATTGATATTGGAACAAATCTTCTCCAAACCCTCACTTCTTACTGTAAATCATCTCAAATCTTCCACACTGATAATCACATTCTTGAATTCTGAACTGCAATCTTCACTACTTACTCTATAGACCTTGATTTCTCTGTTCTTACTAAAAATGCAAATCACTAGTGTGAATTATGAGCTCTGGATTCATGAAAACTGGTAAGATTTAATGATAACGGTAATGCCTATAAATGCACCAATCTCTTTTATGGATTTGCAATTCAGTCTTTTTGTCTTTACTCTTGCATGCTATGAAATGAATTCTAGCTCCTAGCCGTGGCATTTCAAACTAACAAATGATCAATTAAAATGATGACTTTTCATATAAAAACCTTATTAAATTCAAAAAAAAAATCGATATTTGATCTTATTGGCTCCTTGAGAATAGCTCAGCATTATTTTGAAACATGTTGTCATATCTCCTTCATTCTTATTGGCTATCAACTGTCAACATGATGCAGAGAAAACCTTATATATTACCTTGATCTCACCATGGTTTCTTTTTGAAAAAATGTGACTAAGTGATCTCGTTGTCATGAAGAATTATCTCTAACTTCAATTTTTTATTGAGACTTAACGACAACCACCTGATCATCCTTCAGATCTATGGCTACCACTTAATCATGATGTAAAATCACTTAACTCTTATTCTCTTCAAGACTGCACAACCATAGCTTTACTAACTCATTTTAAACCTTGGATTTCCTTTAGAGACTATGCGACTGTGTTATCTCTTAGTCACCTTAAAATTTCCTTTACCTTGAGTTTCTATCGAGATTACATGACTGCCACACGATTATCTTTTAATCGAACGACCCGTGTGTAATCTCATTTACTTTATGTACTTTCTTATTTTTAACTGAGACTTCACGACTACTGCAGATCTTGTTTCTAAGCTAATGGCTCGCACATAATCTCATTTGATTTTCATTTTATTGTAGTTTACTTTGCGACCTCACGACTCAAGTAGTCTCTATGTCACGGAAAGAAAATATTTACCTTGGGTTTGCTTTGAGACTTCCCAACCATACTCAAGTCTTTGAATCACTAGCCACGTGTCTCAATCTGATTTATCATCGCTAAATCATTGCAACTTTTCTGACCTTTTGACTTTCTAAGGTGACTACATGCCATATACAAGATCTTCTCTTTTTCACGGCTCATATCTTCACTGAAAACTGACTTAAACTTTAACTGAACTCCTTTTCAACTATGATTCTTATTGTGACATCGTGACCCATTGAATCTCGCTGTCACTTTAAGATTTTGCTAACTCATGGTTTCTTTTCCGATTTAACGCCAGCCACTAGATCCCACTTTAATCTGATGACAGTCGCTTAATCTCTTTATTTTTAACTTAACCATGAATTTCAAAAGAAATCATGCGACTAAAGGACTTTAACCACCTTCTTAACTTTAGTATCTCCGTGAGACACTGTGACTAAGCAATTTCAAAGTCGCATAAATTTTTCTTAACTCAAGGATTTTCATGGAGACTTTGTGACCACCGCAGGATTTTACTTAAGATCAACGACTATCACTAATTCTTAGATATTTTAACTTATTCCACATTTCTCTTTGCGATAACGCCACTGCATGATATCTTAAACTTAACCTTTAAACCAACTTTGCAACTCTGATTACCTTTCGAGACAACGCGACTGAGCAATCTCGCAGTCGCTGAAGAAATTATTTAACTCTAATTTTCTAAAGAGATCATCCACCAACCGCGGGATCTATATTTGCATCTACGACCTACATGCAATCTCACAAAGACTGGAAGAATATTCATTTTTGAAAGAGAAAACTCGACATAAAGGATATAGCCAAGTCTCGATAGAAAAAGAATATTCTCAGATTACAATGAGACTTCGTGACTTAAGTGAAAATTATATAAAATAAAGCACATGACTTAAGTGACTGGGTTTCATGAAAAAGTAACAACAAATTAGAAATGATTCCAATGAACTAGGGTTTTTCCTAAATATGCATGAAATTTTGACCTAGGGTTTAGGGTTTTTGCACTCTCTCTTGATTTTGACTTTGAAGATCATTATTTGCAGAGGTATTTTGACAAATCTTAGATAGGATTTGCAACTTTTAGGCATGGAAATGATTGAGAACTTCAAAAAATTTCAGGTAGAGTACAAAACTCTAAATACAACTGACAATATGCTGAGACTGGTTCATTTTCTCAATAATTAGCTCATTTAGGGTTTAGTGTTGTACGGACACCTCCAGAGCCTAAAACCAATAAAATCCTTTGATTTTTAGTAAAGGGTGTATGAATCACCATTTCACCATTTGGTTAAAGGGGCTGTATGGAATTTTTAGAAAAGAAAGCCAAACGCCTACAAAATAGGGCTATTAGAGACCTAATTGCTTCTAGCCGTTATTTCTAGGAAGAATGTGCAACGATGAAGAGATGAACCCTAATTCTTGACATAAATTTTAATTTTCATCTTAGATGATTCAAGAACCTACCCTAATTCCTTCAAAGTTACACAATAGGGTTGGTGTGTTGGTGAGTGGGCTTACCCTGGCGAGTTCAATGGAAGCATAGACTAGTAAGAAGTTAAAATTGATAGGAAGGTTGGAGGAGTATGTTTGGATATTGGTTTAGAAATCTCATATAATCTTGTTGATCAAGAAGGCCCAAGGAAGTATAAATTGGAATTGTGTTGAACTAGAGCTTAGTTCAAGATGTTCCATCTCCCTATCACTTGTGTTTTCTATTGCATATCTAGGTCAACATTCTCAGTCTTGGTGAATGAATCTCCTAAGGGTTTCCTTGAAACATTAAGGGGTTTGAGGAAGGGTGAACCACTCTCCCCTTTCCTATTTATAATTATGGAAGAAGGATTAGGTGGAGCACTCAAGAACTTGTAGGAGAATGGACTAATTGAGGGAATCAAAGTTACTAATTCAATGAAAGCAATTACCCAACAAAAAATTGTCAAGGAAACCATTTTGTTTGGGGTCAAAAGAAAGATAATTTAGAAAAATATTGGTCAATGTGTCATTTCTTAAAAGAAAACAATCAATTACAAGAAATCAAAGGTTTTTTTCTTCTCACTGGAACCAAGAAGGAAAGTAGAGATCTTGAGAGCACCAAGTTTCAAAATGGAAAAACTTACATTCATATACTTAGGACTATCCCTAGACAAAGGAATAAGAATATCAAAGCTTTGGGACCATCTGGGTGCTAAAGTGGAAAGAAGGATCTCCTTTTGGAAAGGTAAATGGATCTTATGGGTAGGAACAATTGTCAGGCTTAAGGAAATTATCTTTGTACTACCCATATATTTACATTTTTTCCTTCTACTTTTGGTTGGAGAAAAATATAAAATGGTTAAAAATATGAATAAGTTTAATTGGCAAGGTCTAGTAGAGAAGAAAAAGATAGATATGATATGTTGGGAAAAAGTTTGTAGGTTCAAGGAGATTTAAAATTTTGTTCTAATAAATTAGTTGTGGTATAGTAAGGAACTAGTTGCTAAATTGTTATATAGAATGTATAAGTAAACCCATTTGAAATCGGTCAAAATCCTCCAAAAGAAATATTTGGAAAATAAGGACACGATTGGTGTTTTAAAAACCTCCAATTTGTCCATACTCCTCAGCAGAATGGAGTTGCTAAGAGAAAGAATAGAATATTGCGGGAGATGGCCAATTTTATGATACAGTCTCACGATATGCAACCTTTTTTGGGAAGAGGGAGTGAATTGTGCCAACAACATTTAGAATTAGATGCCTCATGAGTAATTCTGACATTTGACTCCTAAGGAGGCTTGGTTGCATGTCAAGCCTGATTTTTCTACATTTTGAGTGTTTTGTAGTGAGGCTTTGGCATTTATTCCATATGCTCAGAGGAAAGCCATGGAGAGGAAGATCTGACCACTCATATTTTTTGGCTACTATGAGGATATGAAGGTGTACATGTTGTTTGATCCTAATTCCAGAGAGGTCTTGTTTCGGTGAGATGTCCAGTTTGATGAGCATTATCCTCAGATGGAGCCTCCATCACTAGCTTCTCCCTCATTTCCTAGTACTTCCTCTTCTCCTCTTTCAGGATTCTATATCCTCTAAGGATGAATTAGATGATGTTCCACCTTCCCCTCCTCCACCAGATATTTTGTGAGTGCCCAAGTGGGCTCAAGATACAGTTAGTGATGTTGGTTCTTTGGTAGGATATCCTTTAGATACTTGTCATACTTGTGCTCAGCGATCTGGTACTAGTTTTTTGAGTCATGATGTTTTAGATGATCCTCAGAATCCTAATTGGGATAGGGCTATGGATGAGGAGTACTCTTCTTTGATGAAGAAGCACACTTGGGATCTTTGTACTCTTCCAAAAGGCATAAAGTTGGTTTGGTGCAAGTGGGTGTACCAAACCAAGTATGATGCAAATGGTTCTATTGATAGGTATAAGGCACATCTTATTGAAAATGGATTTTCATAGGTGGAGGGTATTAATTACTTTGAGACCTTTGCTCCTATTGCCAAGATAAATTATATTCACCTAGTACTTTCTCTTGTAGCTTCATAGGGTTGGATAGTGTATCAGATGGATGTGAAGAGTGCTTTCTTGTACGGGGATATACATGAGGAGATCTATATGGAGCAGCCTCAAGGTTTTGTGTAGGAGTCTTCTCTTGTGTGTAGACTTCAGAGGTTATTATATGGTCTCAAACAAGCCCCTTGGGCTTGGTATGATAAGATGGACTCTTTCTTTCTAGCCTCACACTTCACCCATTTTTGTTCTGATCCTACAATGTGCATTCAATGTCATGGGGGTGATCTTGTGTTGTATGTAGATGATATCATCATCACAGGTAGCTCATCTTCTATAATTTAGAGTGTTCAAAGAGCATTGATGGAGCAGTTTGAGATGACAGATCTTGGACTTCTGCACTACTTTTTGGGCCTTCAGTTTATTCATTCTTCAGATGAAATTTCCATACACCAGTAGAAGTATGCTCTTGACATGCTTCAGGAATTCAGCATGCTTGATTGAAAGCCTGATCTCACACCTTTTTAGTCAGGTATTCTTTTTTCTACCACTTGCTCTACTCCTTTAGTGGACTCCACCTTATACAGTAGCTTGTGGGTAGTTTTTTGTACTTGACACACACTCACCCTGACATTTCCTTTGCGGTTGGAATTGTCTCTCAATTCTCCCATGATCCTCATGAGAGTCATTGGAAAGATGCCAAATGTATTTTGAGGTACATTCAGGGAACTGCTTCATATGGCATTCATTATACATTAGGAGATCCTCATATTGTTGGTTTCATAGACGTTGATTGGGGTGGTGATACGGATGGTCGGAAGTCTACTTCTGGCTTTGTTTTTTGTCTTAGTTGTAGTCCTATCACATGGTCTTGCAAGAAGTAGACTGCTATTACATTTTCATCTATAGAGGCAGAGTATCAAGTAGTTGTGTTATCTAGTCAGGAGGTTTTATGGCTTTGACAATTAATGACAGAGTTTAGGTTTCC
The DNA here is from genome assembly GCA_018584345.1 of Thuja plicata. Classification (NCBI taxonomy): domain Eukaryota; kingdom Viridiplantae; phylum Streptophyta; class Pinopsida; order Cupressales; family Cupressaceae; genus Thuja; species Thuja plicata. The sequence continues at coordinate 3,116,601 of MU223378.1, read as the reverse complement.
CCATGATAGTCCCACTCTTCTTTGGTGTGACAATTAGAGTGCCATTCATATTTCCCGCAACCCATTTGAGCATCAGTAGACCAAGAACATTGAGATCCATATGCATTTCATCAGGCAGCTGATTTGGGATGGCTCTCTCAGCTTGGAGTATGTTCCCACTTTGAAGTAGGTTTTTGACATCTTCACTAACCGTTTTGCATCCTCATGGTATCTTCAGTTGTGTTCTATGCTTGGGGTGAAGGAACTTGTCCTTGGGGGGTCTCACTAAGGCCTACCTTCCTTCTTTTTTTCTTCTTTCTACATATTTCTATCTCTTTTTTGGAGAGGGTTTTTCCCATGTGGTTTTCCCTGTTTCTCTGTTTCATAGAGATTTGGTTGTGATTGGGTACCTCATCAGGCCATGTTTTCGGGACCCAAATTTGCTTTCAGCATTGTAGTTCCTTTGCTTCTTTCTTTCATTGTTTGTAGTTCCATTGTTTCTCATCTTAAGGGGGGGTGTTAGAGTAAATAATTAATTTAATTACCTTAATTAAATTAACTTTACTACCACTTAAGATTTCACTTTATGCACTTGCATTAGTCATTTAATAATTAAATATAATTATTAAATTATTATTTACATTTAGGGTTTCCTATTAGGTTTTAAGATCTCCTTCTATAAGGATTGATATTTTTTATATTTTTATTCATTCTTTTGGTTGATAATAAACTTTTACATTTTCAGAGCAAAACCCTTATTTGTTCCTACAAATTTCTTCCTTGTGACAGGTTTTTGCATTCAGGTTTCTTGGGCTTAATAGATTTTTTTTCAGCAAATATTACAGATCCATCCATTGGATGGTCTTATAAGTACTTGACAGAATTTTATTGCCAAGGGAAGACATCATTCAACTCATGCAAATCCTAAAAACAAGATCATTGGTCTCTCAAAATGGACATAAAAAACTAGTGTGGGTGGGCTCTAAGACTGGATAGTTCAATGAAAAGGATGGATTCAACTCACTCACTATGAAAGAGTAGTTAAGCATAACATAAATACCAACACATTTATGTTGGAATAAGCTTTGCATACCCAATGCAAACATTTCTTATTGGGCTACCTTAAAAGTCTAGATTCTCACCTCTAAAAGGTTTATAACGATGGTATTTGAAGGTCCTTCAAAATGTCTTCTCACTAGGGGAAGGGGGAGGGGAGGTATAATAAATTGTATACCATATTCTTCTAAAATTTTCATTCTCCCAAGCTTTTTGAATGTACTTATGTGTTAAACTAGGATGGATTTCAGCCCTTCCAAATGACATACTAAGTCTATTCAAAGGATGACCCATCTATACAAATATGGACTATTTGGATGCTTAAGGGTCTCAAGATCCTCCCCATTTTTATAGGATATTTGTAAAGAACATAATATAAGGCTTTTTTCAAGACAAAAGTATGAGCATTGAAGATTTTTTGAACAAAGTTGAGGCAATAATTGTAGAACTCATTAACAATAGAATGACCTCATATACAACAAATAACACCCAATTCACAAATTGGGATAGAAAAATGTGGATTATATGACATGGATTGAGGATACCCTAGTTATTTGGCATTTGTGGAAAGGGTAGTGTTAATTCCATAGAACATAGCATATGGAACCCCCCCTAATAGGTTGGTTCAAATTAAAATTCAATGGGGGTTCTTGAGGAAATTTGGGTCCCTTTGGTGTGGGTTGCATCATTCATTTTTGGGATGGCTCTATAGTGGCTAAAATGACAACTCCACTGGAAGATGACACAAACATTATCAAAAAATTCAAGGTTCTCAAAGAAGGATGCAAAAAATCTTAAAATTTCAAAAATGTAAATTGAAGGGGATTTTTCCATCATAGTGAATACCATAAGATTAAGAGACAACATGAATTGGTGACTCAATGCCTTGCCGGAAAAAGATCTCAATCTCCTTCAATTTTTTGAGGAATATGGAATCAACCACATCTACCAAGAATCCAACAAGGATATTGAAATTATGGCCATGGTATAAGTTAATGACATTAATACAGGTTCAATTAGACCTAGGTATTAAGTTAGCAATGGAAGGAAAGTATGCTCCATTTAAGGTTGCTTACAAACTGCATTTAATGTGCTTCACCTTGGGAAGTTAAGTGGGTCCTTGGAAGAAAGGAAAATATGAAACATCCATCCTTTCTTTGTCTGAATTGGAATGAAAACTCATATAACAAAGATTTGGTTCACTTTAGTCATTTATAGTAGGATAACATGGTTAAAATTGGGTGAGTGAAAGGAGATAGTTTTAATTGTTATTATTTTTCCAACAAAGTTGACGCATGTGGGAGATGGAAAAATACTCTATAAATATACCCCCCAACATTCTTTCAACCATATTTCTATTCACAACAATTGAGCCCTCAATTCATTTGAGAAGTGATAAGTAATAATGTCTTTCCTTGGCTTCGTCTATTTTCAAGCCATATGTAATTCCCCTATGACCCTGACAATGGAGACCACTAGAGTGGTTCTCAAAAAATCAATTTTTGATGAGTGCCAATATTTATTGGGTTAATATAGATATTTCCTTCTGGATTTTTTGATCTCTATTAGACCTTTGGAATCCAAAATTTAAGACCCTACTCTTGTTGATTATGGTCTTCAAATCAGATATCTTACTAGGCAACATTGATGTGGTGGTGATTATGAAATCGGGTGTGGGTATCCCATGGAAAGATGAAATTCCCAAATAGTTGAATTATAGGATGAATGGGCTATGTAACCTTTCATAATAGGCCTCTATGAGTGAATTTTGAAGTGGTACTACCACTACGCAAAGGTGGGGAGAGATTTTTTGACTAGAGAATTGGGTATCAAATCAGAGGATAAATCTCCCTGGTTAGAAAAAATTGCCAAGGTGGTTGGTACTGAGCCCTTCTTAGAGGAAAAATGATGCTTGAGGGGAGTTTTTTTTAATATTTTTTCAAACCCTATTTGATAATGTTAGTTTCTGTAAAGGTTTTTCCATGCCATGGGTGAACTACCAAAGTGCTAAATTTTTCCATGGAATGAGACTACTGGTCTATATCTCTCTATCATTGTTGAAGCCCCCGTATCCAATCTATCTTTTTTGTCAAATTTCTTTGTTGGTCATTTTTTCCCATGACAAACATTAGAGGTGTATAGGGTTTCTTTTTTTTTAATTGGCTGGTCATACTATATACTATTGTAAATATTTTATTAAAGAATGTGTTCGATTGCAAATTTTGTTTCACCTTATCTAGCAAAAAATAAAAATGAAAATGAATTTATTATAGTAAAATGAAAATATCCTAATCATGTAAGGTGATGGATTCTATGCCTGATTAGATACAACTTAAGGTTCCCTATAGAGTGAGCTCGACAATGGTGAATAATGAATATAATGATCATTGTCATAGATGCCACAATTGAAAATGTCTGAGCGTATTTTAAATTCATTTGTCAATTATATGAAATTGCTACTAATAGAGATGCTACATCACATGAAAATTCATTTTGGACAAGAATTTTACATGTGTTACCAACAATATTTTTATAAACTCCCTATTGTATAATAAATAGACCCCACTAACATTTATTCATAATGAATAATACAAATTGTATGAAATGATTTTTTAATACTACTATAGTATTAAATAGATGAAATTTTTAGACAGTCTAATGAAGTTCTTTGAGAAGACAAGGCTTCACAATTTTGCAAACTTCTTGATCAAGATTTGTGATAAAAGAGATGACATAGAAAGAAATCTAAAAATGTGTCAATATTGTAACTTTTGGTCCTTTAGACCACTCAATCTCATGAATATCATGAAGATTTCTTCATTAATTCCTTCCTTCCATAAAAATGAACTTCTATTTTCTATCCATCTTTTACTAAGGATATATAGGGGAGAGGAGCCATAATGTGCATGGTGTCCTAAATGTAATATGTTAGTGGAGATGTTTGGGCCCCACAACTATGCATCTGACTATTAGTACGTTGCAGGTAAAAAGTCAAAAGGTAAAAAATTCCTACATATAAATAATATCCCAAAAAAAGTACCACTGATGATGAATATATTATATATATATATATATATATATATATA